>CM038672.1:512667345-513083789 GCA_021605145.1 Aegilops bicornis | reverse complement strand
GCGCTAAGAGCGAAATTGGCGATGGTATCGCGACCTACGTCTCGGCGTCGCGCGTCGCCGCTACCCGCGGCGGCGTCCGCCTGCGACTTCGCGATGCGCTAAACAGCGGTGGCAGTGGTGTCGCGTGCACCGTCTACCGGCGTCCCGTCGTCGCTACCGTGACAACGTCCGCCTCGATTTCGCGTTACGCTAAGACGGGAGTGGCGATGGTGTCATGTGCTGGTCTCGGCGTCCGAAGTACGCATTAATACCGCCGAGGCAGCGTCGCGCCTTGACTTCGCGTTACACTAAGAGCGAGTGGCGATGCGATGCTACGTCTGGCGTCCGTCGTCGCTACGCGGCGGCAGCGTCCGCCTGCGACTTCAGCGTTACGCTAAGACAAGGTGGCGGTGGTGTCACATGCTGCGTCTCGGCATCCGGCGTCGCTACCGGCGGCAGCGTCGCCCCTCGACTTCGCGTATTCACGCTAAAGAGCGAGGTAAGCGGTGGTATCGCGTGCTCGTCTCGGCGTCCGTCGTCGCTACCGCGAGGACGTCCTCGACTTCAGCGTTACGCTAAGGCGAGGTGGCGATGCCGCGTGCTTTCCGTCTCGGCGTCCATACGTCGCTACCGCGACAACGTCCGCCTCGACTTCGCGTTACGCTAAGAACAGGCTGGCGATGCCCGTGCTTCGTCTCGGCGTCGCCGTTACAGCGGCGGCGTCCGCCTCGACTTGCGTTACGCTAAAACAGGAGTGGCGAGTGGTGTCACGTGCTACCGTCTGGCGTCCGTCGTCGCTACGCTACGCGGCGTCCGCCGACTTCGCGTTACGCTAAAACGGGGTAGCGATGGTATCGCGTGCTGCGTCTCGGCGTCCGTCGTCGCTACCGCTGACGGCGTCCGCACTTGCTCGACTTCGCGATGCGCTAAGCGAACATGTAGTGGCCGTGGTGTCACGTGCTTTCGTCTCGGCGTCGTCGTTGCGATGACGGCGTCCGCCTCGACTTCGCGTTACGCTAAAGCAGCGAGATGGCGGTGGTATCGCGTGCTTTCGTCTCGGCGTCGTCGTCGCTACGCGGCGGCGTCTGCCTCGACTTCGCGTTCGCTAAGAGCGAGTAGCGATGGTATCACGTGCTACCGTCTCGGCGTCCGTCGTCGATACCGCGGCAGCGTCCGCCTCGACTTCGCGTTACGCTAACCCGAGGTAGCGGTGGTGTCACGTGCTGCGTCTGGCGTCCGTCGCCGATACCGCGGCAGCGTCCGCCTACGACTTCGCGTTACGCTAAGCGGGGAGTGGCGATGGTGTCACGTGCTTTACCGTCTCGGCGTCCGTCGTCGCTCTGCGGCGGCGTACGCCCTCGACTTCGCGTTACGCTAAGGCGAGTGGCGAGTGGTGTCACGTGCCGTCTCGGCGTCGCGTCGTCGATGCGACGGCGTCCGCCTCGACTTCGCGTTACGCTTCGCCCGAAGTGGCGATGGTATCACGTGCCGTCTCGGCGTCGTCGTCGCTACGCGGCGGCGTCCGCCTCGACTTCGCGTTACGCCTAAGGCGGTGCGGTGGTGTCACGTGCTGCGTCACCGGCGTCCGTGGTAAGCTACGCTGACGGCGTCCGCCTACGACTTCGCGTGGCGCTTCGACGGTGGCGATGGTGTCACGACCTCGTCTCGGCGTCACGTCGCCGCTTCTGGCAGCGGCGTCCGCCTCGACTTCGCGTTACGCTAAGACAGGTGAGCGGTGGTGTCACGTGCTCGTCTCGGCGTTCGTCGTCGCTACCGTGACAACATCCGCCTCGACTCGCGTTACGCTAAGACATGGTGGCAGTGGTGTCATATTGCTCGTCTCGGCGTCATCGTCGCTACGCGAGACATCCGCCTCGACTTCGCGTTACACTAAGACGAGAGTGGCGATGCCGTGCTTTCGTCTCGGCGTCCGTCGTCGCTTCTGCATGACAGCGTCCGCCTCGGCTGGCGTTCACGCTAAGCGAAGGGGTGGCGGTGGTGTCACATGCTTTCGTCTCGGCATCAAGCGTCGCTACGGCAGCGTCCGCCTACGACACTTCGTGTTACGCTAAGAACGTTGGCGATGGTGTCACGTGCTGCGTCTCGGCGTCGCGTCGTCGCTACTATGACGGCGTCGCCGCCGACTTCGCGTTACGCTAGAGGCGAGGTAGCGATGCCGTGCGCCGTCTGGCGTCCGTAATGCTTCACCGCGACAACGTCCGCCTCGACTTCGCGTTCACGCTAAAGACTGGGTAACGGCGATGCCGTGCTGCGTGCAGGTGGCGGTGGTGTCACGTGCTCGTCTCGGCGTCCGTCGTAAGCTACAGCGGCAGCGTCGCATATCGACTTCGCGTTGCAGCTAAGAACATAGTGGCCGTGGTGGTATCACGTGCTTTCGTCTCGGCGTCGCGTCGTTGCGATGACTTCCCGTCTCGACTTCGCGTTACGCTAAGAGCGAGGATGGCGGTGGTGTCACGTGCACCGTCTCCGGCGTCCCGTCGTCGCTACGCGGCAACGTCGCGCTTTCGACTTCAGCGTGGCGCTAAGGCAGAGGTGGCGATGGTATCACGACCTGCGTCTACGGCGTCGCGTCGTCGCTACGCGGCGTCGTCCGCGCTGACTTCGTGTTACGCTAAAACGAGGAGTGGCGGTGGTGTCATGTGCTGCGTCTCGGCGTCACGTCGTCGCTACGCGGCAGCGTCCGCTCTCGACTTCGCGATGCAGCTAAGACAGGAGTGGCGATGGTTGTCGCGTGCTGCGTCTCAAAGCGTCCGTCGTCGCTACCGCGGCGGCGTCACGCCTCGACTTCGCGTTCTGCACGCTAAAACGAGTGGCAGTGGTGTCACGTGCTCGTCTCGGCGTCCGTCGTCGCTACCGCGACGACGTCCGCATCGACTCGCGTTACGCTAAGACATGGTGGCCGTGGTGTCACGTGCTCGTCTCGGCGTCCGTCGTTGCGATGACTTCCGTCTCGACTCGCGTTACGCTAAGAGCGAGATGGCGATGGTATCCGCGATGCCGTCTCGCCGGCGTCCGTCGTCGCTACGCGGCAGCGTCGCGTCGACTTCAGCGTGGCGCTAAAGAGCAAGTGGCAGTGGTGTCACGACCTGCGTCTAGGCGTCCGTCGTCGCTACCGCGGCAACGTCCGCCTCGACTTCGCGTTACGCTAAGCGAAAGTGGCGGTGGTATCACGTGCTGCGTCTCGGCGTCGCGTCGTCGCTACGCGCGGCAACGTCTTTACCTGCCGACTTCGCGTTACGCTAAAGAGCGAAGTGGCGAGTGGTGTCACGTGCTGCGTCTCGGCGTCCGTCGTCGATACCGCGGCAGCGTCCGCCTCGACTTTCGCGTTACGCTAAGCCAGGGTAGCGGTGGTGTCCGCGTGCTGCGTCTCGGCGTCGGTAAGCGCTACGCGGCAGCGTCCGCCTCGACTTCGCGATACGCTAAAACGAGGTGGCGGTGGTGTCACGTGCACCGTCTCGGCGTCCGTGGTACGCTACGCTGACGGCGTGCGCCTCGACTTCGCGTGGCCTTTAAAACGAGAGTGGCGATGGTGTCACGACCTGCGTCTCGGCGTCGCGTCGCCGCTACAGCGGCAGCGTCGCCTGCGACTTCAGCGTTCGCCGCTAAGACAGGGAGGCGATGGTGTCACGTGCTCGTCTCGGCGTCAGTCGTCGCTACGTGACAACGTCCGCCTCGACTTCGGCGTTACGCTAAGGCGAGAGTGGCAGTGGTGTCATGTGCTTTCGTCTCGGCGTCCGTCGTAAGCGCTACAGCGAGGCGTCACCTCGACTTCGCGTTACACTAAAACCGAGGTGGCGATGCCGTGCTTTCGTCTCGGCGTCCGTCGTCGCTACATAGCAGCGTCCGCCTCGGCTGGCGTTACGCTAAAACGAAGTAGCAGTAGTGTCACATGCCGTCTACCGGCATCCGGCGTAAGCTACCGCGGCAGCGTCCGCCTCGACTTCGTGTTACGCTAAGACGAGGGTGGCGGTGGTGTCGCGTGCTGCGTCTCGGCGTCCGTCGTCGCTACGCGGCTGACGGCGTCGCCTCGACTTCGCGTTACGCTAAGGCAGCGGTAGCGATGCGTGCTCGTCTCGGCGTCCATCGTCGCTACCGCGACGACGTCCGCCTCGACTCGCGTTACGCTAAGGCGAGTGGCTTGATGCCGTGCTTTCGTGCAGGTAGCGATGGTGTCACGTGCTGCGTCTCGGCGTCCGTCGTATCGCTACCGCGACGGCGTCACTATCGACTTCGCGTGCGCTAAGAACATGGTAGCCGTGGTGTCACGTGCTCGTCTCGGCGTCCGTCGTTGCGACGACTTCCGTCTACGACTTCGCGTTACGCTAAAGAGCGGAGATGGCGATGGTGTCACGTGCTCGTCTCGGCGTCCGTCGTACCGCTACTGCGACGGCGTCGCTTCGACTTTCGCGTGGCAGCTAAGGACAGGGTAATGGCGGTGGTATCACGACCTGCGTCTCGGCGTCCGTCGTACGCTACGCTGACGGCGTCCGCCGGCTTGACTTCGTGTTCACGCTAAAGCGAGGTGGCGATGGTGTCATATGCTTTCGTCTCGCAAATACGTCGTCCGCTACATTAAGCGGCAGCGTCCGCCCTCGACTTCGCGTTCACGCTAAAAGCGAGGTAGCGCGAGTAGTGTCACGTGCTGCGTCTGGCGTCGTCGTCGCTACTGCGGCAGCGTCCGCCTCGACTTCGCCGATACGCTAAAGGCAGGTAGCGGTGGTGTCACGTGCTGCGTCTCGGCGTCCGTCGCCCGCTACGCGGCGGCGTCGCGCCGACTTCAGCGTCGCAGCTAAGACAGGGTGGCCGTGGTGTCACGTGCTCGTCTCGGCGTCCGTCGTTGCGATGACTTCCGTCTCGACTCGCGTTACGCTAAGACAGGATGGCAGTGGTGTCACGTGCTCGTCTCGGCGTCCGTCGTCGCTACGCTGCGGCAACGTCGCGCTCGACTTCAGCGTGGCGCTAAGGGGAGTGGCGATGGTGTCACGACCTGCGTCGTCGGCGTCCCGTCGTCACTACGGCGGCAGCGTCCGCCTGCGACTTCGTCGTTACGCTAAGACGAAGGTAGCGGTGGTGTCACGTGCCGTCTCAGCGTCCGTCGTCGCTACAGCTGACGGCAGCGTCCGCCTCGACTTCGCGTTACGCTAAAACGAGGTGGCGATGCCGTGCTTTCGTCTCGGCGTCCATAAATCGCTACCAGCGACAACGTCCGCCTCGACTTCCGGCGTTACGCTAAGACGAGTGGCGATGCCGTGCTGCGTCTCGGCGTCGCCGTTGCTACAGCGGCGGCGTCGCCCTCACGACTTGCGTTACGCTAAAGAACGAGTAGCAGTGGTATCACGTGCTGCGTCTCGGCGTCCGTCGTACGCTACCGCGGCAGCGTCCGCCTCGACTGGCGTTACGCCTTTAAAGAACAGGAGGTAGCGGTGGTGTCACGTGCCGTCTCGGCGTCCGTGGGTATTAGCTACGCGGCAGCGTCCGCCTTGACTTCAGCGTGGCGCTAAGACGAAGTGGCAGTGGTGTCACGACCTCGTCTCGGCGTCGCGTCGCCGCTACCGCGGCAGCGTCGCGCCTCGACTTCGCGTTCGCGCTAAAGACAGGTGGCCGGTGGTGTCACGTGCTGCGTCACCGGCGTCCGTCGTCGCGCTACCCGTGACAACGTCCGCCTCGACTTCGCGTTACGCTAAGACGAGGTGGCAGTGGTGTCATGTGCTGCCGTCTCGGCGTCCGGTCGTGTCGCTACAGCGAGGGCGTCGCCTCGACTTCGCGTTACACTAAGACGAAATTAGCGATCTGCGTGCTCGTCTCGGCGTCCGTCGTCGCTACGCGGCAATCCGTCACTTCTCGACTTCAGCGTTCACGCTAAGACAGGAGTGGCGGTGGTGTCACATGCTGCGTCTCGGCATCCGGCGGCGTCGCTACCGCGGCGGCGTTCGCCTCGACTTCGTGTTACGCTAAAGACAGGGTGGCGGTGGTGTCACGTGCTGCGTCTCGGCGTCCGTCGTAAACTACGCTGACGGCGTCCGCCTCGACTTCGCGTTACGCTAAAACGAGGTGGCGATGCCGTGCTGCGTCTCCGGCGTCCATAAATCGCTTCCAGCGACAACGTCCGCCTCGACTTCGCGTTACGCTGGAGCAAGTGGCAGTGCCGTGCTGCGTCTCGGCGTCGCCGTTGCTACGCGGCAGCGTCCGCCTCGACTTGCGTTACGCTAAGAGCGAGGTGGCGATGGTGTCCGCGATGCTCGTCTTCGGCGTCCGTCGTGCGCTACAGCGGCAACGGCGTCCGCCTCGACTTCGCGTGCAGCTAAGACGAAGGGTGGCGATGGTGTCCGCGTTGCTGCGTCTCGGCGTCGCGTCGTCGCTACGCGGCGATGTCCGCCATCGACTTCGCGTTACGCTAAGACATAGTGGCGTGGTATCACGTGCACCGTCTCGGCGTCCGTCGTTGCGATGACTTCCGTCTCGACTTCGCGTTACGCTAAAACAGGATGGCGAGTGGTGTCCGCGTGCCGTCTCGGCGTCCGTCGTCGCTACGCGCAGCGGCGTCGGCGCTCGACTTCAGCGTGACGCTAAGACAGGGTGGCAGTGGTGTCACGACCTCGTCTCGGCGTCCGTCGTCGCTACCGCGACGACGTCCGCCGCGACTCGTGTTACGCTAAGACAGGGTGGCAGTGGTGTCATGTGCTCGTCTCGGCGTCCGTCGTCGCTACCGCGACGACGTCCGCCTCGACTTCAGCGTTACGCTAAGACGAGGGTGGCGAGTGGTGTCACGTGCCGTCTCGGCGTCGTCGTGCGCTACGCGGCAGCGTCCGCCGACTTCGGCGATGCACGCTAAGGCGAGGTGGCGATGGTGTCACGTGCTCGTCTCGGCGTCCGTCGCCCGCTTCTACGCGGCAACGTCCGCGCATCGACTTCGCGTTACGCTAAAGACGCATGGTAGCCGTGGTGTCACGTGCTCGTCTCGGCGTCCGTCGTTGCGACGACTTCCGTCTCGACTCGCGTTACGCTAAGACAGGTTGGCAGTGGTGTCACGTGCTCGTCTCGGCGTCCGTCGTCGCTACAGCGGCGGCGTCGCGTCGACTTCAGCGTGGCCGCTAAGGCAGAATTGGCGATGGTGTCACGACCTGCGTCTCGGCGTCGTCGTCACTACGCCCGGCAGCGTTAGCCTCGACTTCGTGTTACGCTAAGACAGGGTGAGGTAAAGTGGTGTCGCGTGCCGTCTCCAGCGTCGTCGTCGCTACCCCGCGGCGTCGCCATCGACTTCGCGTTAGCGCTAAGACAGGGTGGCAGTGCCGTGCTCGTCTCGGCGTCCATAGTCGCTACCCCGACGATGTCCGCCTAAACTTCGCGTTACGCTAAGAGCGAGGTGGCGATGCCGTGCTGATTCGTCTCGGCGTCGCCGTTGCTACGCGGCGGCGTCGCCTCGACTTGCGTTACGCTAAAACGAAGGTAGCAGTGGTGTCACGTGCTGCCGTCTCGGCGTCCGTCGTGCGCTCTTTGCGGCGGCGTCCGCCTCGACTTCGCGTTACGCTAAAACGAGGTGGCGAGTGGTGTCGCGTGCTGCCGTCTCGGCGTCCGTGAGTAATCGCTACGCGGCGGCGTCAATCGCCTGACTCGCGTGGCGCTAAAAGCGAAAGTGGCGATGGTGTCACGACCTGCGTCTCGGCGTCAAATCGCCGCTACCGCGACGACGTCCGCCTCGACTCGCGTTACGCTAAGACAGGTGGGCAGTGGTGTCACGTGCTCGTCTCGGCGTCCGTCGTCGCTACCGTGACAACGTCCGCCTCGACTTCAGCGTTCACGCTAAGGCAAGGTGGCGATGGTGTCGTAATGTGCTGCGTCTACGGCGTCCGTCGCTAAATCGCTACGCGAGGCGTCCGCCTCGACTTCGCGTTACACTAAGACAGGAGTGGCGATGCCGTGCTGCGTCTCGGCGTCCGTCGTCGCTACGCGGCGGCGTCCGCCTGCGACTTCGCGTTACGCTAAGGCAGGCAGTGGCGATGGTGGTGTCACGCCTGCGTCTCGGCATCCGGCGTCGCTACGCGGACGGCGTCGCCTCCGACTTCGTGTTACGCTAAAGACAGGGTGGCGATGGTGTCACGTGCTGCGTCTCGGCGTCCGTCGTCGCTTCACGCGGCGGCGTCCGCCCTAAAACTTCGCGTTACGCTAAAACGAGGGTGGCGATTACCGTGCTGCGTCTCGGCGTCCGCCGTCGCTTACCCGCGACAACGTCCGCCTCTCGACTGGCGTTACGCTAAAGACAGGGTAGCGATGCCGTGCTGCGTCTCGGCGTCGCCGTTGCTACGGCGGCGGCGTCGCCCTCGACTTAGCGTTACGCTAAGAGCGAAGTGGCGGCGATGGTGTCACGTTAACCGTCTCGGCGTCCGTAAAATGCGCTACCGCGGCTTGGCGTCCGCCGACTTCGCGTTACGCTAAGAGCGAGGTAGCAGTGGTTGTCACGTGCTAACCGTCTGGCGTCGTCGTCGTCGCTACATGACGATGTCACATATCGACTTCAGCGTTCACGCTAAAGACATTAGTGGCCCGTGGTATCACGTGCTGCGTCTCGGCGTCCGTCGTTCGCGATGACTTCCGTCTCGACTTCGCGTTACGCTAAAACGGGATGGCAGTGGTATCACGCGTGCTTTCGTCTCGGCGTCCGTCGTCGCTACGCTGACGGCGTCGCTCGACTTCGCGTGGCGCTAAAGAGCGAGGTAGCGATGGTATCACGACCTGCGTCTACGGCGTCCGTCGTCGCTACCCAGCGGCAGCGTCCGCCCCGCGACTTCGTCGTTACGCTAAAACGAGGTGGCGATGGTGTCATGTGCTGCGTCTCGGCGTCGCGTCGTCGCTACGCGGCAGCGTCCGCCCGACTCGCGTTACGCTAAGACAGGGTGGCAGTGGTGTCACGTGCTCGTCTCGGCGTCCGTCGTCGCTACCGCGACGTCGTCCGCCTCGACTCGCGTTACGCTAAGACAGGGTGGCAGTGGTGTCACGTGCTCGTCTCGGCGTCCGTCGTCGCTACCGCGACGACGTCCGCCTCGACTCGCGTTACGCTAAGACAGGGTGGCCGTGGTGTCACGTGCTCGTCTCGGCGTCCGTCGTTGCGATGACTTCCGTCTCGACTCGCGTTACGCTAAGACAGGGTGGCAGTGGTGTCACGTGCTCGTCTCGGCGTCCGTCGTCGCTACCGCGACGACGGCGTCACTTCGACTTCGCGTGGCGCTAAGGCGAGGTAGCGATGGTGTCACGACCTCGTCTCGGCGTCCGTCGTACGCTACGCGGCAGCGTCCGCCTCGACTTCGTGTTCGCTAAAACGGTGGCGGTGGTGTCGCGTGCTTTCGTCTGGCGTCAAAATGCGTCGCTTCTGTGTGACGTCGCCTCGACTTCGCGTTACGCTAAGAGCGGTGGCGATGCCGTGCTCGTCTACGGCGTCCGCCATTCGCTACGCGACAACGTCGCCTCGACTTCGCGTTACGCTAAGACAGGTGGCGATTGCCGTGCTGCGTCTCGGCGTCGCCGTTGCTACGCGACGGCGTCCGCCTCGACTTGCGTTACGCTAAGGCGAAGAGTGGCGATGGTGTCACGCGATGCTGCGTCTCGGCGTCCGTGCGTCGCTACGCGGCAGCGTCCTTCGACTTCGCGTTACGCTAAGACGAAGGTGGCGATGGTATCACGTGCTTTCGTCTCGGCGTCCGTAAATCGCTACAGCGGCGGCATCGCACGCATCGACTTCGCGTGCAGCTAAGAACATGGTAGCCGTAATTGTCACGTGCTCGTCTCGGCGTCCGTCGTTGCGACGACTTCCGTCTCGACTCGCGTTACGCTAAGACAGGGTGGCAGTGGTGTCACGTGCTCGTCTCGGCGTCCGTCGTCGCTACCGCGACGACGTCCGCCTCGACTCGCGTGACGCTAAGACAGGGTGGCAGTGGTGTCACGACCTCGTCTCGGCGTCCGTCGTCGCTACCCGGCGGCAGCGTCCGCCGCTGACTTCGTATTACGCTAAAACAGGCAAGGTGGCGGTGGTGTCATGTGCTTTCCGTCTCGGCGTCACGTCGTCGCTTCACCGGCGACTTCGCCTTCGGCTTCCGCGTTCACGCTAAGACAGGCGATGGCAGTGGTGTCACGTGCTCGTCTCGGCGTCGTCGTCGCTACATGCGGCAGCGTCCGCCTCGACTTCGCGTTACGCTAAGGCAGGGTGGCAGTGGTGTCACGTGCCGTCTCGGCGTCGCGTCGTCGCTACCGCGGCAGCGTCACTTATCGACTTCAGCGTTACGCAACTAAGAACGCATAGTGGCCGTGGTATCGCGACGTGCACCGTCTCGGCGTCCGTCGTTGCGATGACTTCCGTCTCGACTTCGCGTTACGCGCTAAGAGCGAGATGGCGGTGGTGTCACGTGCTTTCGCCGTCTGGCGTCCGTCGTCGCTACGCGGCAGCGTCCGCTTCGACTTCAGCGTGGCAGCTAAGACAGAGGTGGCGGTGGTGTCACGACCTACGTCTCGGCGTCCGTCGTACGCTACCGCGGCGGCGTCGCCCTCTCGACTTCGTGTTACACGCTAAAGACAGAGGTGGCGGTGGTAGCGCGTGCTGCGTCTCGGCGTCCGTCGTCGCTACGCGGCGGCGTCGCCGACTTCGTGTTCGCTAAGACAGGGTGGCAGTGCCGTGCTCGTCTCGGCGTCCATCGTCGCTACCGCGACAACGTCCGCCTCGACTCGCGTTACGCTAAGACAGGGTGGCAGTGCCGTGCTCGTCTCGGCGTCCTTCGTTGCTACCGCGACGACGTCCGCCTCGACTTGCGTTACGCTAAGAGCGAGGTGGCGATGGTGTCACGATGCTGCGTCTCGGCGTCCCGTCGTCGCTTCTGCGGCAGCGTCGCCGCCGACTTCGCGGTACGCTAAGACAAGTGGCGATGGTGTCACGTGCTCGTCTCGGCGTCCGTCGTCGCTACGCTGACGACGTCGCGCTCGACTTCAGCGTTACGCTAAAGAACATAGTGGCCGTGGTGTCACGTGCTGCGTCTCGGCGTCCGTCGTTGCGATGACTTCCGTCTCGACTTCGCGTTACGCTAAGAGCAGAGATGGGAGTGGTATCGCGATGCTGCGTCTCGGCGTCCGTCGTCGCTACGGCGGACGTCACGCTTTCGACTTCGCGTGGCGCTAAGACAGGAGAGTGGCGGTGGTGTCACGACCTGCGTCTCGGCGTCCGTCGTCGCTACGCTGACGGCGTCGACGTCGCCCGACTTCGTGATTCGCCGCTAAGACGAAATTGGCGGTGGTGTCATGTGCTCGTCTCGGCGTCCGTCGTCGCTACGCGGCGACTTCCCGCCTCGACTTCGCGTTACGCTAAGACGAAGTTGGCGATGGTGTCATGTGCTTTCGTCTGGCATCCGTCCTACGCTACCCAGCGGCGTCCGCCTCGACTCGCGTTACGCTAAGACAGGGTAGCAGTGGTGTCACGTGCTCGTCGTTCGGCGTCGCGTCGTCGCTTCTGGCAACAACGTCGAATCGACTTCAGCGTTACGCTAAAACGAAATTAAGCGTGTGGTGTCACGTGCTCGTCTCGGCGTCGTCGTCGCTACAGCGGCGGCGTCGCCTCGACTTTCGATGTTCACGCTAAAGACAAGTGGCGGTGGTGTCACGTGCTCCCCAAATCTGGCGTCTCTGAGATTTGAAACATTTGTTCGCATAGTGACCTTCTGTGACATTTTATTTGCAAGTCACCTCGAGAGGCGGGGCCCGGTGGTAAGAGCACTTGACCTTGGAGCTTGAAATTGAACTTGTTACGATAAGCTTGGGTTGGGTGGGTGGGAAGATCCCGACCACGAGTTCTTGGCTGATAAAGTGGCCGGAGCGAAGGAGGAGGAAAAGTAAAACTTCTGTTTGCTTAGCTGCCACTTGAGAGGAAGAAAGAAGACTGGTTTGCATCCCTGATTCTCTTCTTAGAAGCCTCACATTTGGTAGGCGGTTTCTTGCTTGATGCCATGTTGTAAAGAAATCATCAAACTTAAGCTTGGCTCAAAAAGCACAAGAGGCTAATTGCAGATCTTCTCTCCGGACCACCGTCAGAATTGATAGATCATACTCTTTTCATCGAGAGCGTCTTGCTTAGCAAAAGCGAAAGCGGAAGCTTGCAGGCTGGATATTGCTTGATGATAGACAGGACATATTGCCCTGCTTGAGATTGCGAACTCCTCACGCTTGCTCTCAACAACACTTTTCCGAATGTGATGAGCTCACGAAATCACGGCGGAACTCATCGAGTAATGACATGACAAACTAACAATACCTAGATCATTTGTATCCATCCGCTCAACACATAACCAAGAAATCCTCGGAAATCGTGTACCTCGACCTTGAAAAACATCCGTTATACAAGTCATGGCAATACTCCCTTTTCGCCTCAGTCTTACTGAGTTATCGAGGTTATCTCACCAACAAGCGCACAAAAGAGATTTCGATGTCGGCAAAACTCAGGTATTCAGGAACTGCTTGATAAAATTGTGGCGACAACACCTCGGGAGCTCAACTCCCCGGGACAACGCCACAACCCCTAAATGTCGGGAGGCACCAGAACAATGTTCACCGTCACAAAACCATCGGAGCGATTCCAAGAATACCACGTGATCCTAAAAAAAAATTTAGTGAAATTTGAGAAGAAGGAAGTCAAAACACTACGTCGGGATACCTCGAGCTGACGAAGGCTGAGGAAGTAAAAAAGAATCCTACTCTCCGATATATATAATCCTAAGACTCAAAACATTTTTTCCATTCTAGACTCAACAGCACTTGACCAAACAATCAAGTGAGGGGGCTCCTAAGTGGAAGGCTCGATTACCAACATAGCGAGCCCCGATGCGGCTATATCTCCCCACGATGTCGAGAGGCACGACTTAGAAACATAACGCATTGTGAGCAATATCGCCAAGTGAGGTAATCTTCACACAACCCATGTAATAAAAAAGGGAAAGAGATACATAGTTGGCTTACGATTAGCCACTTCACACAATACATAAATAAACATCCATCATTGGAGTACACTCAAGGTCCGACTCACGGAACCAAAATAAAGAAAGATACCCCAAAAGCTACACGGATCCCGATGCGTCCCAAGCTGGGCACCACCTCTTGATCATCGAGGAAAAAGACACATAATGCTTGACCCGTTCCTCGTCGAGACTCCCACTTGAGCTCGGTTGAGTCACCTGCCTTGGCATCGTCGGCTTTACTGGCAACTGTTTTTGGGAAGTATCACATGAGTCACGGGGACTCAGCAATCTCACACCCAGCGAGATCAAGACTATTTAAGCTTATAGGAAGAGACGAGTAGTATAGTGGAGCTGCATGGCAGCGACTAGCATATATGGTGGCTACTTACATAAAGAGAGGCGAGAAGAGGAGCAAAACGCGAGTCGTGAAGCTAGTAGCGATCAAGAAGTGATCTTGAACTACTTCGTCGGACATAACTCCAACACCGTGTTCACTTCCCGGACTCATGAGAAGAGACCATCCACGGTTACACCGCAGCGGTTGATGCATATTTTATTTGACGGTCAACCGGGTTTTCTACAACGGACATTAACAAATTCCCATCTGCCTCATAACGTGGGCACGCGGCTTTGAAAGATATTACCCTGCGGGGGTGTCCCAACAGCCCATTATAAGCTCTCACGGTGAGCGAAGGATATTCCTTCTACCGGGAAGACCCGATCAATCTCGGAATCCCGGGACTACAAGACATTTCGGCGGCAATAAAACAAGACCAGCCAAAGCCACCCGGTTGTCTTGAAACCAAATCCCGATAGGAGCTGCACATATCTCGTTCTCGGGGCACATCCGGATGAGACAGGCTCTGAGTAAAACCAAGCCTCGAGTTTCCCGTGGTGGCCCATGGTGGCTCAGTTCGGGCCAACACTTTTCGAAGGAGCACTGGTCTAGGGGGGTTTAAAATAAAGATGACCCTCGGGCTCGCGAAAACCGGGGAAAAAAGGCTTCAGGTGGCAAATGGTAAAACCAATGTTGGGCCTTGCTGGGCCGAGTCTTATTCAAAGCGACAAACTGTCAAGGGGTCCCATAAATCACCCAACCCGATGTAAGAGCGAAATCAAGGAACATAACACGGTATGGCCGGAAGCTAGAATTGGCAACGAGTGGAACAAAACACGAGGCATAAGGCCGAGGCCTTCCACCCTTTACCAAGTATATAGATGTATTAATTATAGCAGATATATATTGATATCCCCAACAAGTAAACATGTTAGATCCAGGAACAACATCTCCATGTTCAACAAGGAACAAACTTCAACTTCTGCAACTAACAACGCTATAAGAGGGGGTGAGCAAGCGGTAACATAGTCAATCAGCGGTTTGCTAGGAAAGGATGGTTGAGGGGCTGACATGGCAATATGGGTGGCATGATATAGCAAGTGGTAGGCATCGCAGCATAGGCATAGCAAAAGAAGCGAGCATCTAGCATAGCAAAAGATAGAAGTGATTTAGAAGTATGGTCATCTTGCACGCAATGTTCTCGAGTTGTCGAAAGCTTGATCCTCGTAAGCGTTCTCAACAGGTTCCTCGTTCACGTACTCGTCTCGGCTCTACCCAAAGCAACAACACAAACAAAGGAACCACAATAAATCACGGTGCAATGCACAATCAACATGATCTGAAAACATGGCATGATATCACCGGGATGTGATATGCAATGCGTGTATCACGGCGCTCCGGAAGGAAAATGATGAACCAGGCATCAACTTGGCAAACCAAGTATGCCACTGGAAAGATGAGATGATTTCGGTTGAAATCGATATAAAGATCACGGAATCGGATGCCACGGTTTTGCAAATGACAAGCAAAACAAGAATGGCACAAATCTGCCATTAACAGCATGATGCCACTTAGCAAGCAACAAATAATTAAGCTACTGCACCCAAACGTATCAACAAAAGTACATGGCAGTGATCTACACAAGATGCTTGACAAAAGATGAGCACTGAGCTTGTTAAATCACATCATAACAGGTTCAAACAAGCATGGCAACAGTGCACAAAATATCAGGCTGGACATGGCAAAAACAGCATCAGGTTGCAATGTTCAGAGCAGCAAAACTACATGCTACAGGAACTTAAAATAGCAAAACAAGGCATGGCATGAATCTACTCAAAGCATAGAACAAAAAGTCCTTACTGACCATAAGCCAAAAAGGACTCAAAAATATAAGTAACACCCATGTCAATATTGAAAGTTTAGATTAACAGATTCCAGCAACATGGCATGTAAAAAACTTATAACAAGTAGGCATGTTTAAGAGCTCGATGCACTCACTACAGAGCATTATATGATAAACTAAGCATACATACATCAAGAAGACATGGCATAGAAGACATTCATGGCAATAACAATAACATAGCATACATGGATCAACCACAACAACCTTGGCAAAATTGAATAACATGTAAACAATCTGCCAGGAAACATTTTATAGCAAAAGTAGAAACTCGATTGACTCAAGCTATGTTACTCCATAATTGCAAACAAGGACATGGATGGATAGAGGCAAGACATGTTTAACAAAACATCATACTTAAAGTATCTCAAAATATGTATGGATCTCTCGGTAGCATCAAGTTAACATGGCATCAAAATATCAGCTAAACAGGGCTGAAAACAGCAACATCAGGACACCTACTTTGCATGCTTGTGCTAGTAACCACATAGATCACAAAAATACATGACATACACCCCTGGAAAGACGGCATGGCATATTTCAAAACACATGTAGGACTCAAATTCATAGGGTGCACACATCAATCATGGCAAAAATAACAAAAGTGCAAGTTCTGTTACGAAACAGAAACTAACATCACATAGCATCCTTCCAACAGCATTTCGGGCATCAAGATGAGCTCAAAAGAAAATGATGCAATGAGATGAAATGATCTACTCTTTGAGGCGAACATTTTGACATATTATACACGCAAAATGGATCTACTATGACAAAGATATATCACTTTGAAAATGACACAAAATAACAATGATATAAAGGACTTAGTAGAAGAAAAAAAGGGGAGAGAAGTCGGGATCGGATGGATCTGGATCGGGCGATCGATCCGATCGGCGACGGCAGTGATGGCCTTGATTCAGGAGAGAGAAGAAGCGAGGCCCGGGCGAAGGAGGTAAGCGGCCGGCGGAGCGATGGCCGAGAGGCAGAGGCGGCTCGGTGGCGGCCCGAGGTCGGCGTGGCCCGAGGCAGCGGCGGCAGCGAGGCCTTGTGGCTGTGGGACGGAGATCGAGGCTGAGCGCCCGGCCCGGCGAGGCCTCCCAGCGGCGGCGGAGGAAAGCGGCAGTATGTGGCCAGGCAGCATGAGCCTGTGTGAGCCCCTTTGGGCCAGCAGGCCGGTGTATGTGCGGCAGCCCGTGGCTGACCACGTGGCCCATGGCGGTTAGTGTGCGGACGCGGCGGTTTTCGTCCAGCCAGGGACGTGTCCGTATGGTGTGAGGAGGAATTTTAGGGTTTCGGGAGGAAGAGGCCGGATTTGGGCCAGGGAGGTGTTTAAATAGGCATAGAGGAGCTAGGAGAGTCAAATGGGGTGTAATTTACGCCCTACGATCGTGATCGAGCAGCGGAGAGCATGAAGGTGACTTAGATGGGTTATTGGGCTGTTTGGAAGGGGTGTTGGGCTGCAACTTAAAGAGGCCTTCTGCGAGAGTCAGTTAACCGTTGGAGTACCAAAGCGAGCTCCAAATGACCGAAACTTGACCGGTGGTCTCTGGGTGGTATACCAAGGCCACTAGACAAACCTCGGTCCATTCGAGAAGGTTTAATACCCTTTACGGAAAAAGCGTAAAAGGACGCCCGGAGATAGGAGTGTCGGATTGCAAAGCGGACAGCGGGAAAAATGCCGGAATCATGAGGCGAACAAGTATGCAAATCACGATGCACATGATGACATGATATAAAATGCATGACATGGACAAAATGCAAAGGAAGAAAACCCAACCACGGAGGGAATATCATATCACAATGCGAAAATGGCAAGAGTTGGAGTTACAAATATGGAAAGTTACATCCGGGTGTTACAACACTCCACCACTACAAGAGGATCTGCGTCCGAGATCTGGGTGAAAGAACTTCCGGATATTGAACGGAGGTGATCCTCGGCGCTCCCGGGTAGCTTCTCGGTCGGAATGGTGTGACCACTTCACTTTCAGGAATTTGATTGACTTGTTGCGAGTCTTGCGCTCGGTTTCTTCAAGAATAACAGCAGGGTGCTCATGATAAGAGAGATCTTCTTGAAGGTCAATCTCTTGAAGTTGATAGTGCGTTAGGAGTCTTGAAGCACTTGCGAAGCTGTGACCGTGGAACACATCGTGCACGTTTGCAAAGTTGGATGGAAGCTCAAGTTGATAGGCGAGATCGCCTCTTTTCCAATTATCTTGAAAGGACCCACGTATCTGGGGCAAGCTTCCTTTGATGCAGGCGGCGAGTGCCTTTCATTGGAGAGGCGAGGTAGACATGGTCTCCGATTTCAAAAGCCACATCCACGATTGCTTATCATCATAATAGCTCTTACGGCGCGATTGCAGCGGCTTTGAGATTCTCACGAATGACTTGGCACATTTCTTACATACGTGATCAAGTCATTTGCCAAGAAAGTTAGCGTTCACATCTCGAGACCAATTGAGAGAATCGGCACTTTACGCCATAGAGAATTTCGAAAGGGGCCTTGCAGAACTCATGGAAGCTGTTGTTGTAGGAGGACTTCGGCATATGGAAGACAATCTTCCCACTTCATACCGAAAGAAATGACACAAGCCTGAGCATATCTTCAAGGATTTGATTAACTTCGCTCGACTTGGCCCTTGTTTGAGGATGGAAAGCTGTCTTTGAAAGCAGATGTTGGTGCCCATGGCCTTACGAAAAGAATCCCGAACTTGGAGGTAAAGATCTGCCCGCAGTCTGAAGAGATCAATTGTGGAATGCCGTGCAAGGAGACAATCCACGGAGGTGTATAGCTCACGCCAAGTGAGCTGCTGTGATGGATTCTTTGATAGGAAGAAAATGAGCCACTTTAGTAAGCTTGTCAATGACAGCGAAGATAGCATCATTTCACGCTTGGACTTTGGAAATCCGATCACGAAGTCCATTTCAATATGATCAAACTTCCATTACGGAATAGCAAGAGGTTGAAGGAGACCAGCTGGTCTTTGGTGTTCTGCTTTCACTCTTCTGCGGACATCACACTCATTCACGCAATTGAGCAATTTCTCGCTTCATTCGGGTCCACCAATATGTTGCTTGAGATCATGGTACATCTTAGTACTTCGGGATGAATGGATAGAAGCGAATTATGAGCCTCGTTCATAATGACTTTTCGTAGATCACCCTTAGGAACCACAATCCGGTCCTCAAAGAAAAGAGTATCTTTGTCATCAGCGTGGAAGCACTTGTACTTGGAAATGCCTTATCGATACCACGTTTCACCTTCTTCACCATGGTATCCAGAAGTTGAGCCTCACGAATCTGATCTTCCAAAGTAGGAGAGACTATGAGGTTGGCAAGAAAACCTTGAGGAACAACTTGAAGATTCAGCTTGCGGGCAGCTTCACAAAGATCCGGTTGGAAGGGCTTGAGGATTAGGCTGTTGCGATAAGCCTTCCTGCTCAAAGCATCTGCAATGACATTGGCCTTGCCGGAGTATATTCAATACTTGGGTTGTACTCTTGAATCATTTCGACCCATCGAGTCTGCACTGAGGTTGAGGTTGGGTTGAGTGAAAATGTACTTGAGACTCTTGTGATCGGTGAAAATATCCACTTTCCTTCCCAACAAGAGATGTCTCCACGTTATCAATGCATGGACAAGCTGCCGCCAACTCAAGATCGTGAGTGGGGTAGTTCTTCTAGATTAGGCTTCAACTGGCGAGAGGTATAAGCCACAACTCTCTTCTCTTGCATTAACACGGCAAGAGACCTTGAAGAGAAGCATCACGAGAAAACTTCAAATGGCTTGGATTCATCGGGAGGAGTCAAGGCAGGGCTGTGGCGAGTTTCTCTTTGAGGTATTGAAAGCAACGTCACACTCGGGAGACCATACATACTTCACATGCTTACGGAGGAGGTTGGAAAGAGGCTTTGCAATCTTGGAGAAGTTCTCAAGCGAATCTTGACAATAACGCAAGACCAAAGAAAACTGCGGAGCTGCTTGACGATACGAGGAGGTTCCCAATTCACAATTCACGGACACCTTCTCGGGATTAACTGTGATGCCCTTAGCGGAGATGATATGACCAAGATAAAGCACTTCATCAAGCCAAAATTCACATTTGGAGAACTTCACATAGAATTGATACTCTGAGCTTGTCTAGCACCAATCGCAAATGTTTGGCATGATCCTTCTTATTCTTGGAAGACCAAAAATATCATCAAGATAGACCAATGAGCAGAGAATTCATTGGTGTAGGGATTGAAGATGAAATTCATCATCCAGAGAGAATGTTGGAGGAGCATTGGCGGAGCCGAAAGACATGACAGTATATTCATAGAGCCAAAGCTTATTGCGAATGCTTTGTCTTGGGAATATCTTGTTCACGAATCACGAATCGATGATAATACCCCATCTGAAGGTCAAGCTTGGAGAACAACTTGTAGCACCTTTGAGTTGCTCGAAAAGCTCATTGATGTTGGGAAGTGGATACTTGTTCTTGATTGTCTTCTTATTCAATGGGCCGATAATGTCGGCGCAAAAGTCGGTCCGTGCCATCCTTCTTCTGGACAAAAGAACACCACAACCCCAAGGAGATGAACTTCGATGCGATCAAACCGGGCGCTCTTGTTCATCGAGCTGCTTCTTCAATTCCTTGACTCATTAGGTCCAAGCTTGTATGGGCGCTTGCAAAGCGGGTTCGATGCCGGGCTCAAGATCAATAACGAACTCAAGCTGGCGATGAGGAGGCATACACGGAAGCTCTTACGGAAAGACATCTTGGTACTCACAAGCATTTGGAATGCGAGAGATGGCATTAGGTTCGCCCTTCTCATTGAGAGAAAACAACAGAATGGTTTCATCACAGTGGCATAGATGATCACATCATTAGAAGAGTGAGTCAATTGAATTCCACAGCAGCACAATCAAGGTGAGCTTTGTGCTTTGAAAATAATCCATCCGAGAATAAGATCAATATCCGAGTCACCAAGAACAATTGGTTTGGCAATCTATAATCACCCATCTTGATACCGACATTTGGAACCATCATGCTAGAGCTCAAGCGCTTAGCGGAGAAATAACTTGCATAGCTTTAGGTAATGCCTCTGTCTCAAAATTGTGCCGATGCAAAGGATATGACATGAAAGAATCACGATGCACCGGTATCAAATAAGACTTTTGCAGGAATATCATTAAGCTGGAAGATTACTCATTATCACATCAGGAAGATTCCTCTGCTTGAGCTGCATTCATCATATTCACCTTAGCAGACTTGGGATTATGCTTGACCCTTTGCATTCTTTGGAAGATTTCACGGGAGGAGGAGGCGGAAGGCGCCTCTGGATTGAAACATTTGTTAGCATAGTGACCTTCTGTGACATTTTGTTGCAAGTCACCTCGAGAGGCGGACGGTGGTAAGGAGCACTTGACCTTGGAGCTTGAAATTAGACTTGTTACGATAGCTTGGGTTGGGTGGGTGGGAAGATCCACGGCCACGAGTTCTTCTGGCGATAAGGCTGTGGAGCGGAGGAGGAGGAAGGTAAAACTTCTGCTGTAGCTGCCACTTGAGAGGAAGAAAGAAGGCTGAACTGCATCCTGATTCTCTTCTTAGAAGCCTCACATTTGAGCTGGGCAACTTCTTGCGTCGATGCCATGTTGTAGAAATCATCATACTTAAGCGGCTCCAAAAGCACAAGAGCTAATTGCAGATCTTCTCTCGAGACCACCTCTGAATTGATAGATCATACTCTTTTCATCGAGAGCGTCTTGCTTAGCAAAAGCAGGCGAGCTTCACAGGCTGGATATTGTATTGATAGAGCAGACATGTTGCCCTGCTTGAGATTGCGGAACTCCTCACGCTTGCTCTCAACAACGCACTTTTGAATGTGATGAGCTCTGAAATCACGGCGGAACTCATCCCGAGTAATGACCGACCTCCTCTGGAATCTTTGTATTCTTTGGTACCACTCGGCAGCTTGATCATGAAGTTGAAACGATGCAAACTTGACAAAGTCCTCGGGTGCGACATTGCTACAATCAAAGTGCTTGCAGATGTCCACTAACCAATCGTCGTACGTGGCCTCGACACGAAGCTGAAAACTTGGTTGATTAGCGAGGCGGCTGAGAGTAGCAAAAATGCGGCTGATTGTTTCCTTGACCTTGATTGCCTTGATTGCCTTGCCCTTGATGCAGCTCTTGCAAAAGCTGCAAAATCATCGAGCATTGGCATTGGTGGCTGCCATGATAGCTTGCCCGGGAGCCTCTGGAGGCGGAGGTGGAGGTGGAGGTGGAGGTTCGGTGATCCCCATCATTGCGATCCGGATTGAAGGCGTTGGCGGAGCCATCTGAAGAGGGTGACATCCGTTAGTCCTTTGATAGACAAATTGATAAGTAGAATCAGCGGATAGAAATTGCAACATATAGTCTTCACAATAAACATTGAACAGAATGAGCGAATGAATTCAAAGTTAATCATCACCGTCCATTAAGGTGAGAAGCCACTTAGATAAAGATATGGAAACAACATACATCTTAGAAACAAATCGAATATCACAACTGAAAACAAAAGGTTGGCTTCTAGAATGAGCGGAACAAACACATGATAGAGATTTACGCCCAAAGTGTTAGTGGTGGGCCCACCACGGACCTGACGATATAGCGGCAAATCACGAATGACTAACAAGGCGTCCCCGAATCAGCATAGCCAAAAGGATTCTTTAAGGCGTCTCGCGACCCTTGTCATCGTCGTAAGTGAATGGGCGGACCACTAGGCGTTGGACCCCAATCTCAAATCATACATACATCCGGAAAGAATATCCTCTAAGCTACTAAATTCCCACCTATAAACTCCCGAAACTTTCTGGTTATGCAATCTGGTGTTGGGGATACAGGGGACACAAAATATATCACCCAAACTAACAATACCTGAATCATTTGTATCCATCCGTCAACACATAACCAAGAAATCCTCGGAAATCGTGTACCTCGACCTTGAAAAACATCCGTTATACAAGTCATGGCAATACTCACTTTTCGCCTCGATCTTTGGGCTATCGGGGTTATCTCACCAACAACTGCACAAAGAGATTTCGATGTCGGCAAAACTTCAGGTATTCGAGGCTAGCGATAAAATTGTAGCGACAACACCTCGGAGCTCAACTCCCGGGACAACGCCACAACCCTAAATGTCGAGGCACCAAGAACAATGTTCTCGTCACAAAACCATCGGAGCGATTCCAAGATACCCGTGATCCAAAAAAAAATTTTTAGTGAAATTTGAGGAGAAGAGTCAAAACACTACGTCGGGGATACCTCACAGGCTGAGCGAAGGGAATGGGAAGTAAAAGAATCCTACTCTCCGATATATATAATCCTAAGACTCAAAACATTTTTCCATTCTAGACTCAACAACGCTTGACCAAACAATCAAGTAGGGGGCTCCTAAGTCGGGGAAGGCTCGATTACCAACTTATGGCAGCCCCGATGCGGCTATATCTCCCGCGTGTCGAGGCCGCGACTTAGAAAGCATAACAGCATTGAAAGCAATGTCGCATGAAGTGAGGTAATCTTCACACAACCCATGTAATAAATAAGGGAAAGAGATACATAGTTGGCTTACGGTCGCCACTTCACACAATACATAAATAAACATCCATCAATGAGTACACTCAAGGTCCGACTACGGAACCAAAATAAAGAAAGATACCCCAAATGCTACCACGGATCTGATCGTCCCAAGCTGAGCACCACTCACTGATCATCGAGGAAAAAGACACATAGTAACGACCACGTTCCTCGTCGAACTCCACTTGAGCTCGGTTGAGTCACACTGCCTTTGGCATAAATCGCTGCAAGCTGTTTGGAAGTATGTCGTGAGTCACGAGGACTCGGCAATCTCACCAGCTTGAGATCAAGACTATATAAGCTTATAGGAAGGACAGAGTAGTAAGGTGGAGCTGCAGCAGCGACTAGCATATATGGTGGCTACTTACGCAAAAGAGGCGAGAAGAGGAGCAAAAGCACGGATGATGAAGCTAGTAGCGATCAAGAAGTGATCCTGAACTACTTACGTCGAGACATAACTCCAACACCGTGTTCACTTCCGGACTCCGGCAGAAGAGACCATCCGCAGTTACACAGGCCGGTTGATGTGTATTTTATTTGAGGTCAACTTGGGTTTTCTACAACGGGACATTAACAAATTCCCATACGCCTCATAACGGCAGACACGGCTTTGAAAGATATTACCTGCGGGTGTCCCAACAGCCCATTATAAGCTCTCACGGTCAGCGAAGGATATTCCTTCTACGGGAAGACCCGATCAATCTCGGAATCCGGACTACAAGACATTTACGACAGCAATAAAACAAGACCAGCAAAGCCGCCCGATTGTGCCGACAAATCCCGATAGGAGCTGCACATATCTACGTTCTCGGGGCACATCCGGATGAGACTAGCTGAGTAAAACCAAGCCTCGAGTTTCCCGTGGTGGCGCAATCTAGCTCGATTCAGGGCTGACATTTCGAAGAACCTTTGGTCGAGAAGTTAAAATAAAGATGACCCTCGGAGCTCGCGAAAACCGGGGAAAAAACTAGGTGGCAAATGGTAAGACCAAAGTTGGGCCTTCTTGGGCGAGTCTTATTCAAAGCAAACTGTCAAGGGGTCCCATAAATCACCCAACCCGTGTAAGGCAGCGAAATCAAGGAACATAACACCGGTATGGCGGAAACTAGGGTGGCAAGAGTGGAACAAAACACGGGCATAAGGCCGAGACCTTCCACCCTTTACCAAGTATATAGATGTATTAATTATAGCAGATATATATTGTGATATCCCCAACAAGTAAACATGTTCCAACAAGGAACAACATCTCCATGTTCAACAAGGAACAAACTTCATCTTCACACTGCAACTAACTTAGCGCTATAAGAGGGAGCTGAGCAAAGCGGTAACATAGCCAATCAGCGGTTTGCTAGGAAAAGGATGGTTAGGGGCTGACATGGCAATATGGGTGGCATGATATAGCAAGTGGTGAGCATCGCAGCTTAGGCATAGCAAAAGCGAGCATCTAGCATAGCAAAGATAGAAGTGATTTCGAGGTATGGTCATCTTGCCTGCAATGTTCTCGGAGTTGTGAAAGCTTGATCCTCGTGGCGTTCTCAACAGGTTCCTCGTTCACGTACTTCGTCTCGACTCTACCCAAAGCAACAACACAAACAAAGGAACCACAATAAATCACGGTGAATGCACAATCAACATGATGCAAAACATGGCATGATATGCGGGATGTGATATGCAATGCGTATGTGCGCTCCGGAAGGAAAATGATGAACCAGGCATCAACGGCAAACCAAGTATGCCACTGGAAAGATGAGATGATTTCGGTTGAAATCGATATAAAGATCACGGAATCGGATACACGGTTTTGCAAATGACAAGCAAAACAAGAATGGCACAAATCTGCCATTAACAGCATGATGCCACTTAGCAAGCAACAAATAATTAAGCTACTGGACCCAAACGTATCAACAAAGTACATGGCAGTGATCTACACAAGATGCTTGACAAAAGATGAGCACTGAGCTTGACTAAATCACCTCATAACAGGTTCAAACAAGCATGGAAAAAGTGCACAAAATATCAGGCTGGACATGGCAAAAACAGCATCAGGTTGCCATGTTCAGAGCAGCAAAACTACATGCTACAGGACCTTAAAATAGCAAAACATGGCATGGCATGAATCTACTCAAAGCATAGAACAAAAGTCCCTTACTGACCATAAGCCAAAAAGGACTCGAAAATATAGTAACACCCATGTCAATATTGAAAGTTCCGTTAACAGATTCAGCAACATGGCATGTCAAAACTGATAACAAGTAGGCATGTTTAGAGCTCGATGCACTCACTACAGAGCCTTATATGATAAACTAAGCATACATACATCAAGAAGACATGGCATAGAAGACATACATAGCAACAACAATAACATAGCATACATGGATCAACCACAACAACCTTGGCAAGAATTGAATAACATGTAAACAATCTGCGAGGAAACATTTTATAGCAAAAGTAGAGGCTCGATTGACTCAAGCTATGGTACTCGGATCGGATCGGATCGGGCGAGGGGCGGGCAGGGCGGGGAGTCGCGGAGAAAGCGGCCGTGAGGTGGCGCCAGTGGCGAGTGGCAGAGGAGGCGGCCCGGGCGGACAGGCCGAGTGGCAGGCCAGGCAGCGACCTCGGCGAGGCGGCGGAGGTCAGGCGAGGCGCCCGGCAGTCGTGCCAGCGCCCAGTGTGGCATGTGTGGAGGCGCGTGACGGTCGGGGCTGGCTGTGGCCTTCGGCGAGGCCTCGGCCGTGGCAGCGGGCGGGCCGCATGACAGGCTCAGGCGGGCCATGGCGGAGGTGGGTGGCGGCGGCAGTGGCGGCGCCAGGTTGGCCAGGCGGCGGGCGAACGCGTCCGGCTCACCGCCAGACGTGTCGGTAGCCTTGAGAGGGAAAAAAACTAGGGTTTTTGAGATGATCAAGGATTTTCGGGGAGGTGTTTAAATAGGCATAGAGAATAGGAGAGTCCAAATGAGGTGTAGTTTTCGCCCACGATCGTGATCGAGCGACGGAGAGCATGGGATTGACTTAGATGGGTTATTGGGCTGTTTTGAAGGGTGTTGGGCTGCAACTTAAAAGAGGCCTCTGCGAAGTGCGGTTAACCGTTGGAGTACCAACGAGCTCCAAATGACCCGAAACTTGACCCGGTGGTCTACGGGTGGTATACCAAAGGCCACTAGACAAAACTCGGTCCATTCGAGAAGGTTTAAAACCCTTTGCGGAAAAGCGTAAAAGGACCGCCGGGGAGATAGGAGTGTCCGGATTGCAAAAGCGGACAGCGGGAAAATGCTCGGAATCATGAGGCGAACACGTATGCAAATCGATGCACATGATGACATGATATAAAATGCATGACATGGACAAAATGCAAAAGGAAGAAAACCCAACCACGGAGGGAATATCATATCACAATGCCGAAAATGGCAAGAGTTGGAGTTACAAATATGGAAAGTTACATCCGGGGTGTTACAGTGGTGTCCGCCTCGACTCACGTTACGCTAAGACAAGGTGGCAGTGGTGTCACGTGCTCGTCTCGGCGTCCGTCGTCGCTACCGCGACGACATCCGCCTCGACTCGCGTTACGCTAAGACAGGGTGGCAGTGGTACTCTCGACTCGCGTTACGCTAAGACAAGGTGGCAGTGGTGTCCGCGTGCTGCGTCTTGGCGTTAAATCGTCGCTACAGCGGCGGCGTCGCACGCTGACTCACGTTCACGCTAAGACAGGGTGGCGAGGGGTGTCACGTGCTGCGTCTCGGCGTCCGTCGTGCGCTACAGCGGCGGCGTCCGCCTTCGACTTCGCCGTTGCAGCTAAAACAGGGTGGCGATGGTATCGGTGCTGCGTCTCGGCGTCGTCGTACGCTACCGCGGCAGCGTCAGCCTCGACTTCAGCGTTACGCTAAGCCAGGGTGGCAGTGGTGTCACGTGCTGCGTCTCGGCGTCCGTCGTCGCTACGCGGCAGACGTCCGCCGACTTCGCGTTCACGCTAAGCGAGGTGGCAGTGGTGTCACGTGCTCGTCTCGGCGTCCATCATCGCTACCGCGACGACGTCCGCCTCGACTCGCGTTACGCTAAAACAGGGAGGCGATGGTGTCACGTGCTCGTCTCGGCGTCCGTCGTCGCTACCGCGACAACGTCCGCCTCGACTCGCGTTACGCTAAGACAGGGTGGCGATGTCGTGCTTTCGTCTCGGCGTCCGTCGTAACTACGCGGCGGCGTCGCTTCGACTTCAGCGTTACGCTAAGAAAAGGTAGCGGTGGTGTCACGTGATGCGTCTCGGCATCCGTCGTCGATACGCGGCGGCGTCCGCCTCGACTTCGTGTTACGCTAACACGAGGTGGCGGTGGTATCACGATGCTTTCGTCTCGGCGTCCGTAAATACGCTACCGCGGCGGCGTCCGCCTCAACTTTCGCGTTACGCTAAGACAAGGTAGCGATGCGTGTCACGTGCTCGTCTCGGCGTCAAAATAAATCGCTACGCGGCGACATCCGCCTCGACCCGCGTTACGCTTAGACAGGGTGGCCGTGGTACCCTCGACTCGCGTTACTCTAAGAGCGAGATGGCGGTGGTGTCGCGTGCTGCGTCTCGGCGTTAAATAAATGCGCTACGCGGCGGCGTCCGCCTCGACTTCGCGATACGCTAAGAACAAGAGTGGCGATGGTGTCGCGTGCTCGTCTCGGCGTCCGTCGTCGCTACGCGATGACATCCGCCTCGACTTCGCGTTACGCTAAGAGCGAGGTGGCAATCGTACTCTCGACTTCGCGTTACGCTAAAGACGAGTGCCGTGGTACTCTCGACTTGCGTTACGCTAAAACGAGATGGCGGTGGTGTCACGTGCTGCGTCTCGGCGTTACGTCATAGCTACAGCGGCGGCGTCGCCTCGACTCGCGTGACGCTAAGACAAGGTGGCAGTGGTATCACGTGCCGTCTCGGCGTCCATAAATGCGCTACGCGGCGATGTCCGCCTCGACTTCGTGTTCGCGCTAAAGACGAGGGTGGCGGTGGTGTCACGTGCTCGTCTCGGCGTCCGTCGTGCGCTACGCGGCAGCGTCCGCCTCGACTTCGCGATGCAGCTAAGACAAGGTAGCGGTGGTGTCACATGCTGCGTCTCGGCATCCGTCGTTGCTACGCGGCGACATCCGCCTCGACTTCGCGTTACGCTAAGATAGGGTGGCGATGGTACTCTCGACTTCGGCGTTACGCTAAGACGAGATGGCGGTGGTGTCACGTGCTGCGTCTCGGCGTTAAATGCGTCGCTACAGCGGCGGCGTCCGCCTCAACTTCGTGATGCGCTAAGAGCGAAGTGGCAGGGGTGTCACGTGCTGCGTCTCGGCGTGCGTAAATGCGCTACGCGGCGGCGTCCGCCTACGACTTCGCGTTACGCTAAAGACAGGGTGGTAGTGGTGTCACGTGCTGCGTCGCGGCATCCGCCGTCGCTTCTGACGGCAGCGTCCGCCTCGACTTGTGTTACGCTAAAACAGGGTGGTAGTGGTGTCACGTGCTCGTCTCGGCGTCCGTCGTTGCTACCGCGACGACGTCCGCCTCGACTCGCGTTACGCTAAGACAAGGAGGCGATGGTGTCACGTGCTCGTCTCGGCGTCCGTCGTCGCTACCGTGACGACGTCCGCCTCGACCCGCGTTACGCTAAGAAAAGGTAGCAGTGGTGTCACGTGCTCGTCTCGGCGTCCGTCGTCGCTACCGCGACGACATCCGCCTCGACTCGCGTTACGCGCTAAAGACAGAAATTGGCAGTGGTACTCTCGACTTCGCGTTACTCTAAGAGCGAGATGGCGGTGGTGTCGCGTGCTGCGTCTCGGCGTTAAATCGTCGCTACAGCGGCAGCGTCCGCCTCGACTCGCGTTACGCTAAGACAGGGTGGCAGTGGTACTCTCGACTCGCGTTACGCTAAGATAGGGTGGCAGTGGTACTCTCGACTCGCGTTACGCTAAGACAGGATGGCAGTGGTACTCTCGACTCGCGTTACGCTAAGGCAGGATGGCAGTGGTGTCACGTGCTCGTCTCGGCGTGCGTCGTCGCTACCGCGACGCCGTCCGCCTCGACTCGCGTTACGCTAAGACAGGGTGGCAGTGGTGTCACGTGCTCGTCTCGGCGTCCGTCGTCGGTACCGCGACGGCGTCCGCCTCGACTCGCGTTACGCTAAGACAGGGTGGCAGTGGTGTCACCTGCTCGTCGCGGCATCCGTCGTCGCTACCGCGACGACGTCCGCCTCGACTCGTGTTACGCTAAGACAGGGTGGCAGTGGTGTCACGTGCTCGTCTCTGCGTCCGTCGTCGCTACCGCGACGACGTCCGCCTCGACTCGCGTTACGCTAAGGCGAGTGGCGGTGGTACTCGACTTTCGCGTTACTCTAAGACGAGGATGGCGGTGGTGTCGCGTGCTGCGTCTGGCGTTAAATGCGTCGCTACGCGGCGGCGTCACTTCGACTCGTGTTACGCTAAGACAGGGTGGCAGTGGTGTCACGTGCTCGTCTCGGCGTCCGTCGTCGCTACCGCGACGACATCCGCCTCGACTCGCGTTACGCTAAGACAGGGTGGCAGTGGTACTCTCGACTCGCGTTACGCTAAGACAGGGTGGCAGTGGTACTCTCGACTCGCGTTACGCTAAGACAGGATGGCAGTGGTGTCACGTGCTCGTCTCGGCGTTAAATCGTAAATGCGCTACGCGGCGGCGTCCGCCGACTTCGCGTTACGCGAAGACAAGGTGGCAGTGGTGTCACGCGTGCTTTCGTCTCGGCGTCCGTCGTCGCTACGCGGCGATGTCGCCTCGACTTCGTGTTACGCTAAAACAGGGTGGCGTGGTGTCACGTGCTGCGTCTCCGGCGTCCGTCGTCGCTACGCGGCGGCGTCGCCGCCGACTTCAGCGTTACGCTAAGACAAGGTAGCAGTGGTGTCACATGCTCGTCTCGGCGTCCGTCGTTGCTACCGCGACGACATCCGCCTCGACTCGCGTTACGCTAAGACAGGGTGGCAGTGGTACTCTCGACTCGCGTTACGCTAAGACAGGATGGCAGTGGTGTCACGTGCTCGTCTCGGCGTTCGTCGTCGCTACCGCGACGACGTCCGCCTCGACTCGTGTTACGCTAAGACAGGGTGGCAGGGGTGTCACGTGCTCGTCTCGGCGTCCGTAAATGCGCTACGCTTGACGCAGCGTCGCCTCGACTTCAGCGATGCCTTCAAAACGAGGTGGTAGTGGTGTCACGTGCTGCGTCGCGGCATCCGCCCGTCGCTACGCGGCGGCGTCGCCTCGACTTCGTGTTGCAGCTAAAACAGGGTGGTAGTGGTGTCACGTGCTCGTCTCGGCGTCGCGTCGTTGCTACCGTGGCGGCGTCCGCCTCGACTTCGCGTTACGCTAAGAACAAGGTGGCAGTGGTGTCGCGTGCTGCGTCTCGGCGTCCCGTCGTCGCTACCGCGGCAGCGTCCGCCTCGACTTGCGTTACGCTAAGACAAGGTAGCAGTGGTGTCACGTGCTCGTCTCGGCGTCCATAAATGCCGCTACGCGGCGACATCCGCCTTCGACTTCGCGTTACGCTAAAACGAAGGTGGCAGTGGTACTCTCAACTGGCGTTACGCTAAGAGCGAGGATGGCGGTGGTGTCACGTGCTTTCGTCTCGGCGTTAAATCGTCGCTACGCGGCGGCGTCGCCTCGACATTTCGCGTTACGCTAAGACAGGGTGGCGGTGGTGTCCGTGCTGCGTCTCGGCGTCCGTCGTGCGCTACGCGGCGACATCCGCCTCGACTTCGCGTTACGCTAAGAGCGAGTGGCGATGGTACTCTCGACTTCGCGTTACGCTAAGATAGGGTGGCGATGGTACTCTCGACTTCGCGTTACGCAGCTAAAACAGAGATGGCGGTGGTACTCTCGACTTCGCGTTACGCTAAGAGCGAGATAGCGATGGTGTCACGTGCTACGTATCGGCGTTACGTCGTCGCTACGCGGCGGCGTCCGCCTAAACTTCAGCGTTACGCTAAGACAGGGTGGCGAGGTGTCGCGTGCTGCGTCTCGGCGTCCGTCGTCGCTACAGCGGCGTCGTCCGCCTCGACTTCGCGTTACCTAAAACGAGGAGTGGCGGTGGTGTCACGTGCTGCGTCGCGGCATCCGTAAATCGCTACAGCGGCAGCGTCCGCCTCGACTTCGTGTTACGCTAAAACGAGGGTGGCAGTGGTATCGCATTGCTGCGTCTCGGCGTCCGCGTGCGCTACGGCGGCGACATCCGCTTCGACTTCGGCGTTACGCTAAGAGCGAAGTGGCGGTGGTACTCTCGACTTCGCGTTACTCCCTAAGAAAAGGATGGCGATGGTGTCCGCGTGCTCGTCACGGCGTTAAGTAAATCGCTACGCGGCGGCGTCCGCTTCGACTTCAGCGTTACGCTAAAACAGGGTGGCGATGGTGTCACGTGCTGCGTCTCGGCGTCGTCGTCGCTACCTCGGCGACATCCGCCTCGACTTCAGCGTTACGCTAAAACGAGGTTAGCGATGCGTACTCTACCGACTCGCGTTACGCTAAAACGAAGCGGCGATGGTACTCTCGACTTCGCGTTACGCTAAGGCGAGGTGGCGGTGGTATCACGTGCCCGTCTCGGCGTCGTCGTAAATGCGCTACGCGACGGCGTCCGCCTCGACTTCGCGTTACGCTAAGACCGAGGTGGCGGTGGTGTCACGTGCTGCGTCTCGGCGTCCGTCGTCGCTACGCGGCAGCGTCCGCCTCGACTTCGCGTTACGCTAAAACAGGGTGGCGAAATTGTCACGTGCTTGTCTCGGCGTCCGTCTTCGCTACGCGAGGGCGTCCGCCTCGACTTCGCGTTACGCTAAAACGAGGTAGCAGTGGTGTCACGTGCTTTCGTCTCGGCGTCCGTCGTCGGTACGCGGCGGCGTCCGCCTCGACTTCGCGTTACGCTAAAACGAGTTGGCGATGGTGTCACGTGCTGCGTCTCAGCGTTACGTCGCCGTTACGCGGCGATGTCGCCTCGACTCACGTTATGCTAAAACGAGGTAGCGGTGGTGTAGCGTGCTGCGTCTCGGCGTCCGTCGTCGCTACGCGGCGGCGTCCGCCTACGACTTCGCGTTACGCTAAAGACAAGGTAGCGATGGTGTCACATGCCGTCTCGGCGTCCGTCGTTGCTACGCGGCGACATCCGCCTCGACTTCGCGTTACGCTAAGACGAGGTAGCGAGTGGTACTCTCGACTTCGCGTTACGCTAAGAGCAGAGATAGCGGTGGTGTCACGTGCTTTCGTCTCGGCGTTCGTAAATCGCTTCACGCGGCAACGTCGCCCCTCGACTTCGCGTTACGCTAAGAGCGAGGTGGCAGGGGTGTCCGCGTGCACCGTCTCGGCGTCGTCGTGCGCTACGCGGCAGCGTCCGCTTCGACTTGCGTTACGCTAAAACGAGGTGGTAGTGGTGTCACGTGCTGCGTCGCGGCATCCGCCCGTCGCTACGCTGACGGCGTCCGCCTTGACTTCGTGTTACGCTAAAGAGCGAGGTGGTAGTGGTGTCACGTGCTGCGTCTACGGCATCCGTCGTCGCTTCTGCGTGACAATGTCACCTGCGACTTTCGCGTTACGCTAAAGACAAAGGTGGCAGTGGTGTCACGTGCTGCGTCTACCGGCGTCCGTCGTGCGCTACAGCGGCGGCGACATCCGCCCTCGACTTCGCGTTACGCTAAGAGCGAGGGTGGCGATGGTACTCTCGACTTCGCGTTACGCTGAGCAGAGATAGCAGTGGTGTCACGTGCTGCGTCTCGGCGTTAAGTAAATGCGCTACGCGGCTGACGTCACGCCTCGACTTCGCGTTACGCTAAGACAGGAGTGGCGAGGGTGTCACGTGCTTGTCTACGGCGTCCGTCGTGCGCTACGCGCGGACGTCTGCCTCGACTTCGCGTTACGCTAAAGCGGTGGCGGTGGTGTCGCGTGCTCGTCTCGGCGTCCGAAATCGTTGCTACTGCGGCGGCGTCCGCCTCGACTTCGCGTTACGCTAAGCCAGGGAAGCGGTGGTGTCACGTGCTGCCGTCTCGGCGTCGTCGTAAAGCTACAGCGGCAGCGTCCGCCCTCGACTTCAGCGTTACCTAAGCGGGGTGGCGATGTTGTCGCGTGCTTTCGTCTCGGCGTCAAAATCGTCGCTACGCGGCGGCGTCACGCTTCGACTTCGCGTTACGCTAAAGAGCAGGTGGCAGTGGTGTCACGTGCTGCGTCACCGGTGTCGCGTCGTCGCTACAGCGGCGGCGTCCGCCGACTTCGCGTTACGCTAAGACAGGGTGGCGGTGGTGTCGCGTGCTCGTCTCGGCGTCCGTTAAATGCTTCGCGACGACGTCCGCCCAGACTCGCGTTACGCTAAGACAGGGTGGCAGTGGTGTCACATGCTCGTCTCGGCGTCCGTCGTCGCGGTAATCCGCCTTGACTCGCGTTACGGTAAGACAGGGTGGCAGTGGTGTCACGTGCTCGTCTCGGCGTCCGTCGTCGCTTCTCGCGGCAGCGTCCGCCTACGACTTCGCCTACGCTAAGAACATGGTGGCGAGTGGTGTCACGTGCTGCCGTCTCGGCGTCGTCGTCGTCGCTCCCGCGACCACGTACGCCTCGACTTCGCGTTACGTTAAAGAGCGAGTGGCGGTGGTGTCACGTGCTGCAAATCACCGGCGTCGTCGTGCGCTACGCCCACGGCGTCGCCCGCCGACTTGCGTTACGCTAAAACGAAGTGGCGATGGTACTCTCGACTTCGCGTTACGCTAAAGACAGGATGGCAGTGGTGTCACGTGCTGCGTCTCGATGTTACGTCGCCGCTACGCGGCGATGTCCGCCTCGACTTCGCGTTACGCTAAGACGAGGTGGCGGTGGTGTCACGTGCTGCGTCTCGGCGTCCGTCGTCGGTACAGCGGCGGCGTCCGCCTCGACTCGCGTTACGCTAAGACAGGGTGGCGGTGGTGTCACGTGCTCGTCTCGGCGTCCGTCGTCGGTACCGCGACGACGTCCGCCTCGACTCGCGTAACCCTAAAACAGAGTTGGTAGTAGTGTCACGTGCTGCGTCTCGGCGTTACGTCGCCGTTACGCGGCGATGTCGCCTCGACTCGCGTTATGCTAAAACAGGGTGGCAGTGGTGTCACGTGCTCGTCTCGGCGTCCGTCGTCGCTACCGCGACGACGTCCGCCTCGACTCGCGTTACGCTAAGACAAGGTAGCAGTGGTGTCACGTGCTCGTCTCGGCGTCCGTCGTCGCTACCGCGACGACATCCGCCTCGACTCGCGTTACGCTAAGACAGGGTGGCAGTGGTACTCTCGACTCGCGTTACGCTAAGACAGGATGGCAGTGGTGTCACGTGCTCGTCTCGGCGTTCGTCGTCGCTACCGCGACGACGTCCGCCTCGACTCGCGTTACGCTAAGACAGGGTGGCAGGGGTGTCACGTGCTCGTCTCGGCGTCCGTCGTTAAGCTACGCGGCGGCGTCGCCTCGACTTGCGTTACGCTAAGACAGGGTGGTAGTGGTGTCACGTGCTCGTCGCGGCATCCGCCGTCGCTACCGCGACGACGTCCGCCTTGACTCGTGTTACGCTAAGACAGGGTGGTAGTGGTGTCACGTGCTCGTCTCGGCATCCGTCGTCGCTACCGTGACAATGTACACCTCGACTCGCGTTACGCTAAGACAGGGTGGCAGTGGTGTCACGTGCTCGTCTCGGCGTCCGTTATCGCTACCGCGACGACATCCGCCTCGACTCGCGTTACGCTAAGACAGGGTGGCAGTGGTACTCTCGACTCGCGTTACGCTAAGACAGGATGGCAGTGGTGTCACGCGCTCGTCTCGGCGTTCGTAAATAAGCTACGCGGCGGCGTCCGCTCTCGACTTCGCGATGCAGCTAAGAGCGAGGTGGCGAGGGTGTCACGTGCTTGTCTCGGCGTCGCGTCGTAAATGCGCTACGCGAGGGCGTCTGCCTCGACTTCGCGTTACGCTAAGGCGAGGTGGCGATGGTGTCACGTGCTGCGTCTCGGCGTCCGTCGTTGCTACCCGGCGGCGTCGCCTCGACTTCAGCGTTACAGCTAAGCGAGGAAGCGGTGGTGTCACGTGCTGCGTCTCGGCGTCCGTCGTCGCTACGCGGCGGCGTCCGCCGACTTCGCGTTACTCGAAGACAGGGTGGCAGTGGTGTCACGTCCTCGTCTCGGCGTCCGTCGTCGCTTCCGCGACGGCGTCCGCCTCAACTCGCGTTACGCTAAACCAGGTGGCGGTGTTGTCACGTGCTGCGTCTCAGCGTCCGTCGTAAATGCGCTACGGCGGCGTCGCCCTCGACTTCGCGATACAGCTAAAACAGGGTGGCAGTGGTGTCACGTGCTGCGTCTCGGCGTCCGTCGTCGCTACAGCGGCGGCGTCCGCCTCGACTTCGCGTTACGCTAAGAGCGAGGTGGCGGTGGTGTCACGTGCTGCGTCTCGGCGTCCGTCGTCGCTACGCGGCGGCGTCCGCCGACTAGCGTTACGCTAAGAGCAGGGTAGCGGTGGTGTCACATGCTGCGTCTCGGCGTCCGTCGTCGCGGTAATCGCCTTGACTTCGCGTTACGGTAAAGCGAGGGTGGCGGTGGTGTCCGTGCTGCGTCTCGGCGTCCGTCGTCGCTACGCGGCAGCGTCCGCCGACTCGCGTTACGCTAAGACAGGGTGGCAGTGGTGTCGCGTGCTCGTCTCGGCGTCGTCGTCGTCGCTCGCGGCGGCGTCTCGCTTCGACTTCGCGTTACGCTAAGGCGAGTGGCGGTGGTGTCACGTGCTGCGTCTCGGCGTTAAATGCGTCTCTACGCGGCAGCGTCCGCCTCGACTCGCGTTACGCTAAGACAGGGTGGCGGTGGTGTCACGTGTTCGTCTAGGCGTCCGTCGTCGCTACCGCGACGACATCGCCCTCGACTTCGCGTTACGCTAAGAGCGAGGTAGGCGATGGTACTCTCGACTCGCGTTACGCTAAGATAGGGTGGCAGTGGTACTCTCGACTCGCGTTACGCTAAGACAGGGTGGCAGTGGTACTCTCGACTCGCGTTACGCTAAGGCAGCATGGCAGTGGTGTCACGTGCACCGTGCTCGGCGTTAAATGCGTCGCTACAGCGGCAGCGTCCGCCTGAACTTCGCGATACGCTAAGAGCGAGTGGCGGGGGTGTCACGTGCTGCGTCTCGGCGTCGTCGTAAATGCGCTACGCGGCGTCGTCCGCCTCGACTTCGCGTTACAGCTAAGACAGGGTGGCGATGGTGTCACGTGCTGCGTCGGCGGCATCCGTCATTAAGCTACCCAGCGGCAGCGTCCGCCACCGACTTCGTGTTACGCTAAAACAGGTGGCGGTGGTGTCACGTGCTGCCGTCTCGGCGTCCGTAAAACGTCGCTACGCGGCGACATCCGCCACCGACTTCGCGTTACGCTAAAACGAAGTGGCGATGGTACTCTCGACTCGCGTTACTCTAAGAAAAGAGATAGCAGTGGTGTCACGTGCTGCGTCTCGGCGTTAAATTAAATGCGCTACGCGGCTTGACGTCGCTCGACTTCGCGTTACAGCTAAGAGCGAGGTGGCAGTGGTGTCACGTGCTCGTCTCGGCGTCGCGTCGTCGCTACCTCGGCGACATCCGCCTGCGACTTCAGCGTTACGCTAAAGACAGAGTTGGCAGTGCATTACTCTCGACTTCGCGTTACGCGAACAGAAGGCGGCGATGGTACTCTCGACTTTCGCGTTACGCTAAGCGAAGTGGCGGTGGTATCACGTGCTGCGTCTCGGCGTCCGTCGTTGCTACGCGGCAGCGTCGCCTCGACTTCGCGTTCACGCTAAGAACAGAGTGGCGGTGGTGTCACGTACTGCGTCTCGGCGTCGTCGTCGCTACGCGGCAGCGTCCGCCGACTTCAGCGTGCGCTAAGACAGGGTGGCAGGGGTGTCACGTGCTTGTCTCGGCGTCCGTCTTCGCTACCGCGAGGACGTCCGCCTCGACTCGCGTTACGCTAAGACAGGGTGGCAGTGGTGTCACGTGCTCGTCTCGGCGTCCGTCGTCGCTACCGCGACGACGTCCGCCTCGACTCGCGTTACGCTAAGAAAGGGTGGCAGTGGTGTCACGTGCTCGTCACCGGCGTTACGTCGCCGTTACCGCGGCGATGTCGCCTCGACTCACGTTATGCTGAAGACAGGGTAGCCGGTGGTGTAGCGTGCTGCGTCTCGGCGTCGTCGTCGCTACGCGGCGGCGTCCGCCTCGACTCGCGTTACGCTAAGACAAGGTAGCAGTGGTGTCACGTGCTCGTCTCGGTGTCCGTCGTCGCTACCGCGACGACATCCGCCTCGACTCGCGTTACGCTAAGACAGGGTGGTAGTGGTACTCTCGACTCGCGTTACGCTAAGACGAGATAGCGGTGGTGTCACGTGCTTTCGTCTCGGCGTTACGTGCGTCGCTACGCGGCAGCGTCCGCCTCGACTCGCGTTACGCTAAGACAGGGTGGCAGGGGTGTCACGTGCTCGTCTCGGCGTCCGTCGTCGCTACCGCGACGACGTCCGCCTCGACTCGCGTTACGCTAAGACAGGGTGGTAGTGGTGTCACGTGCTCGTCGCGGCATCCGCCGTCGCTACCGCGACGACGTCCGCCTCGACTCGTGTTACGCTAAGACAGGGTGGCAGTGGTGTCACGTGCTCGTCGCGGCATCCGTCGTCGCTACCGTGACGATGTCCGCCTCGACTCGCGTTACGCTAAGACAAGGTGGCAGTGGTGTCACGTGCTCGTCTCGGCGTCCGTCGTCGCTACCGCGACGACATCCGCCTCGACTCGCGTTACGCTAAGACAGGGTGGCAGTGGTACTCTCGACTCGCGTTACGCTAAGACAGGATGGCAGTGGTGTCACGTGCTCGTCTCGGCGTTCGTCGTCGCTACCGCGACGACGTCCGCCTCGACTCGCGATACGCTAAAGACGAGTGGCAGGGGTGTCACGTGCTTGTCTACCGGCGTCCGTCGTCGCTACGGGGCGTCTGCCTCGACTTCGCGTTACGCTAAGGCAGGTGGCGGTGGTGTCACGTGCTGCGTCTCGGCGTCCGTCGTTGCTACCCGCGGCGGCGTCGCCTCGACTTCGCGTTACGCTAAGCCAGAGAAGCAGTGGTGTCACGTGCTGCGTCTCGGCGTCCGTCGTCGCTACGCGGACGGCGTCACGCCGACCAGCGTTACGCTAAGCCAGGTGGCAGTGTTGTCGCGATGCTGCGTCTCGGCGTCGCGTCGTCGCTACGCTGACGGCGTCGCCTCGACTCGCGTTACGCTAAGCCAGGGTGGCAGTGGTGTCACGTGCTCGTCTCGGTGTCCGTCGTCGCTACCGCGACAACATCCGCTCGACTCGCGTTACGCTAAGACAGGGTGGCAGTGGTGTCACGTGCTCGTCTCGGCGTCCGACGTCGCTACCGCGACGACGTCCGCCTCGACTAGCGTTACGCTAAGACAGGGTGGCAGTGGTGTCACATGCTCGTCTCGGCGTCCGTCGTCGCGGTAATCCGCCTTGACTCGCGTTACGGTAAGACAGGGTGGCAGTGGTGTCACGTGCTCGTCTCGGCGTCCGTCGTCGCTATCGCGACGGCGTCCGCCTCGACTCGCCTTACGCTAAGACATGGTGGCAGTGGTGTCACGTGCTCGTCTCGGCGTCCGTCGTCGCTCCCGCGACCACGTCTGCCTCGACTCGCGTTACGTTAAGACAGGGTGGCAGTGGTGTCACGTGCTCGTCTCGGCGTCCTCGTCGCTACGCCCACGGCGTCCGCCTGCGACTTCGCGTTACGCTAAGAGCGAAGTGGCGATGGTACTCTCGACTGGCGTTACGCTAAGAGCAGGATGGCAGTGGTGTCACGTGCTGCCGTCTCGATGTTGCGTCGCCGCTACGCGGCGATGTCGCCTCGACTTCGCGTTACGCTAAAGACGAGGGTGGCAGTGGTGTCACGTGCTGCGTCTCGGCGTCCGTCGTCCGGTACGCGGCGGCGTCCGCCTCGACTTCGCGTTACGCTAAGAGCGAGGTGGCGGTGGTGTCACGTGCTGCGTCTCGGCGTCCGTCGTCCGATTACCGCGGCAGCGTCCGCCTCGACTCGCGTTACGCTAAGACAGGTTGGCAGTGGTGTCACGTGCTCGTCTCGGCGTTCGTCATCGTTACCGCGACGATGTCCGCCTCGACTCACGTTATGCTAAGACAGGGTGACAGTGGTGTCACGTGCTCGTCTCGGCGTCCGTCGTCGCTACCGCGACGACGTCCGCCTCGACTCGCGTTACGCTAAGACAAGGTAGCAGTGGTGTCACATGCTCGTCTCGGCGTCCGTCGTTGCTACCGCGACGACATCCGCCTCGACTCGCGTTACGCTAAAACGGTAGTAGCGATGGTACTCTCGACTTCGCGTTACGCTAAGACAGGTTAGGAGTGGTGTCACGTGCTCGTCTCGGCGTTAAGTCGTCGCTACGCGGCAGCGTCCACCTCGACTCGCGTTACGCTAAGACAGGGTGGCAGGGGTGTCACGTGCTCGTCTCTGCGTCCGTAAATCGTCGCTACGCGGCGGCGTCCGCCCTCGACTCGCGTTACGCTAAGACAGGGTGGTAGTGGTGTCACGTGCTCGTCGCGGCATCCGCCGTCGCTACCGCGACGACGTCCGCCTCGACTCGTGTTACGCTAAGACAGGGTGGTAGTGGTGTCACGTGCTCGTCTCGGCATCCGTCGTCGCTACCGCGACGACGTCCGCCTCGACTCGCGTTACGCTAAGACATGGTGGCAGTGGTGTCACGTGCTCGTCTCGGCGTCCGTCGCCGCTACCGCGACAACGTCCGCCTCGACTCGCGTTACGCTAAGACAGGGTGGCAGTGGTACTCTCGACTCGCGATACGCTGAGACAGGATGGCAGTGGTGTCACGTGCTCATCTCGGCGTTAAAATACGTCGCTACGCGGCGGCGTCACTTCGACTTCGCGTTACGCTAAACGAGCGGGTGGCGAGGGTGTCACGTGCTTGTACCGGCGTCCGTCGCGTCGCTACGCGGGCGCGATACGCCTCGACTTCGCGTTACGCTAAGGCAGGAGTGGCGGTGGTGTCACGTGCTGCGTCTCGGCGTCGTCGTTGCTACCACGGCAGCGTCCGCCTCGACTTCGCGTTACGCTAAGCGAGGAAAGCGGTGGTGTCACGTGCTTTCCGTCTCGGCGTCCGTCGTCGCTACGCGCGGCGGCGTCGCCTCGACTCGCGTTACGCTAAGCCAGGGTGGCAGTGGTGTCACGTGCTCGTCTCGGCGTCCGTCGTCGCTACCGCGACGACGTCCGCCTCGACTCGCGTTACGCTAAGCCAGGGTGGCAGTGGTGTCACGTGCTCGTCTCGGCGTCCGTCGTCGCTACCGCGGCGGCGGCGGCCTCGACTTCAGCGTTACGCTAAAACAGGGGTGGCAGTGGTGTCACGTGCTGGAAATCTCGGCGTCCGTCGTGCGCTACGCGGCAGCGTCGCCTCGACTTCGCGTTACGCTAAGACGAGGTGGCAGTGGTGTCACGTGCTGCGTCTCGGCGTCGTCGTCGCTACCGCGGCAGCGTCGCCCTCGACTAGCGTTACGCTAAGAAACGGTAGCAGTGGTGTCACGTGCTCGTCTCGGCGTCCGTCGTCGCGGTAATCCGCCTTGACTCGCGTTACGGTAAGACAGGGTGGCAGTGGTGTCCGCGTGCTGCGTCTCGGCGTCGCGTCGTCGCTATCGCGGCAGCGTCGCCTCGACTTCGCCTGCAGCTAAGACAGGGTGGCAGTGGTGTCACGTGCTCGTCTCGGCGTCCGTCGTCGCTCCCGCGACGACGTCCGCCTCGACTCGCGTTACGCTAAGACAGGGTGGCAGTGGTGTCACGTGCTCGTCTCGGCGTCCGTCGTCGCTACCGCCACGACGTCCGCCTCGACTCGCGTTACGCTAAGACAGGGTGGCAGTGGTACTCTCGACTCGCGTTACGCTAAGACAGGATGGCAGTGGTGTCACGTGCTCGTCTCGGCGTTCGTCATCGCTACCGCGACGACGTCCGCCTCGACTCGCGTTACGCTAAGACAGGGTGGCAGTGGTGTCACGTGCTCGTCTCGGCGTCCGTCGTCGTTACGCGGCGGCGTCCGCCTCGACTTCGCGATGCGCTAAAGACAGAGTGGCGAGTGGTGTCACGTGCTGCGTCTCGGCGTCGCGTCGTCGGTACCGCGGCAGCGGCGTCCGCCTCGACTTCGCGCGTTATGCTAAGAACGAGGTTGGCGGTGGTGTCACGTGCTGCGTCTCGGCGTTACGTCGCCGTTACGCGGCGATGTCGCCTCGACTCACGTTATGCTAGAACGAGGGTAGCGGTGGTGTCGCGTGCTGCGTCTCGGCGTCCGTATTAATGCGCTACGCGGCAGCGTCCGCCTCGACTCGCGTTACGCTAAGACAGGGTGGCAGTGGTGTCACGTGCTCGTCTCGGCGTCCGTCGTTGCTACCGCGACGACATCCGCCTCGACTCGCGTTACGCTAAGACAGGGTGGCAGTGGTGTCACGTGCTCGTCTCGGCGTTAGTAAATGCGCTACGCGGCGGCGTCGCCTCGACTTCGCGTTACGCTAAGGCGAGGGTGGCAGGGGTGTCGCGTGCTGCGTCACCGGTGTCCGTCGTGCGCTACGCGGCGACTTCGCCTCGACTTCGCGTTACGCTAAAACAGGGTGGTAGTGGTGTCATGCGTGCTGTCGTGGCATCAGCATCGCTTTTACCCGCGGCGGCGCGTCCGCCCCTCGACTTCGTGTTACGCTAAAGACAGGGTGGTAGTGGTGTCACGTGCTGCGTCTCGGCGTCCGTATCGCTACCGGCGGCGACATCGTCGCCTCGACTTCGCGTTCACGCTGAACAGGGTAGGCAGTGGTGTCACTCTGCGTCTTCGGCGTCCATTGCGCTACGGCGATCATCGCACCGTCTGGCGTTACGCTAAACGAGGCGCTAGCGATGGTACTCTCGACTTCGCGTTACGCTAAGGCGAGATGGCGATGGTATCACATGCTTGTCTCGGCGTCCATCGTCGCTACCGCGACGACGTCCGCCTCGACTCGCGTTACGCTAAGACAGGGTGGCAGTGGTGTCACGTGCTTGTCTCGGCGTCCGTCGTCGCTACCGCGACGACGTCCGCCTCGACTCGCGTTACGCTAAGACAGGGAGGCAGTGGTGTCACGTGCTCGTCTCGGCGTCCGTCGTCGCTACCGCGACGACGTCCGCCTCGACTCGCGTTACGCTAAGCGAGTGGCGGTGGTGTCGCGATGCTTTCGTCTCGGCGTCCGTCGTCGCTACACGGCGGCGTCCGCCTCGACTCGCGTTACGCTAAACCAGGGTGGCAGTGTTGTCACGTGCCGTCTCGGCGTCCGTCGTCGCTACGCGGCAGCGTCGCCGACTTCGCGATGCGCTAAAACGAGGTGGCGGTGGTTGTCACGTGCTGCGTCTCCGGCGTCCGTCGTACGCTACGCGGCGGCGTCCGCTTCGACTTCGCGTTACGCTAAGAGCGAGGTGGTAGTGGTGTCACGTGCTCGTCTCGGCATCCGTCGTCGCTACCGTGACAATGTACACCTCGACTCGCGTTACGCTAAGACAAGGTGGCAGTGGTGTCATGTGCTCGTCTCGGCGTCCGTCGTCGCTACCGCGACGACATCCGCCCTCGACTTCGCGTTACGCTAAAGACGGGTGGCGGTGGTACTCTTGACTTCGCGTTACGCTAAGGCGAGGATGGCGGTGGTGTCACGTGCTGCGTCTCGGTGTTACGTCGTGCGCTACGCGGCGGCGTCCTTCGACTTCGCGTTACGCTAAGAGCGGGGTGGCGAGGGTGTCACGTGCTTGTCTCGGCGTCGTCGTCGCTACGCGAGGGCGTACGCCTCGACTTCAGCGTTGCGGCGCTAAGAGCAGGAGTGGCGGTGGTGTCACGTGCTGCGTCTCGGCGTCCGTCGTTGCTACCCGCAGCGGCGTCGCCTGCGACTTCAGCGTTCGCTAAGCGGGAAGGCGGTGGTGTCACGTGCTGCGTCTCGGCGTCCGTCGTGCGCTACCGCGACGACGTCCGCCTCGACTCGCGTTACGCTAAGCCAGGGTGGCAGTGGTGTCACGTGCTCGTCTCGGCGTCCGTCGTCGCTACGGCGACGACGTCCGCCTCGACTCGCGTTACGCTAAACCAGGGTGGCAGTGTTGTCACGTGCTCGTCTCAGCGTCCGTCGTCGCTACCGCGACGACGTCCGCCTCGACTCGCCTTACGCTAAGACAGGGTGGCAGTGGTGTCACGTGCTCGTCTCGGCGTCCGTCGTCGCTTCAGCGGCGTCCGCACTCGACTAGCGTTACGCTAAAACGAGGTGGCGGTGGTGTCACATACTGCGTCTCGGCGTCCGTCGTCGCGGTAATCCGCCTTGACTTCGCGTTACGGTGAAGAGCGAGGTGGCAGTGGTGTCACGTGCTGCGTCTCGGCGTCGTCGTCGCTATCGCGGCGGCGTCCGCCTCGACTTCGCCTTACGCTAAGAACATGGTGGCGGTGGTGTCGCGTGCCGTCTCGGCGTCGTCATTAAATGCGCTCCCGCGACCCGCGTCACGCCTCGACTTCGCGTTACGTTAAGACGAGGTGGCGGTGGTGTCACGTGCTGCGTCTCGGCGTCCGTCGTCGCTACCGCCACGGCGTCGCCTCGACTTGCGATGCAGCTAAAACGAGGTAGCGATGGTACTCTCGACTTCGCGTTACGCTAAGAGCAGAGATGGCGGTGGTGTCACGTGCTGCGTCTCGATGTTACGTCGCCGCTACGCGGCAGCGTCCGCCTGCGACTTCGCGTTACGCTAAGAGCAAGGTGGCGGTGGTGTCACGTGCTCGTCTCGGCGTCCGTCGTCGGTACGCGGCAGCGTCCGCCTCGACTTCGCGTTACGCTAAGAGCGAGGTGGCGATGGTGTCACGTGCTTTCGTCTCGGCGTCGCGTCGTCGGTACAGCGGCGACGTCCGCCTACCGACTTCGCGTTATGCTAAAACAGGTTGGCGGTGGTGTCACGTGCTCGTCTCGGCGTTCGTCGCCGTTACGCGGCGATGTCGCCTCGACTCACGTTATGCTAAGAGCGAGGTAGCGGTGGTGTCACGTGCTCCGTCTCGGCGTCCGTAAATGCGCTACGCGGCAGCGTCCGCCTCGACTTCGCGTTACGCTAAAGACAAGAGTAGCGGTGGTGTCACATGCTTTCCGTCTCGGCGTCGTCGTTGCTACCGCGGCGACATCCGCCTCGACTTCGCGTTACGCTAAGACAGGGTGGCAGTGGTACTCTCGACTCGCGTTACGCTAAGACAGGATGGCAGTGGTGTCACGCGCTCGTCTCGGCGTTCGTCGTCGCTACCGCGACGACGTCCGCCTCGACTCGTGTTACGCTAAGACAGGGTGGTAGGGGTGTCACGTGCTCGTCTCGGTGTCCGTCGTCGCTACCGCGACGACGTCCGCCTCGACTCGCGTTACGCTAAGACAGGGTGGCAGTGGTGTCACGTGCTCGTCGCGGCATCCGTCGTCGCTACCGCGACGACGTCCGCCTCGACTCGTGTTACGCTAAGACAGGGTGGCAGTGGTGTCACGTGCTCGTCTCGGCGTCCGTCGTCGCTACCGCGGCGACGTGCGCCTCGACTTCGAGAATTCACGCTAAGAACAAGGTGGCAGTGGTGTCACGTGCACCGTCTGGCGTCCATCGTACGCTACGCGGCGACATCCGCCTCGACTTCGCGTTACGCTAAGAGCAGAGGTGGCAGTGGTACTCTCGACTTCGCGTTACGCTAAAGGCGAGGATGGCGGTGGTGTCACGTGCTGCGTCTCGGCGTTAAATGCGTCGCTACCGCGGCGGCGTCCACTTCGACTTCGCGTTACGCTAAGACAGGTTGGCAGGGGTGTCACGTGCTTGTCTCGGCGTCGCGTCAAATACCGCTAGCGAGGGCGTCTGCCTCGACTTCAGCGTTACGCTAAGACAGGAGTGGCGGTGGTGTCACGTGCTCTTCTCCGGCGTCCGTCGTCGCTACCACGGCGGCGTCCGCCCTCGACTTCGCGTTACGCTAAGCGAGGAAGCGGTGGTGTCACGTGCTGCGTCTCGGCGTCGTCGTCGCTACGCGGCGGCGTCACTTCGACTCGCGTTACGCTAAGCCAGGGTGGCACTGGTGTCACGTGCTCGTCTCGGCGTTCGTCGTCGCTACCGCGACGACGTCCGCCTCGACTCGCGTTACGCTAAGCCAGGGTGGCAGTGGTGTCACGTGCAGCGACGACGTCCGCCTCGACTCGCGTTACGCTAAGACAGGGTGGCAGTGGTGTCACGTGCTCGTCTCGGCGTCCGTCGTCGCTACCGCGACGGCGTCCGCCTCGACTCGCGTTACGCTAAGACAGGGTGGCAGTGGTGTCACGTGCTCGTCTCGGCATCCGTCGTCGCTACCGTGACAATGTACACCTCGACTCGCGTTACGCTAAGACAAGGTGGCAGTGGTGTCACGTGCTCGTCTCGGCGTCCGTCGTCGCTACCGCGACGACATCCGCCTCGACTCGCGTTACGCTAAGACCGGGTGGCAGTGGTACTCTCGACTCGCGTTACGCTAAGACAGGATGGCAGGGGTGTCACGTGCTCGTCTCGGCGTTAAATGTCGTCGCTACGCGGCAGCGTCGCCTCGACTTCGCGATGCAGCTAAAACGAAATTGGCGAGGGTGTCACGTGCTTGTCTCGGCGTCCGTCGTCGCTACCGCGAGGACGTCTGCCTCGACTCGCGTTACGCTAAGGCAGGGTGGCAGTGGTGTCACGTGCTCGTCTCGGCGTCCGTCGTTGCTACCACGACGACGTCCGCCTCGACTCGCGTTACGCTAAGCCAGGGAGGCAGTGGTGTCACGTGCTCGTCTCGGCGTCCGTCGTCGCTACCGCGACGACGTCCGCCTCGACTCGCGTGACGCTAAGACAGGGTGGCAGTGGTGTCACGACCTCGTCTCGGCGTCCGTCGTCGCTTCTGGCGGCGGCGTCCGCCCTCGACTTCGCGTTCACGCTAAACCGGTGGCGGTGTTGTCACGTGCTGCGTCTCGGCGTCGCGTCGTCGCTACGCGGCGGCGTCCGCTCTCGACTTCGCGTGCACGCTAAGACAGAGGTGGCGGTGGTGTCACGTGCTGCTGCGTCTCGGCGTCCATTAAATCGCTACAGCGGCGGCGTCGCCCTCGACTCGCGTTACGCTAAGCCAGGGTGGCAGTGGTGTCACATGCTCGTCTCGGCGTTCGTCGTCGCGGTAATCCGCCTTGACTCGCGTTACGGTAAGACAAGGTGGCAGTGGTGTCACGTGCTGCGTCTGGCGTCGTCGTAAATGCGCTGCTCGCGACGGCGTCCGCCTCGACTCGCCTTACGCTAAGACATGGTGGCAGTGGTGTCACGTGCTCGTCTCGGCGTCCGTCGTCGCTCCCGCGACCACGTCTGCCTCGACTCGCGTTACGTTAAGACAGGGTGGCAGTGGTGTCACGTGCTCGTCTCGGCGTCCGTCGTCGCTACCGCCACGACGTCCGCCTCGACTTGCGTTACGCTAAGACAGGGTGGCAGTGGTACTCTCGACTCGCGTTACGCTAAGACAGGATGGCAGTGGTGTCACGTGCTCGTCTCGATGTTACGTCGCCGCTACAGCGGCAGCGTCCGCCTCGACTTCGCGTTACGCTAAGGCAGAGGTGGCGATGGTGTCACGTGCTTTCGTCTCGGCGTCAAATCGTCGGTACAGCGGCAGCGTCGCCTCGACTCGCGTTACGCTAAGACAGGGTGGCAGTGGTGTCACGTGCTCGTCTCCGCGTCCGTCGTCGGTACGCGGCAGCGTCCGCCTCGACTTCGCGTTACGCTAAGACGAGGTTGGCGGTGGTGTCACGTGCTGCGTCTGGCGTTAATCGCCGTTACGCGGCGATGTCGCCTCGACTCACGTTATGCTAAGACAGGGTGACAGTGGTGTCACGTGCTCGTCTCGGCGTCAAAATGTCGTACGCTACGCGGCGGCGTCCGCCTCGACTTCGCGTTACGCTAAAGACAAAGGTAGCAGTGGTGTCACATGCTGCGTCTCGGCGTCCGTCGTTGCTACGCGGCGACATCCGCCTCGACTTCGCGTTCACGCTAAGACAGAGGTGGCGATGGTACTCTCGACTTCGCGTTACGCTGAGCGGAGATGGCGGTGGTGTCACGTGCTGCGTCACCGGCGTTAGTAAATGCGCTACGGTGACGACGTCCGCCTCGACTCGTGTTACGCTAAGACAGGGTGGTAGGGGTGTCACGTGCTCGTCTCGGTGTCCGTCGTCGCTACCGCGACGACGTCCGCCTCGACTCACGTTACGCTAAGACAGGGTGGTAGTGGTGTCACGTGCTCGTCGCGGCTTCCGTCGTCGCTACCGCGGTGACGTCGCCGACTTTCGTGTTACGCTAACGAGGGTGGTAGTGGTGTCACGTGCTGCGTCACCGGCGTCCGTCGTCGCTACCGTAGCGGCGTCGCCTCGACTTCGCGTTACGCTAAGACAAAGGTGGCGAGTGGTGTCACGTGCTGCGTCTCGGCGTCCATCGTACGCTACCGCGGCGACATCGCCTCGACTTCGGCGTTACGCTAAGAGCGAGGTGGCGATGGTACTCTCGACTTCGCGTTACGCTAAGAGCGAGGATAGCAGTGGTGTCACGATGCTGCGTCTCGGCGTTAAATTGTCCGCGTCGCTACGCGGCGATGTCCGCCTACGACTTCGCGTTACGCTAAAACAGTGGTGGCGAGGTGTCGCGTGCTTGTCTACCGGCGTCCGTCGTCGCTACGCGAGGCGTCGCCTCGACTCGCGTTACGCTAAGACAGGGTGGCGGTGGTGTCACGTGCTCTTCTGGCGTCCGTCGTGCGCTACTGCAGCGGCGTCCGCCTCGACTTCTAGCGTTCACGCTAAGCGCGAGGAGGCGAGTGGTGTCACGTGCTTTCGTCTCGGCGTCGCGTCGTACGCTACTGCGGCAGCGTCGCCGACTTCGCGTTCACGCTAAGCGAGGTGGCGGTGGTGTCACGTGCTTCGTCTCGGCGTCCGTCCGTAAGCTACGGCGGCGGCGTCCTTCGACTTCGCGTTCACGCTAAACCAGGGTGGCGGTGTTGTCGCGTGCTCGTCTCGGCGTCCGTCGTCGCTACCGCGGCGGCGTCCGCCGACTTCGCGTTGCACGCTAAGAGCGAGGTGGCGGTGGTGTCACGTGCTGCGTCTCGGCGTCGTCGTCGCTACGCGGCGGCGTCCGCCTCGACTTCGCGTTACGCTAAGAGCAGGGTGGCGGTGGTGTCACGTGCTGCGTCTCGGCGTCCGTCGTCGCTACGCGGCGGCGTCCGCCGACTTCGCGTTACGCTAAGAGCGAGGTGGCGAGGGTGTCACGTGCTTGTCTCGGCGTCCGTCTTGCCGCTACGCGAGGGCGTCCGCCTCGACTTCGCGTTACGCTAAGACAGGGTGGCGAGTGGTATCACGTGCTGCGTCTCGGCGTCGCGTCGTCGCTACTGCAGCGGCGTCCGCCTCGACTTCGCGTTACGCTAAGCCGAGAAGCGGTGGTGTCACGTGCTGCGTCTCGGCGTCGTCGTCGCTACGCGGCGGCGTCGCTTCGACTTCGCGTTACGCTAAGCGGTGGCAGTGGTATCACGTGCTGCGTCTCGGCGTCCGTCGTCGCTTCAGCGGCAGCGTCCGCCTCAACTTCAGCGTTACGCTAACGAGGTGGCGGTGTTGTCACGTGCTGCGTCTCGGCGTCGCGTCGTCGCTCTGCAGCGGCGTCCGCCTCGACTTCGCGTTACGCTAAGAACAGGAGTGGCGATGGTGTCACGTGCTGCGTCTCGGCGTCGTCGTCGCTACCGCGGCGGCGTCGCCCTCGACTTCAGCGTTACGCTAAGACAGGGTGGCGGTGGTGTCACGTGCTGCGTCTCGGCGTCGTCGTCGCTACCGTGACGACGTCCGCCTCGACTAGCGTTACGCTAAGACAGGGTGGCAGTGGTGTCACATGCTCGTCTCGGCGTCCGTCGTCGCGGTAATCCGCCTTGACTCGCGTTACGGTAAGACAGGGTGGCAGTGGTGTCACGTGCTCGTCTCGGCGTCCGTCGTCGCTACCGCGACGGCGTCCGCCTCGACTCGCGTTACGCTAAGACAGGGTGGCAGTGGTGTCACGTGCTCGTCTCGGCGTCCGTCGTCGCTCCCGCGACGACGTTTGCCTCGACTCGCGTTACGGTAAGACAGGGTGGCAGTGGTGTCACGTGCTCGTCTCGGCGTCCGTCGTCGCTACCGCCATGACGTCCGCCTCGACTTGCGTTATGCTAAGAGCGAGTGGCGGTGGTACTCTCGACTTCGCGTTACGCTAAAACAGGATAGCAGTGGTGTCACGTGCTGCGTCTCGGCGTTACGTCGCCAGCTACCGCAGCGGCGTCCGCCTCGACTTCGCGTTACGCTAAGACAGGGTGGCGGTGGTGTCACGTGCTCCGTCTCGGCGTCGTCGTGCGCTACGCGCGGCGGCGTCGCCGACTTCGCGTTACGCTAAAAGCGAGGGTGGCGATGGTGTCACGTGCTGCGTCACCGGCGTCGTCGTCGCTACGCGGCAGCGTCCGCCTCGACTTCGCCGTTACGCTAAGAGCAGTGGAAGTGGTGTCACGTGCTTTCGTCTCGGCGTCCGTCGTCGCTACCGCGGCGGCGTCACTTCGACTTCGCGTTACGCTAAGACAAGGAAGCAGTGGTGTCACATGCTCGTCTCGGCGTCCGTCGTTGCTACCGCGACGACATCCGCCTCGACTCGCGTTACGCTAAGACAGGGTGGCGATGGTACTCTCGACTTCGCGTTACGCTAAAGAGCGAGATGGCGGTGGTGTCACGTGCTGCGTCTCGGCGTTAAATCGTCGCTACGCGGCGGCGTCCGCCTCGACTTCGCGTTACGCTAAGACGAGTGGCGAGGGTGTCACGTGCTCGTCTCGGCGTCCGTCGTCGCTACCGCGACGGCGTCCGCCTCGACTCGCGTTACGCTAAGACAGGGTGGCAGTGGTGTCACGTGCTCGTCGCGGCATCCGTCGTCGCTACCGCGACGACGTCCGCCTCGACTCGTGTTACGCTAAGACAGGGTGGTAGTGGTGTCACGTGCTCGTCTCGGCGTCCGTCGCTACCCGTGGCGGCGTCCGCCTCGACTCGCGTTACGCTAAGCCAGGGTGGCAGTGGTGTCACGTGCTCGTCTCGGCGTCCGTTGTCGCTACCGCGACGACGTCCGCCTCGACTCGCGTTACGCTAAGACAGGGTGGCAGTGGTACTCTCCACTCGCGTTACGCTAAGGCAGGATGGCAGTGGTGTCACGTGCTCGTCTCGGCGTTCGTCGTCGCTACCGCGATGACGTCCGCCTCGACTCGCATTACACTAAGACAGGGTGGCAGGGGTGTCACGTGCTCGTCACCGGCGTCGTGTCGCTACGCGAGGGCGTCGCCTCGACTTCGCGTTACGCTAAAACGAGGGTGGCGGTGGTGTCACGTGCTGCGTCTCGGCGTCGTCGTCGCTACCACGGCGGCGTCCGCCTCGACTTCGCGTTACGCCTAAGCGAGGAAAGCGGTGGTGTCACGTGCTGCGTCTCGGCGTCCGTCGTCGCTACTGGCGGCGGCGTCTGCCCTCGACTTCAGCGTTACGATAAGCGAGGTGGCGAGGTGTCACGTGCTTGTCTCGGCGTCCGTCGTCGCTACCGAGACGACATCCGCCTCGACTCGCTTACGCTAAGACAGGGTGGCGGTGGTGTCACGTGCTCGTCTCGGCGTCCGTCGTCGCTACCGCGACGACGTCCGCCTCGACTCGCGTTACGCTAAGCGAGGAAAGCGGTGGTGTCACGTGCTGCGTCTCGGTGTCGTCGTCGCTACCGCGGCGGCGTTACGCCGACTTCGCGTTACGCTAAGCTTGAAGGTGGCGGTGGTGTCACGTGCTGCGTCTGGCGGCGTCCGTCGTCGCTTCTGGCGGCAGCGTCCGCCTCGACTTCGCGTTCACGCTAAGCGAGGTGGCAGTGTTGTCACGTCCTGCGTCTCGATGTCGTCGTGCGCTACGCGGCGGCGTCCGCCGACTTCGCGTTACGCTAAAGACGAGGTGGCGGTGGTGTCGCGTGCTTTCCGTCTCGGCGTCGCGTCGTCGCTACGCGGCAGCGTCGCCTTCGACTTCGCGTTACGCTAAGAGCGAGGTGGCGGTGGTGTCGCGTGCTCGTCTCGGCGTCCGTCGTCGCTACGCGGCAGCGTCCGCCTCGACTTCGCGATGCAGCTAAGAGCAGGAGTGGCAGGGGTGTCACGTGCTTGTCTCGGCGTCCGTCTTCGCAACAGCGGGGCGTCCGCCTCGACTTCGCGTTACGCTAAAGAGCGAAGTGGCGATGGTGTCACGTGCTGCGTCTCGGCGTCCGTCGTGCGCTTCTGGCGGCGGCGTCGCTTCGACTTCGCCTTCTGAGAGAGCGAGGTGGCGGTGGTGTCACGTGCTGCGTCTCGGCGTAAAATGTCGTTACTACCGCGGCGGCGTCCGCCTACGACTAAGCGTTACGCTAAGAGCGAGGTGGCAGTGGTGTCACATGCTCGTCTCGACGTCCGTCGTCGCGGTAATCCGCCTTGACTCGCGTTACGGTAAGACAGGGTGGCAGTGGTGTCACGTGCTCGTCTCGGCGTCCGTCGTCGCTATCGCGATGGCGTCCGCCTCGACTCGCCTTACGCTAAGACATGGTGGCAGTGGTGTCACGTGCTTGTCTCGGCGTCCGTCGTCGCTCCCGCGACGACGTCCGCCTCGACTCGCGTTACGCTAAGACAGGGTGGCAGTGGTGTCACGTGCTCGTCTCGGCGTCCGTTGTCGCTACGGCCACGACGTCCGCCTCGACTCGCGTTACGCTAAGACAGGGTGGCAGTGGTACTCTCCACTCGCGTTACGCTAAGGCAGGATGGCAGTGGTGTCACGTGCTCGTCTCGGCGTTAAATCGCCGCTACCGCCAGCGGCGTCGCCTGCGACTTCGCGTTACGCTAAAACGAGGTGGCGATGGTGTCACGTGCTTTCGTCTCGGCGTCGTCGTCGCTACGCGGCGGCGTCCGCCTCGACTTCGCGTTACGCTAAGACGAGGTAGCAGTGGTGTCACGTGCTGCGTCTCGGCGTCCGTCGTAAATGCGCTACGCGGCAGCGTCCGCCGACTTCGCGTTACGCTAAAACAAGTGGAAGTAGTGTCACGTGCTGCGTCTCGGCGTCGCGTCGTCGCTACAGCGGCGACATCCGCCCTCGACTTCGCGTTACGCTAAGAACAAGAAGCAGTGAGGTCACATACCGTCTCGGCGATAAAATCGTTGCTACGCGGCGACATCGCCTCGACTTCGCGTTACGCTAAGACGAGGTGGCGATGGTACTCTCGGCTTCGCGTTACGCTAAAACGAGATAGCGATGGTATCACGTGCTCGTCTCGGCGTTAAATCGTCGCTACGCGGCGGCGTCCGCTCTCGACTTCGCGTTACGCTAAAGGCGAGGTGGCGAGGTGTCGCGTGCTGCGTCTCGGCGTCCGTCGCCGCTACGCGGCAGCGTCCGCCTCGACTTCGCGTTACGCTAAAACGAGGTAGTGGTAGTGGTGTCACGTGCTGCGTCGCGGAATCCGTCGTCGCTACGCGGCAGCGTCGCCGACTTCGTGTTACGCTAAAACGAGGTGGTAGTGGTGTCACGTGCTGCGTCTCGGCGTCCGTCGTCGCTACCGTGGCGGCGTCGCCTCGACTCACGATACGCTAAAGACAAAAGGTGGCGATGGTGTCACGTGCTGCGTCTCGGCGTCCATCGCCGCTACGCGGCGACATCCGCCTCGACTTCGCGTTACGCTAAGAGCGAGGGTAGCGATGGTACTCTCGACTTCGCGTTACGCTAAGAGCGAGGATAGCGGTGGTGTCGCGTGCTGCGTCTGGCGTTACGTCGTCGCTACGCGGCAGCGTCACTTCGACTTCGCGTTACGCTAAGAGCGAGGTGGCGAGGTGTCACGTGCTTGTCTCGGCGTCGCGTAAATCGCTACCGCGAGGGCGTCCGCCTCGACTTCAGCGTTCGCTAAAACGAGGTAGCGAGTGGTGTCACGTGCTGCGTCTCGGCGTCCGTCGTCGCTACCACGGCGCGGCGTCATTCGACTTCGCGTTACGCTAAGCGAGGAAGCGGTGGTGTCACGTGCTGCGTCTCGGCGTCGCGTCGTCGCTACGCGGCGGCGTCGCTTCGACTTCGCGTTACGATAAGCGAGGGTGGCGATGGTGTGGCGTGCTGCGTCTCGGCGTCGTCGTCGCTACAGCGAGGGCGTCGCCTCGACTTCGCCGTTATGCTAAACCAGGTGGCGGTGTTGTCACGTGCCGTCTCGGCGTCGTCGTCGCTACGCGGCAGCGTCGCCTCGACTTCGCGTTACGCTAAAGAGCGAGGGTGGCGGTGGTGTCGCGTGCTGCGTCTCGGCGTCCGTCGTGCGCTACCGCGGCGACGTCCGCCTCGACTTCAGCGTTACGCTAAGGCGAAGTGCGGATGGTGTCACGTGCTTTCGTCTCGGCGTCCGTCGTCGCTACGCGGCAGCGTCCGCCCTCGACTTCGCGTTACGCTAAAACGAGGAGTGGCGAGGGTGTCACGTGCTTGTCTCGGCGTCCGTCTTCCGCTACAGCGAGGCGTCCGCCTCGACTTCGCGTTACGCTAAGGCGAGGTGGCGATGGTGTCACGTGCTGCGTCTCGGCGTCCGTCGTCGCTACCACGGCAGCGTCGCCTCGACTTCAGCGATACAGCTAAGCGAGGAAGCAGTGGTATCACGTGCTGCCGTCTCGGCGTCGCGTCGTCGCTACGCGGCGGCGTCCGCTCGACTTCGCGTTCACGCTAAGCGAGGGTGGCGGTGGTGTCACGTGCTGCGTCTCGGCGTCCGTCGTGCGCTTCTGGCGGCAGCGTCCGCCTCGACTTCGCGTTCACGCTAAACCAGGGTGGCGAGTGTTGTCACGTGCTGCGTCTCGGCGTCCGTCGTCGCTACCGCGGCAGCGTCCGCTCGACTTCGCGTACGCTAAGACAGGGTGGCGGTGGTATCACGTGCTGCGTCTCGGCGTCGCGTCGCTACCGCCACGGCGTCCACCTGCGACTTGCGTTACGCTAAAACGGGTTGGCGATGGTACTCTCGACTTCGCGTTACGCTAAAGCAGGATGGCGGTGGTGTCACGTGCTGCGTCTCGGCGTTAAATCGCCGCTACCGCGACGCGCGGCAGCGGGCCCGAGGCGAAGCGTGACCACTGCCACCTGTCTTAAGCGTAACAGTAATCGGCGGCGGTTGTCGTTAGCGGTAGCGGCAGGCAGACGCCGGGCAACTGCGTGACACCTTACGCCCATCTGTCTTAAGCATGCTTAGCGAAATCGAAAGTACCCGCGCCACCTGTCTTAGTGGTGTCGCGTGCTGCGTCTCGGCGTTAAATGCGTCGTTACGCGGCGATGTCGCCTCGACTCACGTTATGCTAAGGCGAGTGGCGATGGTGTCACGTGCTCGTCTCGGCGTCCGTCGTCGCTACGCGGCGGCGTCCGCCTCGACTTCGCGTTACGCTAAAACGAGTGGAAGTGGTGTCACGTGCTGCGTCTCGGCGTCGCGTCGTCGCTACCGCGGCAGCGTCGCCCTCGACTTCGCGTTACGCTAAGACAAAGGTAGCGATGGTGTCACATGCTGCGTCTCGGCGTCCGTCGTTGCTACGCGGCGACATCACGCCTCGACTTCGCGTCACGCTAAGGCAGGGTGGCGGTGGTACTCTCGACTTCGCGTTACGCTAAGAGCGAGATGGCAGTGGTGTCACGTGCTTTCGTCTCGGCGTTAAATGCGTCGCTACGCGGCGGCAGCGTCGCCTCGACTTTCGCGTTACGCTAAGGCGAAATTGGCGAGGGTGTCACGTGCTGCGTCTCGGCGTCCGTCGCCGCTACGCGGCAGCGTCCGCCTGCGACTTCGCGTTATGCTAAGAGCGAGGTAGTAGTGGTGTCACGCGTGCTGCGTCGCGGCATCCGTAAATCGCTACGCGCGGCGGCGTCGCCCTCGACTTCGTGTTCACGCTAAAACGAGGTGGTAGTGGTGGTGTCACGTGCTGCGTCTCGGCGTCGTCGTCGCTACCCGTGGCGGCGTCGCCTCGACTTCGCGTTACGCTAAAGACAAGGTGGCGGTGGTGTCGCGTGCTCGTCTGGCGTCCATCGCCGCTACTGCGGCGACATCACGCCTCGACTTCGCGTTCACGCTAAAGAGCGAGTGGCGATGGTACTCTCGACTTCGCGTTACGCTAAGAGCGAGATGGCGGTGGTGTCACGTGCTGCGTCTCGGCGTTAAATCGTCGCTACCGCGGCAGCGTCATCGACTTCGCGATGCAGCTAAGACAGGGTGGTAGTGGTGTCACGTGCTCGTCTCGGCGTCCGTCGTCGCTACCGCGACGACGTCCGCCTCGACTCGTGTTACGCTAAGACAGGGTGGCAGTGGTGTCACGTGCTCGTCTCGGCGTCCATTGTCGCTACCACGACGACATCCGCCTCGACTCGCGTTACGCTAAGACAGGGTGGCAGTGGTACTCTCGACTCGCGTTACGTTAAGAGCGAGATGGCGGTGGTGTCACGTGCTGCGTCTCGGCGTTAAATCGTCGCTACGCGGCAGCGTCCGCCTCGACTTCGCGTTACGCTAAGAGCGAATTGGCGAGGTGTCACGTGCTTGTCTCGGCGTCCGTCGTCGCTACGCGAGGCGTCCGCCTCGACTTCGCGTTACGCTAAGAGCGAGGTGGCGGTGGTGTCACGTGCTGCGTCTCGGCGTCCGTCGTCGCTACCGCGGCAGCGTCCGCCTCGACTTCGCGTTACGCTAAGCGAGGAGGCGGTGGTGTCACGTGCTGCGTCTCGGCGTCCGTCGTCGCTACGCGGCGGCGTCGCCTCTCGACTCACGTTACGCTAAGCGAGGGTGGCAGCGATAGTGTCACGTGCTCGTCTCGGCGTCCGTCGTCGCTTCTGGCGGCGGCGTCACTCGACTTCGCGTTATGCTAAACCCGAGGTGGCGGTGTTGTCGCGTGCTGCGTCTCGGCGTCCGTCGCCGCTACGCGGCGGCGTCACGCCTCGACTTCGCGTTACGCTAAAGAGCGAAGTGGCGGTGGTGTCACGTGCTGCGTCTCGGCGTCCGTCGTCGCTACAGCGGCAGCGTCCGCCTCGACTTCGCGTTACGCTAAGCGAAGGTGGCGGTGGTGTCACGTGCTGCGTCTCAGCGTCGCGTAAAATGCGTCGCTACCGCGGCAGCGTCCGCCTCGACTTCAGCGTTACGCTAAAACGAGGGTGGCGAGGGTGTCACGTGCTTGTCTCGGCGTCCGTCTTCGCGCTACGCGAGGGCGTCCGCCTCGACTTCGCGTTACGCAGCTAAGAGCGAGGTGGCGGTGGTGTCACGTGCTGCGTCTCGGCGTCCGTCGTCGCTACCACGGCGGCGTCCGCCTCGACTTCGCGTTACGCTAAGCGAGGAGGCGGTGGTGTCACGTGCTGCGTCTCGGCGTCGCGTCGTCGCTACAGCGGCAGCGTCGCCCTCGACTTCGCGTTACGCTAAGCGAGGGTGGCGATGGTGTCGCGTGCTGCGTCTGGCGTCGCGTCGTCGCTTCTGGCGGCAGCGTCCGCCTCGACTTCGCGTTCACGCTAAACCAGGGTGGCAGTGTTGTCACGTGCTGGTCTCGGCGTCCGTCGTTGCTACCGCGACAACGTCCGCCTCGACTCGCGTTACGCTAAGACAGGGTGGCAGTACTGTCACGTGTTCGTCTCGGCATCCGTCGTCGCTACCGCGACGACGTCCGCCTCGACTCGCGTTACGCTAAGACAGGGAGGTGATGGTGTCACGTGCTCGTCTCGGCGTCCGTCGTCGCTTCTGGCGGCAGCGTCCGCCTCGACTTCGCGTTATGCTAAACCGAGGTGGCGGTGTTGTCGCGTGCTGCGTCTCGGCGTCGCGTCGCGCTACGCGGCGGCGTCACTTCTCGACTTCGCGTTACGCTAAGGCGAGGTGGCGGTGGTGTCACGTGCTGCGTCTCGGCGTCCGTCGTCGTCGCTACAGCGGCAGCGTCGCCTCGACTTCGCGTTACGCTAAGAGCGAAGTGGCGAGGGTGTCACGTGCTTGTCTCGGCGTCCGTCGTCGCTACGCGGGGCGTCGCCTCGACTTCGCGTTACGCTAAAGGCGGGGTGGCGATGGTGTCACGTGCTGCGTCTCGGCGTCCGTCGTCGCTACCACGGCAGCGTCGCCTCGACTTCGCGTTACGCTAAGCGAGGAAGCGGTGGTGTCGCGTGCTGCGTCTCGGCGTCGTCATCGCTACCCAGCGGCGGCGTCACTTCCTCGACTTCGCGTTACGCTAAGCCCGAGGAGTGGCGGTGGTATCACGTGCTTTCCGTCTCGGCGTCGTCGTAAATGCGCTTCTGGCGGCGGCGTCGCCTCGACTCGCGTTATGCTAAACCAGGGTGGCAGTGTTGTCACGTGCTCGTCTCAGCGTCCGTCGCCGCTACCGCGACGACGTCCGCCTCGACTCGCGTTACGCTAAGACAGGGTGGCAGTGGTGTCACGTGCTCGTCTCGGCGTCCGTAAATGCGCTGCAGCGGCGGCGTCCGCCTCGACTTCGCGATACAGCTAAGGCGAAGTGGCGATGGTGTCACGTGCTGCGTCTCGGCGTCGTCGTCGCTACATGACGGCGTCCGCCTCGACTTCGCGATACGCTAAGGCAGGGTGGCGAGGGTGTCACGTGCTTGTCTCGGCGTCGCGTCTTACGCTACAGCGAGGCGTCCGCCTCGACTTCGCGTTACGCTAAGAGCGGAGTGGCGGTGGTGTCACGTGCTTTCGTCTCGGCGTCGCGTCGTGCGCTACCCGCAGCGGCGTCGCCTCGACTTCGCGTTACGCTAAGCGAGGGAAGCGGTGGTGTCACGTGCTGCGTCTCGGCGTCGCGTCGTCGCTACGGCGGCGGCGTCGCCTCGACTTCGCGTTACAGGTAAGCCAGGGTGGCGGTGGTGTCACGTGCTTTCGTCTCGGCGTCCGTCGTCGCTTCTGGCGGCGGCGTCGCCCTCAACTTCGCGTTACGCTAAACGAGGTGGCGGTGTTGTCGCGTGCTCGTCTCGGCGTCCGTCGTCGCTACGCGGCGGCGTCGCCCTCGACTTCGCGTTACGCTAAGAGCGAGGTGGCGGTGGTGTCACGTGCTGCGTCTCGGCGTCGTCGTCGCTACCGCGGCGGCGTCCGCCTCGACTTCGCGATGCAGCGCTAAGACAGGGTGGCAGTTGTGTCACGTGCTCGTCTCGGCGTCCGTCGTCGCTACCGCGACGACGTCCGCCTCGACTAGCGTTACGCTAAGACAGGGTGGCAGTGGTGTCACATGCTCGTCTCGGCGTCCGTCGTCGCGGTAATCCGCCTTGACTCGCGTTACGGTAAGACAGGGTGGCAGTGGTGTCACGTGCTCGTCTCGGCGTCAGTCGTCGCTTCTCGCGATGGCGTCGCCTCGACTTCGCCTACGCTAAGAACATGGTGGCGGTGGTGTCACGTGCTTGTCTCGGCGTCCGTCGTCGCTACCATGACGACGTCCGCCTCGACTCGCGTTACGCTAAGACAGGGAGGCAGTGGTGTCACGTGCTCGTCTCGGCGTCCGTCGTCGCTACCGCGACGACGTCAGCCTCGACTCGCGTTACGCTAAGACAGGGTGGCAGTGGTACTCTCGACTCGCGTTACGCTAAGGCAGGATGGCAGTGGTGTCACGTGCTGCGTCTCGGCGTTAAATCGTCGCCGCTACGCGGCAGCGTCGCCTCGACTTTCGCGTTACGCTAAAACGAGGAGTGGCGATGGTGTCACGTGCTGCGTCTCGGTAATCGTAAATGCGCTACGCGATAGCGTCGCCTCGACTTCGCGTTACGCTAAGAGCGAGGGTGGCGGTGGTGTCACGTGCTCGTCTCGGCGTCCGTCGTCGGTACGCGGCAGCGTCCGCCTCGACTTCAGCGATGCAGCTAAGACGAGTTGGCGGTGGTGTCACGTGCTCTTCTACCGGCGTTAAGTCGTCGTTACGCGGCGATATCCGCCTCGACTTCGCGCTATGCGAAGCAGGGTAACGATGGTATCACGTGCTGCGTCTCGGCGTCCGTCGTCGCTACAGCGGCGACATCCGCCTCGACTTCGCGTTCACGGCGCTAAAACCCGGAAGTGGAAGTGGTGTCACGTGCTGCGTCTCGGCGTCCGTCGTCGCTACCGCTGACGGCGTCGCCTCGACTTCGCGATTACGCTAAGACAAGGTAGCGATGGTGTCACATGCTGCGTCTTGGCGTCCGTCGTCGCTACCGCGACGACATCCGCCTCGACTCGCGTTTCGCTAAGACAAGGTGGTAGTGGTACTCTCGACTCGCGTTACGCTAAGACAGGATGGCAGTGGTGTCACGTGCTCGTCTCGGCGTTCGTCGTCGCTACCGCGACGACGTCCGCCTCGACTCGCGTTACGCTAAGACAGGGTGGCAGGGGTGTCACGTGCTCGTCTCGGCGTCCGTCGTCGCTACCGCGACGACGTCCGCCTCGACTCGCGTTACGCTAAGACAGGGTGGCAGTGGTGTCACGTGCTCGTCGCGGCATCCGTCGTCGCTACCGCGACGGCAGCGTCGCCTACGACTTCGTGTTACGCTAAAACGAGGTGGTAGTGGTGTCACGTGCCGTCTCGGCGTCCGTCGTCGCTACCCGTGGCGGCGTCCGCCTCGACTCGCGTTACGCTAAGACAAAGAGGCGATGGTGTCACGTGCTGCGTCTCGGCGTCCATAAATACGCTACCGCGGCGACATCCGCCCTCGACTTCGCGTTACGCTAAAGCGAGGTGGCGATGGTACTCTCGACTTCGCGTTACGCTAAGGTGGATGGCGGTGGTGTCACGTGCTGCGTCTACGGCGTTACGTCGTCGCTACCGCGGACGGCGTCGCCTCGACTTCGCGTTACGCTAAGAGCGAGGTGGCGAAATTGTATCACGTGCTTGTCTCGGCGTCCGTCGTCGCTACGCGAGGCGTCCGCCTCGACTTCGCGTTACGCTAAAACGGAGGTGGCGGTGGTGTCACGTGCTGCGTCTACGGCGTCCGTCGTCGCTACCACGGCGGCGTCGCCTCGACTTCGCGTTACGCTAAGCGAGGGAAGCGGTGGTGTCACGTGCTGCGTCTCGGCGTCCGTCGTCGCTACGCGGCAGCGTCGCCTCGACTTGCGTTACGCTAATACAGGGAGGCAGTGGTGTCACGTGCTCGTCTCGGTGTCCGTCGTCCCGCCTCGACTCGCGTTACGCTAAGACAGGGAGGCGATGGTGTCACGTGCTCGTCTCGGCGTCCGTCGTCGGTACGCGCGGCGGCGTCGCCTCGACTTCGCGTTACGCTAAAGACAGGTTGGCGATGGTGTCACGTGCTCTTCTCGGCGTTAAATCGTCGTTACGCGGCGATATCGCCTCGACTTCGCGTTATGCTAAAGCGAGGGTAGCAGTGGTGTCACGTGCTCGTCTCGGCGTCCGCGTCGCTACCGCGGCGGCGTCGCCTCGACTTCGCGTTACGCTAAGGCGAGTGGAAGTGGTGTCACGTGCTTTCGTCTCGGCGTCGCGTCGTCGCTTCACGCGGCGGCGTCCGCCGACTTCGCGTTACGCTAAAGACAACGTAGCGATGGTGTCACATGCTGCGTCTCGGCGTCGCGTCGTTGCTACGCGGCGACATCCGCCTCGACTCGCGTTACGCTAGGACAGGGTGGCAGTGGTACTCTCGACTGGCGTTACGCTAAGACCGGGTGGCAGTGGTGTCACGTGCGCGTCTCGGCGTTAAATAAATGCGCTACGCGGCGGCGTCCGCCGACTGCGTTACGCTAAGAGCGAGGGTGGCGAGGGGTGTCACGTGCTCGTCTCGGCGTCGTCGTGCGCTACAGCGGACGGCGTCGCCTCGACTTCGCGATACGCTAAGGCGAAGTGGCAGTGGTGTCACGTGCTCGTCGCGGCATCCGTCGTCGCTACCGCGACGACGTCCGCCTCGACTCGTGTTACGCTAAGACAGGGTGGCAGTGGTGTCACGTGCTCGTCTCGGCGTCCGTCGTCGCTACCGCGACGACGTCCGCCTCGACTCGCGTTACGCTAAGACAGGGTGGCAGTGGTGTCACGTGCTCGTCTCGGCGTCCGTTATCGCTACCGCGACGACATCCGCCTCGACTCGCGTTACGCTAAGACAGGGTGGCAGTGGTACTCTCGACTCGCGTTACGCTAAGATAGGCTGGCAGTGGTGTCACGTGCTCGTCTCGGCGTTAAATAAATCGCTACGCGGCTGACGTCACGCCTTCGACTTCGCGTTACGCTAAAAGCGAGGTGGCGAGGGTGTCACGTGCTTGTCTCGGCGTCCGTCGTCGCTACTGGCGAGGCGTCGCCTCGACTTCGCGTTACGCTAAAACGAGGGTGGCGGTGGTGTCACGTGCTTTCGTCTCGGCGTCCGTCGTCGCTACCACGGCAGCGTCCGCCTCGACTTCGCGTTACGCTAAGCCCGAGAAGGCAGTGGTGTCACGTGCTGCGTCTCGGCGTCCGTCGTCGCTACCGCGGCGGCGTCGCCGACTTCGCGTTACGCTAAGCGAGTGGCGGTGGTATCACGTGCTGCGTCTCGGCGTCCGTCGTCGCTTCTGGCGGCAGCGTCCGCCTCGACTTCGCGTTACGCTTCATCAGGGTGGCGGTGTTGTCACGTGCTGCGTCTCGGCGTCCGTCGTCGCTACGCGGCGGCGTCGCTTCGACTTCGCGTTACGCTAAGGCAGGGTGGCGGTGGTGTCACGTGCCGTCTCGGCGTCCGTCGCCGCTACGCGGCGGCGTCCGCCTCGACTTCGCGTTACGCTAAGGCGGTGGCGGTGTTGTCACGTGCACCGTCTCGGCGTCCGTCGTCGCTACGCGGCGGCGTCGCCGACTAGCGATACGCTAAAACGAGGTGGCGGTGGTGTCACATGCTCGTCTCGGCGTCCGTCGTCGCGGTATTCCGCCTTGACTCGCGTTACGCTAAGACAAGGTGGCAGTGGTGTCACGTGCTCGTCTCGGCGTGCGTCGTCGCTACCGCGATAAGCGTCGCCTCGACTTCGCCTACGCTAAGACATGGTGGCAGTGGTGTCACGTGCTTGTCTCGGCGTCCGTCGTCGCTCCCGCGACGACGTCTGCCTCGACTCGCGTTACGTTAAGGCAGGGTGGCAGTGGTGTCACGTGCTCGTCTCGGCGTCCGTCGTTGCTACCGCGACGACGTCCGCCTCGACTTGCGTTACGCTAAGAGCGAAGTGGCGATGGTACTCTCGACTTCGCGTTACGCTAAAGGCGGAGATGGCGGTGGTGTCACGTGCTGCGTCTCGGCGTTAAATCGCCGCTACGCGGCGGCGTCGCCTCGACTTCGCGTTACAGCTAAGAGCGAGGTAGTGGCGATGGTGTCACGTGCTGCGTCTCGGCGTCCGTCGTCGCTACGCGGCGACTTTACGCCTCGAATCGCGTTACGCTAAAGGCGAGTGGCGATGGTGTCACGTGCCGTCTCTCGGCGTCCGTCGTCGGTACCGCGGACGGCGTCGCCCTCGACTTCGCGTTACGCTAAGACAGGTTGGCAGTGGTGTCACGTGCTCGTCTCGGCGTTCGTCGTTACGCGGCGATGTCCGCCTCGACTTCGCGTTATGCTAAGAGCAGGTATTTGTGGTGTCACGTGCTCGTCTCGGCGTCGTCGTCGCTACCGCGGCAGCGTCCGCCCTCGACTTCGCGTTACGCTAAGACAGGGTGGAAGTGGTGTCACGTGCTCGTCTCGGCGTCCGTCGTCGCTACCGCGACGACGTCCGCCTCGACTGGCGTTACGCTAAGACAGGGTGGCAAATATTCACAATGTCCCTGTTTTGCTGAACGTTCGGATCCCACTCTGAAAAAAAGCAGAGAATATGTTAGAACAGACTATTATATTTACATACCATGTACAGTTGTACACCAACTTAAATAGTCAAAACATGAGTGAAGCGTCATGATGCAAAAGCAAGGAAAAAAACACTAGACCCTAAACAGCGACAATATTATGAACTGCTAAAAATGAGTTATCTTTATCTGACAAATAGTTTGATATTTGACAAATCAGCGTGAACAAGAAAAAAGGTTACAGTTAAATATGTAACTGCCCAAAAATCAACAACAATGAAACTTATGGACTCTGTGCTACAGCATGGAAGAGAAAAACCAAAAACACAAGGGACACAGTAACATTAGGAATTCTTCTAGCTTAATGCTCATGTATATACAGATTGTGCTCTATCTCTGTTGCTTGAATAATGTTCAGAGCTCAGTTTCTTTGCACAAATGTTCAGAATTCATACAATAATGTGCTACAGAAAAACAAAACGATTTTCAAAGAATTAGCTCATACTCTTAACAATGAAAGCTGCTGATTTCCTTGCAGCGTTCAGTATTTATAAAAATAACTTGCTACATAAAAACAAAACAATGTTCAGAGAATTAGCTCATTCTCTTAACAATGAAAGCTGCTGATTTCCTTGCAGTGTTCAGTATTTATAGAGATAACTTGCTACAGGAAAACAAAACAATGTTCAGAGAATTAGTACATTCTTGAACAATGGCAGCTGTTGATTTCCTTGCATAGTGTTCAGTATTTATAGAATAACTTGCTACAGAGAAACAAAACAATGTTCACAGACTTAGTATATTCTTGAACAAATGCCAGCTGCTTATTTCTTTGAATAGGGTTCAAAATTTCATCCAAGAAAGATCCCCCCTACAGAATAAAGATGAACTGCTAGTCTCAGTTCATTGACTGAAAAAATGTCATTGTTTCAGAGATGCATTTAGGGATTTCCTTTTTCCAATCTCCACAGCCAGTTCGGATACTTGTAAGGATTTGCGAGAGATGCACCCGGAACACTACTACGTTGTGCTCGGCGTCAACGAAAGACGAGACTGAGGCGGATGAGTTGCTGTCGAAAAATCCTATTTTGAACCGGCTGTGGGTCGAAGAGAAAAACAGAGCAAGACATGGACAACGAAAAGCATGATGGAATGCAAGACCATGTTGGGGATTGCTGCTGCGCCTGTCAAGTGAGAAACATATGTCAAACTTATTATGAGGATGCACTGTGATGTTGTATTAGGATGCTGTGATTCATCTCTTCCAAATTTATTATGTCTGTTCTTTTTTCTCTTTCTAGAATACAAGCAACTGTTAACTCTGTTACATGTCCACAAATATATCTGAATCCATGAATCAGGATGCCGTACAAAATATACAATGCAGACCCCAACCGTGCACAACTGTTGGCTCTTTGGCTTAGACTAACATATAAATCATCTTCCTTTGCGACTAACACTATCAAAGTGGAAAAAATTCCAAATGTCATTTTTTTATGACAGTGGGTTCAGGAGAGCTTTCGGTATGGAGGCAGAAAGACACACCAGGATTTTGTCGCTGAAGGTGAAAACCATACCTGTGTTGTGCACCCAGAATCATCCTCGACTCTTAACATGAGTGAGCAGAAGGTCCTTACGAAGCAATGCAGCCTGCACACCGGAAGTAGTGATAAGTTTACAAAGAGATAGATAGAAATCATGGACCATTTAGACTAAATTACATCACATTGAAATAGCAAATTGCTCATAAACAAGTCAGGGAACACAAGTTACTAAAATATGTCCATGGATAACAGGCACAACCGGAGACTATAGCACGGTCGAGGGAACACAAGTCAGAATTCATACGACAACTTGCTCTGAGAAAAACAAAGCGATTTTCAGAGAATTAGTACATTCTTGAAACAGTGGCAGCTGCTATCTCTTTGAAAAGTGTTCAGAATTTCGTCCAAAATAGATTCCCCCAACAGAATAAAAATGAACTGCTAGTCTTTGTTCATTCACTGAAAAAATGCCATTGTTTCGGAGATGCATTTAGGGATTTTCTTTTTCCCATATCCATAGCCGGTTCCGACTACTTCAATGGATTTTCGCAGAGATACTGCTACTTGATGCTCCGCCGTCAACGAAAGATGAGACCAAGGTGGATGAGTTGCTTTGGCAAAAATCTGATTTTGTGTGAAACAGTAAAAATCTTCTTTTGTGAGAACAGAGCCACCAAGGTGGTCTGCTTTTCTTCAGTTTTGACATACACATTCCTTCTATTTTCTTGTCCACCATCCTCCTGGATTAGTCCTTACAAAACATTTAAATCATCTTCTTCCCTCCTCATGCTGAAAACTAGCAAGAACTACCTAGCCATGCCGGCTTCATCAAAGCAGCTGCCAAAAAGCGACATCCATATGCTGCTCCTGTCAAATATGGGTGCTCGAGAGCTCAGAATCTGGCTGCCGTCGGCTATTGATTCATCTGAAGGAAGAGGGAGGGAAGGTGGGTGGTACAGGACATCCTCGGAGGTGACACAGGCGCCGTTAGGAAGCTTGTTGGCGGGGAGATGCAGGAGGAGGAAGGCCGGCGCGCAGGAGGCCGTCACAGACTGGAGAGCCACCGCCTCGCCGTCTTGACCGCTGCCGCCCCTGGACCTTGCGGCGCTCGTGCGGGCGCGGCGCCTCGGCGTATTGGCTGCTGCCACCCCTGGACCTCGCATCACCCGTGCGGCCGTGGAGCCTCGCCGTATTGGCAGCTGCCGCAAGGGAGGAACCGACAACGAGGAGGGGGAAGGGAAGCGACGGGGCAGCTGCGGCGGAGGAGGAGCCGCCAGCGAGGAGGGGGAGGGAAGCAGCAGGGCAGCTGCGGCGGAGAATCTGAGGATCTGGGGAAGAAGGCGACCACCTGGCTTCGGGGAGGCAAGCGAAAGGGAAAAGGGGAATAGGAGGCAGCGCCTGGAGGATTTTCCAAAAGGAAACGATCTAGAAAGGGAAAGGGAACAGGAGGTGCGCCACGCGCGGTCGGAATCGATCGCTCTCGCGATCGATCGCCAAGGAGTCGTTTCGCCATTAATAAATAGCTAGCCTAGATTAGAATTAGACTTGGATTTTATTGTATTGTTTGGCCATCGCTATAATTTTGCATCTACGAGATGTGTAGGACTATCGCCTTGTCAGATCTACAGTGGAACCCTAACTTTTGATCTAGTTCGTGTGCTTTATTTTTCATCCGCAATTTCAGATTGCAATTCACTTTTGTTCTTGCCGGTTCTTCAGTTGCTTGCAGGAACTCGAACCTCGTTGTTCAGGTTGATCGTGCCTACGACAAGGTCAATAACCATCGGAGATTGGTTTAGTGATTGTCGAGGCGTATCGTCAGGTACGGTATAGCCGGATCGTCAAGGTCAAAATCCATCAAATCGATAGTTATCCCCACTCTCATCGAAAAATCGGGCCGCCGTCACATCAAGATCTCGTAGAAGACGAATAGATAGATCAAACCCATGCTCTAGAACCAAGAAGCCTCACCTCTAGAAGGGATTCAGAGGGAATCGACGGAAGGGCACCGCCACACAATCAACCCGATCAAGGAGACCTCAAAAATTGATCATCATCCTTACTGTCATCCTCATGCTCGACACCAAAACCTCATTCATCTATTTGTAATAACGAATCCTAGTCTTAATTCATATGTGTGTTACATTAACCATTCATCTACTATTGTCATGACTCATGTGATGATGTTTGTCGTCTCCATGTCCGAGTAAACTCCCTATTTCTAGTGGATGTGAAGGAACCCTAGTATGTGTGGGAGCTAAACGTCAATAAGATACATGATCCTCTCTTAAATGTTTATGTTAATATTCTTCACGATGTTGTGTGAAAGTCAACCACACAACATTTGCCTTTATGGACGAAAAGGGGTATTACTATCACTTGTGACGAGGGGTTGAGGAGGTATAGAGGTGATAATAACTACCTCCCTTCCTTCCATGACCTCTTGATATGGGAATAGTGGAGGCGGCCTTTAAGCTGCGTCCGTCGGGAGACATTTAACACTATTGATGTAACCAGAATGTGAGGAGGAATGGTGGTGGCATATGTGATATGAAGCTATTGTATGTATGCACATATCTGTACTTGACTTTGCTTATAAAAACATATGAGGTGGATCAGTTATCTGAACCTAGAATTTATGTATTCACATGGTTACGTAGAACACATACTAGTGGTGAATCTTGATTCCTAGAGAACGCCTTAGCCATATTATTGTTTTCAACGTTTGTATTACTCTGTTGTTCTTTACTTATTTATTACACACTTTAAATTCTAGTCACAACACTCTTGTAATATTCCACCTTCACAACACTTCTTCTTCATGACTAGCTTTATTAAATTAAGAAACACTTACATCGTTTGCAAGAAATACAATTAGGCAACTAGGGGGTTCATCACCCCAAACACAAGAAATGTTATTATGAAAACTAAAGCTAGCTAGCTCACGGGCCACACCATTGGTATCTCTGGGACAACGTTTGAAATCAATGGTTACAATTTGAACTGACGTATCTATAGAATCTGCATATCACAGCTGCAAGAAAGTATCATATCTTCTTTCCCTAGGGAGAAGCAAAACCCCAAAAGGAGTGGAGGTCCGATCTCTCACCCATTTGGTAACTTCACCTTACTAGGCACTGGAGCAGTGATTAAGATCTCAAGTCAATCCCCTGATTTTCAAGGAAAATGAAAATTCCATACAACGTTGGTGAAGGTTGGCGAAGTGCCAAATTGCCCTTGGCATCTTTTTGTAATGTTTGAAGTTGCTTCAACATTAGGGCGGTGGCAGACCTAGAACCGTAGCATTTGGGGTGTCAAACAATGATATGATCTAAATATCATCATAATCCTAGGGACTACTCCTAAAATGGCATTTTGTTATTAGAAATTAGTGTATAGTGTGTAATATAAACTAGATTAAACTTTTACAGGGGGTGCCCTGGCACCCATGACACCTCCTAGATCTGCCATGCATTAAGGAATGTTCTTGAGATTCACGTGGACACCATTGCATAAGAAAACATTACAGTGAAGATGGGTGTGAGGGACACTTTAAAAATACCCCCCATCACCACCTCTTCATTGGAATTACCATGAGAGAGCTCTTGATCTTTGTCATTGAATTTGAATTAGAGAGAGTGGCGGAGCAAGGATGGTACCATGGAAATAAAAAGAGGGAAAGTGATTATAGAGAGAGACGTGTTGTTGCTACAAATACACAAGGAGATGGGCCGATGAAGAAAGCAAGAGAATATGAGCAAACAAAGAGATAACAACTTTAGGGAGTCTATCCTTTACATGATATGAGAAAAGAAACAAAAAAACTCTATAATGAAAACAAGAGATAGACTGTTGCTTTGTAGTGGTGATTTTATCCGGTTTATCCTGATTAACAAGATAACATTCTTCTTAATTTTTTTAAAGCAACATTTTTTGAAGTACAACATCTGTAAATGTATGATGTTTTTGCAGTTTAATTCTTAATGTAGCATGTTACATAGGGAGTAGAAAGCAATAATTTCTTAATTAAAATTCATAAGGGAAGCTTTTGCCCCGTTTAAAAAGAAACAGGATGCTAAATTTCAGTCAATTGAATTTTAACAAAGTCTCAGTCGATATTATATTCACAAGGTCGTTTTCTTTTAGTTTTCTTTCTTTTCTATATGTTGTGTCATTTGACTGAGACTTAAGTCAATTGAGATCTAGCCACATCTTTAAAAAAACCTTCTTTTAGGGACGGCATACGTTCATTATCCGAACAGTGGATGCGAGCTACTTTTTTTTAGGGCTGGATGCGAGCTTTTTTTTTTTTTTTTTTTTTTTTGTGGTGAGGACGCGAGCTAGCTTTAACCCCAAACCTGGGTCCAGTGGATACACGGGCCCTAAACCTAAGCAAACTCATATCTGGAACTTGGGTCGGGCCTGGAGCTCGCCCTAACCCTACCCGGATCCCTCTCCGCACCGGCGCCGCTGCCGCTGCGGCCGCATCGCCGACTTCGATCTCCAGAGCCCCCGATTCTGCCCTTATTTGGATTTCCTCACTTGGTCTGCGTTCTCATCTCCGACGGAATTTGAGCTTGCAGGGAGCAGGTAAGCGACGCGATCCCAGTACCCTTTGTTTCCAGTTCCGAATTCCGTAGATGTCGGCTCTGTTTGCTGCTATGGATGTGTGCTAGTCCTTGTCGACATGTTCCGTTGCTCTGAATTTTTGCTTCTAGTAAGAGAGTTGGGGTATAAGTGGGTGTTAGTTTCAGGGGAAACCGTACCAAATTAAGTGTGGAACTGTTAGCAAGCTCGAACCAAAAGTTCATGGTGATCTACTTGCCATCCTTTTTTTTTCCTGAATACGCAGCGGCGCATGACCTCATTTCGTCGAGAAGAAAGCGCGAGCGACCAGACTTACAATGATTTACAATGAGCACTTCACCCGCCAATCCAAATTCTGACTGAGGTTGTGGTTGTACCATAGATCGGCTCGCGTTCGGGACTGGCGCAGTGTTTAGTATTTTGGCTGCCAAGTTTAGTGACGAAACCAAGCATACTGGCACAGTGTTTAGTATTTTTGGCTTCATGACAGCTGGCATACACGTCCAGAACATCGACTCCAGGGCTACACCACTGTGCCTAGAGGAGTCGTCTAGTGGACGGCAGAACCCAGCTAGAACTGGGGAGGTGTCGTCCAGTATGCGCCGATAGCAACGTACATCATGCTCCGGAAGTCCACACCTCTGCATAGAGGATCAACATTTCGTTTGCCGCTGCCAAGCGTTGTCGGCAAGAGGATCAACATAGTGAACAGAGGCTTTTGATATCGCCGACTCCGGCCGCAACCAGGCAGGGAAATAGGTGAATTTTTTGTCCTACAGGCCAAAATCCAAAAGCCATAGTTAATCCTAATTAAACACCCCCTAAGTGCACGCCTAGGCACACTTTTTCTGTCACTTGTTGGCTGTCACTCAGAGAGGTAAGTAGAAATTGCCGGCTGTTGTCGTGTTGAAGTGGGCATCACCTACAGGCCACTGCTGCCGCCCGGCGCGGAGTGCCACCAGGATGTGCCTGGCAGCATGGGGACCAGACACACCTGCCAGGGGAAGCTGTGTGGCGCACTCAGCCATCCACTGAGGCGTGGGGTCGGATGAGGCGATGCTGCGAGGTGAGGCGAGCAGGGCAAGAGGGGAAGGCCCCACCTCTGTGGCTGGCTGGCTGGCAGCGGCCCATGGCTAGGATGCGATGTAGGGGTCGAAGGCCCGGCCTGTAGTGAGGATGTGAGGTAGGGGTCGAAGGCGTGCATCGGTTAGTCATCTGCCTGGCAATGCACCACATCCTTTTATGCTTCTCTGTAAGAAATCATGCTTACAAAAATGTGTACTTTCCTGTGTTCAAAGTTATATCTGTAGGTGATGTTGCTTCTTGTGCTTTATTCCTTATTTATCTACTCTGCAGTTTAATCATATGCTTTGCTAAAAATTGATTGTGTTGTATCAACTGCAGCTATGGAAAACATGGATGAGCATGACAGTGATGCTAATATGCCATTAGGGATAGATTCTGATGGAGCTGCTGCCTCCAGATTCAGGAAGAAGAGGTCTAAGGTGTGGGAAGAGTACAAGCCTATATATATAAATGGAGTGATCCAGGCGGAATGCCACTACTGCCATACTCTCATGAGCTGCAAAGGTGCTGATGGACGTTCCAACGGAACGAGCCATTTATGGCGACATCATAATAATTGTCGAGCAAAAGAGGGATTTGACCTGAGTGAGCTGCATGATACAGATTTCCCTTATGGTATGTTTATGTTGTTTCTTTTATGCGTCATAATTTAGGTAATTGAGTAACCGATGCATGTGTATGGATTGAGGTGTATTATGCTAATCCCAGTTGGTGGAACCACTTTGCATAATATGCTGTATGTAAATTTTGTGTTGTTTTAGGTCTCTTACAGTGCTATGGTATGTCCATTCGGTAGAGCCACTTTTGCATATGTTGCTGTTTGGCTACATGCTTTTGTTAAAGTTGGTGCAAACATAATTTAATATTGCATCCATCTATGGAATATGTAACAAGAGAAGACGGCTAACTCTGTACCTGTACATAGGCAACTATCCATATTCTTAACTAGTTAACTTACAGCAGTTAGTTCAATCTTAATCTGTTTTTCCAAACGAGACACTATGTCTTCCACAGGACCTTACAAAATAAGCAGAACACAACACCGTTAATTACCAGAAACTGAACCTTACTGAATTTTGCCTACAACAACAACAACAACGAAGCCTTTAGTCCGAAACAAGTTGGGGTAGGCTAGAGCTGAAACCTATAAGATCTCGCAATCAACTCATGGTTCTGGGACATGGATAGCTAGCTTCCAAGCACTCCTGTCCATGGCTAGTTCTTTGGTGATATTTTAGTCCTTCAAATCTCTCCTACGGACTCCTCCCATGTCAAATTTGGTCTAGCCCAACCTCTCTTAACATTACAACACGCTTTAGCCGTCTGCTATGCACTGGAGCTTCTTGAGGCGTGCGCTGAATATGCCCAAACTATCTCAGACGATGTTGGACAAGCTTCTCTTCAGTCGGTGTTGTCCCAACTCTATCCCGTATATCATCATTCCGGACCCGATCCTCCCTTGTATGGGCACACATCCATTTCAACATGCGCATCTTAGCTACATACACCTAATTGTTGAACATGTCACCTTTTAGTCGATCAACACTCATCGCCATATTGTGGTTTGAATTGCCGTCCTATATAACCCGCCTTTTAGCTTTTGTGGAACTCTCTTGTCACAGAGAACGCAAGCTTGGTGCCACTTCATTCATCCGGCTTTGATTCGATGGATCACATCTTCATCGATATCACCATCCTTCTGCAACATTGACCCCAAGTATCGAAGGTGTCCTTCTGAGTTACCACTTGCCCATCAAGGCTAACCTCCTCGTGCCTATTAGTACTGAAAATGAACCTCATGTACTCGGTTTTAGTTCTACTAAGCCTAAAACCTTTCGATTCCAAGGTTTTTCTCCATACCTCTTAAGTTTCTATTGACCCCCATCCGACTATCATTGACTAGCACTACATCATCCGCAAAGAGCATACACCATGGGATATCTCCTTGTATATCCCTTGTGACCTCATCCATCACCAAAGCAAAAAGACCGGCCAGAAAGTAAACAATCTTCGTTGGAACATTACGTGTGCAAAAGTACTCTACAACACCAGCGTAGCTCAACGAGGAGTCTCGAGTCCATTGTGGTGCCCAACATCACGCTCGCCAGCTCGACGAGTGCATGGCGCACATTCACGTTGGCAACAGGCATCAGAGGTCACCAGGATGGGAGGTTGCGGCAGTAGCAGGTCTTCTCGTGCGCGCCCACTTGCATCCATCTTACCGCCATGCTAATCATCGTCTCTGACCGCTCGTGTTGTTCTCGGTACGACTGAACCGTGATGCCTTCAGTCGCCGCCTGCCACATGCTGGAGCTCATCACATTAGGATGAGCGGTTGGGGATGGGTCGTCGCAGGGCCGGGGCTCGTCGGCCATGTGCAGGTGCCACGTGAAGAGCAGGGAGAGTGGGGGCGGAGCTGACTATGGCCGAGGCTTATCGGTCATCTTGCGGTATGACGTTCGAATAGGGAAGCGACGGGGTGGAGGTGGTGCCGTGGAGCAGCAACAAGTGATGTGTCATTGATATCTGGTTGCCATGTCGTCATGTAGGTTGAGACAAAATGAATTGATTGAGGAGGCAAGGGGGAGATTAAGGAAGGAGGTGCATATGACAGGTGGGCCCATGTAGTAAGTGAGAGTAGATTTTTTTTAGACTGGGATTACCTCTTTACTATTACACCAAACAAGATTTCACTGTCATAGGGTAGGGATTGACTAGGATTGATAAATACAGGGTGCTAATTTCAATGATTAAAAGTTCAAGGTTCAATTCCAGCTACGCGTACAAAATCAAGGTTTAAAATAGACTTTTCTCCCTACCACATGATATTTTGCGGTATCTTATCTTAGGCCTTCTCCAAGTCAATGAGCACCATATGCAGGTCCTTTTGCTCCCTGTATCTCTCGGTAAGTTTTCGTACCAAGAAAATGGCTTCCATGATCGACCTCCTAGACATGAAACCAAACTGATTTTTGGTCACGCCTGTCATTCTTCTTAAGCGGTGCTCAATGACTCTCCTATAGCTTCATTGTATGGCTCATCAGCTTAATTCCACAGTAATTAGTACAACTTTGAATATCCCCCTTGTTCTTGAAGATTGTTACCAACATACTCTGCCTCCATTCTTTTGGCATCTTGTTTGCCCGAAAAATGAGGTTGAAAAGCTTAGTTAGCCATACTATCGTTGTGTCTCTGAGGCCTCTCCACACCTCAATGGGGATACAATCAGGACCCATTGCCCTTCCTCCTTTCATCCTTTTTAAAGCATCGCAGGCCTTAGACTCCCGGATTCGCCGCACAAGACGCCTGCTTGTTTCATCAAAGGAGTCGTCTAGTTCAATGGTAGAGCTCTAATTCTCTCCATTGAACAGCTTGTGGAAGTACTCCCACCATCTATGCTTAATCTCCTCGTCCTTTACCAGGAGCTGATCTGCTCTGTCCTTGATGCATTTTACTTGGTCGACATCCCTCTCTTGGATCTTGGCCATCTTATAGATGTCCCTTCCTTCGTGTTGGTCCTCATACACCAGTCCCCTTGCTTCACTCACAGCTCGCTTTGTGGCCTTCTTTGCCACCTTGTACTTCTTTATGTTGTCTGCACTCCTATCCAGGTGTAGCCGTTTGAGACAATCTTTCTTCTCCTTACTAGGTATCTTTAGCTTCGCTTCTACTTTCCCTGGACACTCCAAACTCCCTTGAAGCCACCTTACAAATGCAAATTGCCATCTTCATCCACATATTGCCTGCATCACCTCCTTCCTCCCAAGGGCCCTCCTTAATGACCCTCTCCTTGAAAGCCTGTGCTGCCTCCTTGAGCTTCCACCACTTCGTTCTAGCGACTTTGGCATGCTTATCCTGCTGGCCACGAATCCGAAAGTGGAAGTTAGCCACCACAAGCTTATGCTGAGGGACAAAACTCTCTCTCTCTAGGTATCACCTTACAATCTAGGCAAGCATGTCTATCTTCTCTTCTTGACAGGACGAAATCAATCTGGCTAGAGTGTTGACAACTACTAAAAGTCAGTAGACGTGATTCTTTCTTTCTAAAGGGGGTGTTAGTTTCGATCATATCGTAGGCTAGAGCAAAGCTTAGGACATCTTGTCCTTCTTGATTCCTGATGCGATAGCCAAAGCCCTCATGCACCCCTTCAAAACCTGTGTTAGATGTACCCACGTGGTCATTGAGATCTCCTATGAAGAGCTTGTCGCCAATAAGTACACTCCTAACCATGTCCTCCAGACCTTCCCAGAACTCCATCTTGGTGTTCTCATTGCGGCCTACTTGCGGGGTATATGCGCCGATAACATTGAGAATTAAGTCCCCAACTACTAGCTTGACCAGGATAATCCAATCCCCAATCATGGAGTTCTCATTGTGGCCTACTTGTGGGGTATACGCGCTGATAACTTTGAGAACTAAGTCCCCAACTACTAGCTTGACCAGGATAATCCGGTCCCCACGCCTCTTGACGTCTACCACCCCATACTTGAGACTCTTGTTGATCAAGATGCCTACTCCATTTCTGTTTGCAGTTGTCTGCGTGTACCACAGCTTGAAGCCAGTGTCCTCCCACCTCCATCGCCTTATGTGCTCTTCATTTGGTTTCTTGGACGCAACGGATATTAACACCTCTCCTCTCCGATGTATCAACTAGCTCCTGTAGTTTAGCTGCCAGGGACCCTACGTTCCAGCTAAGCGGGTCCTCCTAGGCTCAGCTAGCTTCCTTACCCTTCGCACTCGTCGAGTCAAATGCGAAGACCCTTGTTCATTTTTCACTACACCCGGGCGTCGATGTAGCGCGCCACTAAGGATGCGACGACCCGATCCTTGCTCACTTGTCACTGTATCTAGATCAACATACGGCACCACCAAGGGGGTGACGTCCTGGCCCTTGCTCATTTGACACCACACCGGGTGGAATATATATGGCGCATCGCTAAGAAGGCTACACCCCAATGATGTTCTTTTGGTTTCATCTCCATAAGAATGGCTGAGTTTTGACGTTGGCTCGCCAAGCCTATCACACCCCTCCTTCACCCGGGCTTGGGACCGGCTATGTCGAGACAACATAGGCGGAGTTCTTATTGATTTTAGCCTATTTATAAAAATTTGGATACTGTATGCGTTTGGTTAATTTGGGTAATATGGTCTGGAAGAGCACGGCGCTGCTAGATGAGCTGGACCTGTTCGGTTAGTTCGGCAGAACAAATCCTCTTCAGTTTTGTACCGAGGTAACCAAACTTTCAGTGGTTCATGATCTATGCGCAGAACGTGTGAAGTTTTTTGTATCAGAAGGAGAACACCGAGAAGGCTCAAAAGTTTACAAGGGTAAATTGACAAAACAAGAGCAACCAAAAGGGAAAAGCTCTAAACTAATCATGTCCAAAAGCTAACAAAACCAAGGAAGAATGCCAAGACAAAGCCAAAACCCTACAGCTATCAGATGCACAGTCCTAGATGGCAGCCATGCATTAAGCAATCAAGCTTCTAATACATTAGTGATATTAATTAAGGGGTATGTTAATAATATCTCAGTTCAACGACTGATGGCATACTTCAAGCAGTCATGTTGATTCTACCAGTCAGTTGTCCTTCTTGCTGCACTTGCTAACTTAATGAGAAAATTGAATACATGGTTACATTCTGGATACCCGGCACACTGTTCATCTGCTAGATCAGTGATTACAGGTTACAAATTCGGATTTTGTTTGGCAAGTTACAATTAAATTATAAATAAGATTTTTTACACGACTATACATAAGATCTACAAAGCACGGACACGGCATAAACAGCTATATCGGCATCCTAGTATGGGTGGACACGGCGATACGCGTATCCTGTAGTATCCCATCTTTTCCGAATTAAAAAAAACTAAATAGGGATATGCTGTGGACACGGTGGGGCCTCTGGAGGCCAGTAACGGCCCTATACAAACCCTATTATTGGCAGGTTTGCACGCATGAGCGCCACAAAAGGGACGAGCTGCTCCAGGCTCCAGCGACTCCGCCACTGCCGCTGTTTTCTCCAAGACCAGCAGCCTCTCCTCCCGACGGCAACCATGCTCAAGTAGGTAACCTTGATCTCTTCATCTCTTTGTGACTCATTTTTTTGTTGTTGAGCTGCTGCTGCTAGCTTCCCCATGCGGCCATGCCGTTGCTGCTTGGGTTTTTGATTAGCTGCATGCTGTTGTGCTGCTTGAATGCTTTTGGTTGGGTTCTTTTCTTCGTGCTGCTGTTGAGCATTGACTGTCATTGCTGCTTGCTGTTAGGGAGCATGGCATCTGGGAGCGCCGCCGCCGGTAGCCAATCGTCCGTGGGTGAGAGTGTAGAGCTCCTATTTATCATGTTATTAGTGGACTGTGTTATGCTGTCATGTTGTGTCTACTGTCTAGTGTGTACTACGGTTTATTTTTGTAATACCGCGTCACGTTGGGAGCTTGAGATTGCCAAACCATACTGCACTTGGGAGCCAAATACATTGGACATTTGGAAAGCAAATGTCTTTACTGTTTTCATGTTCTGTACCACTTAAGATTATGTCTTCTTAAGTTTCTAATACTAGCATTTGATGTATTTTGCAAGTTGCAATGACATGGGCCTGGAGGATCAATTAATTCAATCATTGAGCACTTGAAAAAGGAGACAGCAAATGGGGCAGTATTCTGATATCTCATCTCAGTTTCTCATTATTATTTTTGTCTTTAACTCCTTATTACATGGTGTATTTTTAATTTATATATTCTCGTATTCCGGTGTGGCTGTTTTTGGAAAATGCCGTATCCCGTGTCCCCGTATGCGTATCGCCGTGTCCGTGTCCTCATACCCGTGCTTTTTAGCATAAGATTTGGATCTTTATCATTAGGTATGGGCAATGTGTTGTGCTTTACTTTAGAGATTTTGTTGTTTACCACTTTACTGTAAATCAAGGGTGCAAGCAGCAGCTTTATTATAAGTTATATCTTTAATCTTAAAGGTATATTCTGACTAACTTATGCGTGCTTCATGCATAGTAGGTGTGAATGACATTGATCCACTGAACCAGATTCTTCCAGAGCCACTTGATGACATGAACTTGGTAAATCATAGTGAGAACGACAGATTGAGATCGAAGGTATGGATGGACTTTACACCTGTCTATGTTGAGGGGAGAATCCAGGGTGCTGACTGTGTCCACTGCCACACACGACTTAGTGCAGAAAAAAGTACAGGTGATTTAAACCAACACACTCAGACTTGTTCAGCACGGGCTGGAACTAGTGTAAATCATCAGAAAGGTGGGCTTTTCTCGTCCAGTGTACCAATTTTTAAATCTAGGGTGAAGGATGAACTTTTACCTGCCTTGACAAATGGTAAAGTTCAGATTGCAGAATATGCTAGCAGGTTCCACTTGGGTTATAATTCTGGTGACAGAACTTGTCAAAATCAGCACATTCTGGCTTTACCAGCAGACAACATGACCCCAATGGAACAAGATAAGTCGTCTGCTCGTACTCCAGATATCAAGATCAGGAAATTTGATCAAGAAGCATCTTATCAAGAGCTAACTAGGATGATAATAATGCATGGCTATCCCCTGTCAATTGTGGAGCATGAAGAAATGAAAAGATTTGCGAAGGGCCTTAACCCTGTGTTTAACATGGCTTCGAGCCTAGATATAGAAGAATATTCAACTCTGCTGTTTCAGAAAGAGAAGTCTGACCTTAAGGAGAAAATTGCACTTTCGTCACGGCAAGTTTCGTTATCAGCAAGTGTGTGGGTCCCTCATGGAGCTGAGCCCACAATAAAGTACCTGTGTTTGACCGCACATTTTATTGATTCTGAATGGAAGCTTCAAAGGAGAATAATCAAGTTTGGTGTGCTTTGGTCCTCACCTTCTGATTTGGAAAGGATGATACACTGTAAGGAGGCTTGTGTGCTAGAATCTGAGGTTGGGGCGTATAATGTCATATGGGAAGCTATAAGAGAGTGGAATCTTGACAGGAAGCTTTTCTGCTTGACATCTGTAAGTTTAAATAAGAAACAGCGGAAGTATCTCAAAGCTGAAGGACATGCTTATACAGAGGAACTGTCTTCCTATTAGAGGTGAGCTATACAATATTGCTTGTGTGGATGATATGCTTGACAGCGTTCTTTCGAAAGGGCAACCATTGCTTTACCGTGTCGGTGATCTGCTAGAGAGATTTATTCAAGCATGTGCATCTTCATTGCTGACTCAGCAGCAGCTTTTGGAAGTTGCTAACGATGTTGGTATGAAGTGCCCCCATGAAGATGCAAAATGGTGGCATAAAATTTACTTTAGACTTGAGGTGCTTTTGCATTTCAAGAAGTTACTTCCCTCTGAAGAATTTGTATCTGTGGAAGAAATGAAAATTGTTGAGCCTATCTATAAGATTTTGAGGGTTTTCTATCGAGTCGTTGAAGTAATGTCTGGGCCTGTTTGCCTGACAGCAAATATGTACTTCCATGAAGTATGGAAAGTTAGGACGATTTTGCAAGAAGAAGCATGTACTGAACACTCTGACGTTGCTAGCATGATTAGAGAGATGCAGGAAGCATTCAATGAATATTGGGCAAAGTCGTACTTGTGGTTGTCAGTGCCTGTTGTTCTTGATCCGAGATTCAAAATTACTTTTATCGAGTTCCGTCTTAAACGAGCTTTTGGCACTGATGCAACAAAGTATGTAAATGATGTAGCTGAAATAGTGAGGGAATTGTTTCATGGATATTGCACCCCTGTGGATCAACCAAATGTTAAGACTTCAAATTGCGAAGTTCACAATGTTGAAATAGATGGATTTGACAGTGATTTGTTGGAAGATTGGGATCAGCATCTTACTGCACAGACAAGGAGTCAACTATTGTTGGAGCTTGACAGCTATCTTGAAGATGGTCTTCTTCCACGGAAGGATGATTTTGATATTCTAAACTGGTGGATGAGTCATTCTTCAAAGTATCCAACCCTCTCAAAAATGGTGCAGGATGTCTTGGCAATGCCATCATCAGCTGTTCACTGCCAGGCAGCATTCAGCAGTGAGGGCCCAGTAATTCATAAGCAATGGAGCACATTAAACATCAAGACAATTGAAGCACTTGTGTGTACCCGAGATTGGATTAGCTAGGTGGTAAGTTCTGCACTTTGGTTGTTCTATTTACATACTTGCTGGCTTCGTTGAGACCCTAAGAAGAAGCATGCGTAATCTTATTAGACCACAGCTTAATTTTGCATCTTGACTCGTAAGAGAAACATCAGACAGACTTTTAGAAGTCTCATATATTGGTTCCATTTTCTATTAATAGAAATTATGCTTACAGTATCTACCATAACACCGCAACATCAGCAACAGAACACCACCTCAAAAACAAAAGACCCACAGGAGTAACTAAGAGACGGGAAGGAAAAACTACTGCAGCGGCGAAGCAATGCAAACTGGAGAAAACAACGCCCAATCCTTGTGCCTTCATGAGCCTGTTAGTCAGAGTCCATGGCATCCAGCTCTTCCCTGCACAAAACACTTCAGATGTGACGTGTCCCAGCAGCCTTGTGCAGAACTGCAGCTCCTACCATGCAGTCGACTTCACCTTCAGATTGCTCACCAGTTAAGCCAATAACAAACCTGAAACACCACTGTGGTGGGATCACAGGGCCATAAAGATTGAAAACAAGCTGAATTCCCAGCCTTCCAGATACCCCATCACAGCGGCTACCCCAAAATTTAGAAGTTTCTTCATACTCCCCCTTAACCCTCTTAGCCAAACGTTAATACAATGGTTGGCGCTATGGACTGGGCAGTTTGCTCCAACCACACAGCTGACAACATTCCAAATAAATCTAGCCGGGGGCAGGTGAAGAATAAGTGGTCAATTAACTCGTCACCTCCAAGAAGGAGTGAAGTGCATCCTATGTCCTTGAACTATTTCAGTGTTGTCACATAGGTCCTCAAACTATGAAAAGTGTCATTAAGGTCCTCGAGGTGCAATAAGTGTGTACATGAGTGACACATCTGAAATAGTTTGAGGACCTATGTGACACCTCTGAAATAGTTCGAGGACATAGATGGCAAACATATTGCACTTTGAGGACCTGGATGACTATTTTCATAGCTTGAGGACCTATGTGACACCTCTGAAATAGTTCGAGGACCTAGGATGCACTTCACTCCCGCAGAAGAGACAAGCTTTTGGGCATACACCTCCCCTGTGCAGCAGAACATCTCTGGTAACGATGCTTCTCTTAAGCACTAACCAGAGAAAAGTTTTGACTTGCAGGGGGAATTTGCATTTCCAAAGAGGCCTAAAAGGGACTTCCCAACGTTCTGCATTGCCAAGTAAAAGGATCTAGAGCATGATTGGTTCGATGCCAAAAGTTGGCATGCCAATATTTGGGAAATGCCAAACGTTGGCTAGCGATTGGTTGACTACCAACTTTTCTTGCCAACCTCACAAAAAGTTGCCAACTTTTGGCAGCTTATCATTTTGCCAAATGTTGGCTTGCTTATATTGTCAATGTGATCTAGTTGGGGAAAGAGACATGCAATGGACCACTTCCAATCGCCCCATTCACAATATTCCGCGGGTTTGTAGAAAGTGGAAAATAGCCTAGGGAAGGAATCATCAAGGCTGTTATTGCGCAGCCAGATATCCTTCCGAAAGATAGTTTCCCTCCCATCTCCCACCTTAATCCTACATGACCAAAAGAGAGGTTTATTTCCATATTCCCTTGCTCAGCTTAGCTTGCCTACTTGGCACATTCAAGTCGGAGGCCAGGCAATGGCTGTTCTGCTTCCAGTGATTCCTCTGTCTAGTGGCTAGGGGTGTCTGAGTTGTATTCTCCAGGTGTTCCCCTTCTTAGGGCTTGTACAAACTCTTCTTTGTATAAAGCATCGAAAACGCAAGTCTTTCGTTCTTGTGAAACAAACTTCCATGTGCCCTTGCCAAAAATGAGAGTCCCAGGCTTTTAGTGATGACTTGGCCTAGAGAGCAATTGCTTAAATACATTTTGGAGAGAATTTCCTGTCAAGGCCCAGTGTCATTGAATAACTAACATAACCACTCGGTTAGCAAAGAGATGATAAGCACCCCCACCCTGGTTCTTTGGCATACATACCTTTGGCCAACCACCAAATGATTATTATTTTGGCACATGTTAAGTTGTGGCTAGATTGCACAAGGTATTCCATCTGATCCAAATTGATTGACGCGGCTTTAGTACAACTTTAGCACAAAGTTGTACTAAAGCAGCGTCAATTAATATGGATGGGAGGGAGTACTACTGTTCAAGTAAAATCATCCAGTCGCATACAAGTGCCAATTAGTTTATTAAATCATGCTTCTTAACTCTCTGGTGGTGATGTTTTTCTAACATGAGAGGTTTTCCACCAATAATTTTGCAGGCTCCATGTTATGCTACAGAATGCTCTTCATGGAGAGAAGGCTACGCGTTGTACAAATACCCATTCTTCTTCTGACATTGGAGGATGCTATTGCTAGGACGACTTGCTAACGAACCATTCTATTTCGGTGCCGGACATAGTTTCACAGCGTCTCAAACATTTCTGCATTCCTCTCTCAAACAAATGTACACATCGGCTTGTCGCAGATGCTAGTTCTTGGGGTGTATCATGCTATGTTGTTCCCTGTGTTTAGATCTGGGGCTCCTGCCCAGACACTCGCGTGCACAGTTCCTATGGTTCGCTCCTGTTTTAACCTAACGAAGATCAGTTGTGTAAATTGTATGGAAGACGTTGCTGTTCAATTTACTAGTGGCCATTACGTTTGTTGGATATGCCGTGGAAGGTTCTGGTGTGGTGTGAATGAGATGGCTGTTGTCTGGGGCGGACAGCATCGTCTGGAAACTTGAGCCCTCCATAGGATCCCTATATAAAGAGATTCAAATATGTGCCCCGTTATGACGTTATGGAAATTTGGAAAGCTAGAATCCCGGCTAAGGCCTCCTTTCATAGCGTAGAAAAATTATATAAAATGAGATGACATGTATCTTAAATTCTATGAATAAGAATAAAAAAAAATAGATGTCCTTTGGTTAAAATCATAGAATCTTTCAGTTTTGCTAAAGCACATCTAGATGTGCCATAAGTATTGCATATCTAAATCTTATGTCATTGATCTTACATTGAGATTCGTGTCAATTTTTTTTTTCTTTTTCCTCTTTATACTTGATTCACTCATTTAGATGTGCAATAACTAGAGCACATCTAGATGTGCCCTAGACACCTCAGTTTTGTTAAAGCACATCTAGATGTGCCCTAAGTATTGCACATCTAATTACTATGTCAGTGATTTTACGTGAAGATTCGTGCAAACGTTTTCTTTGGTGTTTTTTCTTTTCCTTCCTAGTTTGATTGAGTCATTTAGATGTGCAATAACTATGACACATCTAGATATGCCCTAGACATACCCAATCTTTTTCATCAGTCTAGACTAATGTTTATTTTTCTATGAAGTGTGAAATATAAGAAAAATCCCTCCATAGAAATATGATTATATTTGTATAAACCAAAGGATGCCAAAGGAATTTTTCCTATAGATATTCTATCCTATAGAATTCCTACAAAATTCCTTATACCAAAGGAGGCCTAACCAAAATTTCTTATGGCAAGTCGCTAGGAACAAGTGTGGTCAAGATGAAACTTGCAACCATATACTTTGTCGGTGTATCGTTGTGAGTCAAGCAAAAAAAAAAAGTTGTATTGTTATGAGGTTCATCTGAGTGTTATCCAAGAGGCAATGGGTTGTGCCCAGAACCCGGTGGGTTTCAACGAACTTCAACATCTCACTGCGGGGACCCAGGGCAAGAATAGGAGGCTTGTGTGGTTCGGCGTTGTGACGGCTGCTTGGTCACTTCGGACCTCACGCAAAATAGCTCTTGTAGAGGGGCGTATATTCAAGCAACTGGATGATCTTGTTTATAAACTTGTTGTGGATGATTTTGTTTATAAACTTGTTGTGGATGATGTTGTGATATTGCAGCCGTGGAGACCTCTAGGGAGACGACGAGGCGTACAACTACATGATCAGCTTATTGCCAATCTGCGGGTGAAAAGCCACAACCTTCATATCGCTTCACGGTAGGGCAACAACCGATAGGGGAGCCATCTATGTAGCGTCGCCCGACAAGGTTTCATGGTTATATCTAGCCCTCATAGTGACTTGTTAGGGTTCACTTTGTGTTTGCATGCGCCGTGTCGCTATATGAGGCCTTGTTCGGTACTGTATCAGACTTATTTATTTTTTGCTAGACTATTTATTGTAAATCTTAAACCTTAAGGGCCTCATCGATCCTAAGGCTAGGCAATCGTCTCTTCTCTAAAAAAAGATGAGAATTCTTTTTTTAGGAGAAATGAGGAAGTCTCGCGGACAACAGCCACACCTAGACAACAACACCTTGGTGACAGCTGCACCAAGCAGATCTTGTTTATAAACTTCTTGGTGAATCATGGGTTAAGTAGGACATGTGAGGATGTTACAGGGCCCAGTGCAACATCATTCACGTCATGGCGGACATTGGTGAAGAGGCTGGAATAACGGAGCTATGTGTAGTTTAGGGGCACTAGTAGAAAAAGGGGCTTTCGTTCGGGCCTGGCCAGCCCATTAGTCCCGGTTCTGCCACGAACTGGGACCAATGGAGGCATTTGTCCTGGTTCGTGAGCCAGGGGGCCAGCCGGGGCCTCGTGGGCATTGGTCCCGGTTCGTCTGGGCCCATTTGTCCCGGTTCTTGGCACGAACCACGATCAATGGGCCTCGCTCCTGGCCCACAACCATTGGTCCCGGTTCGTGGCAAGAACCGGGAAAGGATGGCCTTTAGTCCCGGTTCCAGCCATGAACCGGGACCAATGAGTTGTCTATATATACCCCATCGCCGGCGAGCAGAGCATTCCACAGTGCTCTGTTTTTTGCTGGCCGGCGAGGGGGAGGGCATTGGGTACTCTAGCTCACCTCCTATGCACATGAGGTGTTCGATGAAATGCCCGAGCCACATTAGTTAAGCTTTCTCCTCTCGAAGCTCGACCTCCGAGCTTCATTTTTTCCGAGATTTGTCTAGGTTTAGCGGTCCGTCACGCCCCGTCCTCGTCTTCACCGCCGTCAATCGCCCGCGCCGATCTCGTCGCCGGCACCACCGTGGTGAGCCTCTTGTTCTTATCTTCTTTCTGAAAGAAAAAAAATCTTACTTTAGATAGATACTTGTCTAATTTTCTTACTTTTGACACACATAATTATATATAATGCACGCAGATGAACCGGCAATGGATGTACGGTGACAGACACACCTCTGAGTACATTAAGGGCGTGCATAATTTTCTCGAAGTGGCTGAGGCAAACAAGCAGAATGGTTTTATGTGTTGTCCATGCCCTAATTGTGGGAATACGAGGTCTTACTCTGACAAGAAAATCCTTCACACCTACTTGCTTTATAAGGGTTTCATGCCACACTATAATGTTTGGACGAAGCACGGAGAAATAGGGGTTATGATGGAAGACAACGAAGAAGAGGAGGACGATGACAACCATGTGCCCCTGAATACGGTGATGCTGTAATGGGGGAAGCTGAAGATCAAGAGGAAGCTGAAGATCCAGAGGAACCAGACGATGTGCCCGATGATGATCTCCGCCGGGTCATTGTTGATGCAAGGGAAAAGTGCGAAAGTGAAAAGGAGAAGCTGAAGTTCGATCGCATGTTAGGGGATCACAAAAAACGGTTGTACCCCAATTACGAAGATGGCAACACAAAGCTCGGTCTTGTCTTTGGAATTGCTGCGATGGAAGGCAGAGAATGTTGTGCCTGACAAAGGATTTGAAAAGCTACTGAAAATATTGAAGAAGAAGCTTCCAAAGGATAACGAATTGCCCGATAGTATGTACGCAGCAAAGAAGGTCGTATGCCCTCTAGGATTGGAGGTGGAGAAGATACATGCATGCCCTAATGACTGCATCCTTTACCGCGGTGCGTAAAAGGATTTGAACGCATGCCCGGTATGCGGTGCATTGCGTATAAGATCGACGAGATGACCTGGTGATGTTGAGGCGAGCCCGCAGAAGAGGGTTCTGCGAAGGTGATGTGGTATGCTCCTATAATACCATGGTTGAAACGACTGCTCGTAAACAAAGAGCATGCCAAGTTGATGCGATGGCACAGCGAGGACCGTAAGAAAGACGGGAAGTTGAGAGCACTGCCGACGGGTCGTGATGGAGAAAAATCGAGAGAAAGTAGTGGGCTGAGTTTGCAAGTGACCCAAGGAACGTATGGTTTGCTTTAAGCGCGGATGGCATTAATCCTTTCGGGGAGCAGAGCAGTAATCACAGCACCTGGCCCGTGACTCTATGTATGTATAACCTTCCTCCTTGGATGTGCATGAAGCGAAAGTTCATTATGATGCCAATTCTCATCCAAGGCCCTAAGCAACCCGGCAACGACATTGATGTGTACCTAAGGCCATTAGTTGAAGAACTCTTACAGCTGTGGAATGGAACATGTGTACGTGCATGGGATGAGCACATGGGGGAAGAATTTGACCTAAAGGCGTTGCTGTTCGTGACCATCAATGATTGGCCCGCTCTCAAGAACCTTCGTGACAGACAAACAAGGGATACCACGCATGCACGCACTGTTTAGCTGACACCGAAAGTATATACCTGGAAAGATGCAGGAAGAATGTGTACCTCGGCCATCATCGATTTCTCCCGACCAACCATCAATGTCGAAAGAAAGGCAAGCATTTCAAAGGTGAGGCAGATCACCGGAAGAAGCCCACCATGCGTACCGGTGATCACGTACTTGCTATGGTCTCTCATTTACACGTAATATTTGAAAAGGGTCCCGACGGACTAGCTGTTCCGAATGACGCTGAGGGACGCGCACCCATGTGGAAGAAGAAATCTATATTTTGGGACCTACCCTACTGGAAAGAGCTAGAGGTACGCTCTTCAATCAACGTGATGCACGTGATGAAGAACCTTTGCGTGAACCTGTTAGGCTTCTTGGGCGTGTATGGGAAGACAAAAGATACACCGAGGCACGGAGGACCTGCAACGTTTGCACAAAATACGGCATGCCTCCAAAGCAGTATGAAGGTCCTGCCAGCTACGCTCTTACCAAAGAAGAGAAGGAAATCTTTTTTGAATGCCTGCTCAGTATAAAGGTCCCGACTAGCTCCTCGTCGAATATAAAGGGAATAATAAATATTTCAGAGAAAAAGTTCCAGAACCTAAAGTCTCATGACTACCACGTGATTATGACGCAACTGCTTCCGGTTGCATTGAGGGGGCTTCTACCGGAAAACGTCCGATTAGCCATTGTGAAGCTATGTGCATTCCTCAATGCAATCTCTCAGAAGGCGTTCGACCCAGAAATCATACCAAGGCTAAGGAGTGATGTGGCGCAATGTCTTGTCAGTTTCGAGCTGGTGTTCCCACCATCCTTCTTCAATATCATGATGCACGTTCTAGTTCATCTAGTCGACGAGATTGTCATTCTGGACTCCATATTTCTACACAATATGTTCCCCTTTGAGAGGTTCATGGAAGTCCTAAAAAAATATGTCCGTAACCGTGCTAGGCCAGAAGGAAGCACCTCCATGGGCCATCAAACAAAGGATGTCATTGGGTTTTGTGTTGACTTCATTCCTGGCCTTAAGAAGATAGGTCTCCCTAAATCGCGGTATGATGGGAGACCTGACCGAAAAGGCACGCTAGGACCGGACTCAATAATATGCAGGACGAGCATTCTTGGTCTCAAGCACACTACACAGCTTCTCTGTAACTCTACCTTGGTGACCTGTATGTCGATGAACACAAGAACAGTCAAGGCTCCAAACACCGGAGCAAGCAGGACGATCGGATTACATGTGTACACATCACGACTTTCAGCAGTTGGTTGGAAACACGTCTCAGAGGTGACAACACTGTTTGTGATGAGATGTACTCGTTGTCCAGGGGACCATCTTGGACTGTATTGACTTACAAAGGATACGAGATAAATGAGAATACATTTTACACGATCGCCCAAGATCAAAAGAACACCAACCAAAACAGCGGTGTCTGCTTTGATGCAGCAACCGAGAGGGGAAAGGACACATATTATGGTTACATAATGGACATATGAGAACTTGACTACAGACAGGATTTTAAGGTCCCTTTGTTTAAGTGCAAATGGGTCAATCTGTCAGGAGGCCGGGTACAGGTAGACCCATAGTATAGAATGACAACAGTGGATCTGAACAATCTTGGGTACACTGACGAACCGTTCGTCCTAGCCAATGATGTGGCACATGTTATCTATGTGAAGGACATGTCTACCAGACCGAGAAAAAGAAAAGATAAGGAAGCGAATACATCATACGATGAGCCAAAGCGCCACATAGTTCTTTCAGGAAAAATGGACATTGTGGGAGTGGAGGGCAAGACAGACATGTCTGAAGATTATGAAAAGTTTCATGAAATTCCTCCCTTCAAAGTCAAGGCTGAACCAAGCATCCTGATAAATGATGAAGATTATCCATGGTTACGGCGCAATAAGCAAAGCACACAAGCGAAAAAAAGTAAAGACTTTCTCTCCACAACTATTATGATGATACCATGCCAACTTTCAACCTTTTCAGTAGTTCATTTGAAATGCCTGTTGTAATGCATTTAGTTTTCAGATGAAATCTCGATACTTCGAAACAGATTGTCCATTTTGTACACGAAGTGCATTCAGTTTTTGCCTTAACCCTCTCTACTTTCTTGCACATGCTATGTGGGTGAAATGATGATACCATGCCAACTTTCAACCTTTTTAGAGTTCATTTCTAGTGCTTTTCAATTTCAGGGTCTTATAGCTCAAAATAATCAGTAAATGCATGGAAAATAACAAATATCATAAAAAATAAATAAGTAATTAGAAATAAAATAAAATAAACTTTAATAAAATATATAAGTAGAAACAAAATAAAATAAACTTTAATAACATAAATAAAATTTATGAAACTAAAATTATCAACGTATTTTCTGTTCAAAACATTATAAGCAACCTCTAGTATTACTGAAACTAAAATTATATAAAATTGATGCAACTAAAATTATCAAAGTTGTTTCTGTTCAAAATCATTAAAAGCAAAAAGAAATAAAATAAAATAAAATAAATAAGTAATTAGAAACAAAATAAAATAAAATAAATAAGTAATTTGTTGTAAGTAGAAACAAAATAAAATAAATAAAGCAAAAAAAGAAAAGAAATAATCTGGGGAAAAAAACGCCACCTACTGGGCCACTACAGTCTGAATACGACTAGAAACCCACCAATGGGTCAGGATTCAGGCCCGTAGAAGGCCTAATAGGCCCACAGGCAGATACAGTGTGTTTAGGCCCGAAAGCCTGCATTTGAGAGGAGCTCGAGAGGGCAGCGGGAGTGGGGCTTATAAACCACTCTCGAGCTCCCTCAGCTAGCGAGGTGGGACTAAACTTTCGTGCCGCGATGCGGGCAGCACAAGGCCTTTAGTCCCGGTTGGTGCCACCAATCGGTACTAAAGGCACACAGAGGCCTTTGGTCCCGGTTGGTGGCAGCAAACGGGAATGAAGGTGGGCTTTGGTACCGGTTCGTGCCACAAACCGGGACTAAAGCCTTTCCTATATAAGCCAGCCCTTAGCATTTTTTTCAGATTTCATCGCCAGTTGTCGCCCGACGACGCCGACGTCCTCGACGCCGCCAGGTTGCCCCGCCGCCGTCACCGTCTCCCGTGCCCCCGAGCCCACGCCGAGGCCGTCAGCCGCTCTCGAGCCCACGCCGTCGCCGGCGCGCCCACGCACCACGCCCGTCGCCGTCTCCGCCTCCCCGACGCCATCGCCGCCACGCCCGCGCCGCCCTGACGCTGCCTCCTTCGTCACTGCCGCACTGTGAGCGCCGCCCCGATCCCCTCCTCCTCCTCCTCCCTGTAATGACCGCCGCCGCTGCCGCCGCGCCGCCCGCCTCCTCCTCCTCCCTGTAGTTTAGATTTGCAATTTGGTTGTATTAATTTGGATGTGTAGTTAATTTAGTTTGTAATTTAGATGTATTAATTTAGATGTGTAGTTTAGATTTTTTGGGTGATATTATTATTGAATATGCAAATGTTTGTATGTTCATATGCAAAGAATATGTCAATTTTTTCATAGAATTTTTATGATTTTTTTCTGTTGTAATTTTGTTCATAGAATTTTTATGATTTTTTTTATATAATTTTTATGTATATGTTCATATTGTGTAGGAACCTGAAAATTGTGTATGATCAAAGTCATTTATGTATGTTCATATTTAGAAGAGAAAGAAGGAGATAAAAAAAGTTCATATTTAGAAGAAAAAGAAGGAGAGAAAAAGGGAAAATAAGAAGAGGAAGAAGGAGAAGAAGAAGAAGAATAAGAAGAAGAGGAGAGGAAGAAGAGGAGAAATAAATAAGAAGATGAAAAAGAAGAAAAAAAAAGAGTAGTAGAAGAAGAAATAGAGGACAAGAAGAAGAAATAGAATAATATATTATTCTATTTTTTCTTCTTCTCCTCTTTTTTTCTTTTTTTTCTTTGATCTGCTCCTCTATTCCTTTCTTCTTCTCCTCTTTTCTTCTTCTTCTTCTTCTTTCTCTTCTTATTTTTTATCGGGTATTGTCGCTGTTTATATATCGCATTCTCCCCGATAACTTTTAGTAAGTACTACTTAGAAAGTGTTTAATAGAATTAGTTAGAAAAATAATAGAACTAGTTAAACTAGCTAGTTTATTTTTAGTAAGTACTACTTTATTCTATTTATAGTAAGGAAATTAATAGAACTAGTTTGTTTTTTTAGTCCGCATCAACGTCGACGATGCCTATCCCGCATCCTCGTCGTCGACTCGGCGGAGGAGGCCGGCTTGATCAGAGGGGCCATGTCCGGGACTGGGCTCCGTCGGGCTGGTTTTGGGAGGTGCTGCCTTCCGGGGCGAGGGTTGGTGAGGAGCCAGCCCGTCGTTGACCCGATCCTTGTTTGGTGGCGGTCGCGTGGGCGGTGTGATTTGCCGAGGCTTCCGGACACCGCGGAGGTGGTACGTCACCGTGTCAGCGAGGAGGACCGACGTCCGTCGCTACATGGTTGCGTTGGAGGGCAGGTTCGACAATACCGGCAGGTTCTTGAGGATATCACTAGAGCTATGATCCTGTGATGGTTCCTTCCCTTTGGGTGTCCACCGCCTGCGCCGATACCCGTCGGGCGCTACGGTTCTAGCTGTACTGGCGATGATATATGTATGATAGTATTCGAGGTGAATTAGTGATAATATTCGACGATGTACGGACGCATGGAGATGATGTAGTTTTGCTTATAATTGAATGCATCCTAATTTGAATACTACTTTATTTTGCGATTTGATTTTGCTTACTGAATGCTCAAATTGGAAAACTACTCCTACTTTGAATGCTAAAATTGGAGAGCACTATGCAAGGCATATGCATATGATTAGTTGATAGCTTATAGGGTTTTTGTTTTCACAGAAATCTAGGAGCCCCCGGCCCCTCCATCATGCCCACCGTCGTCCCCGTCACCGACCCCCTCCGACATCGAGGTGAGACCAGCCAAATCCTCTTTTAGAAAGATAATTAAACGATATTTCGGGTTGACTTTAAGTCTGTCGAGTCTCCACCATATATGAGAGGACGAAGAATCCCGACTGTTGTCGTGGGGGTAGCTTCTCCTTCGTTCCCGTGTGCTAGACAATTTGGTGTAATGCACGGAACGAAAGGAGGAGCTACCATCACCGACTTGTCGCAAATGTCGAAAGGAATCTGTGAGTGAGAGTTCCACCATATAGATATATATAGATATATATATATATATATATATATATATATATATAGGGAAAATCCATCCTACCACCCGGTGGTAGTTACCCCACATGTCTCATATACTAGCATGTGGTACTATATATACTATTTTATTATTTTAAATATGTTTATATACTATATCTAAGATATTTCAAAACAAGTTACATGAAAAATTGCATATGAGCCCATAGTTTTTATTATATTTGTGAAATACGTACATATTTGTACGTAAAAAGAGCATACTCAAAAATGGTACATACTACCTAAAATTTTGTATATATACTACCTAATCATTGTTATATACTACATACTACACGTACATACTCTCGGTTCCGACAGATACTACATACAACATACAAAACGCAAGTGGTGGTAACTACCACTGCTTGTAGGAAACATTTGTCCTATATATATATATATATATATGAGAGGACGAAGAATCCCAACTGTTGTCATGGGGGTCGCTTCTCCTTCGTTCCCGTGTGCTAGACATTTTGCTGTAATGCACTCGGGGACAAATGGAGGAGCGACCATCACCAACGATCGAATGTATACACCACGTGAGCTGAGAGTTTTCAAGAAAAGACTCGACAAACCGACAGTCAACCCGTGATGAATAATAATGATCTAATTTAGTTTTTGTAGTATATTTAATTGTACAAGTTTAATCTTTGAATTATGAACGTAGGAAATGTCATCATTGGACGACGAAAGTCTCCCGGGGGAGTGCGAGTGGTGCCACAACGATCGAGGTTTGTGCGACAGGCCTCACCTGGACGATGATCGACGCTTCAGCATTAAGCTCAAGGAGACCTTCGATGTTGAAACGGTACGCAACGACGACAAGTGTTTTTTTCGTAATTAAGCATGACTTCAACTATTTCAACATGTAATTTTCATATTTTACAATTGGAGTATAGCTTATCCCATGCCATGCAAGACACTATGTCTTGGAGAGGATGGATTTTGAAGACCATGAAAATTTTGAAACGAAGAAAATTCACCTAAGGAACCATCATGATGTGGATTTTGAAGTAAATCCGTATAATGCTGAGAGCGTAACCCATTTTGGTTGCAAAAATTGGGAAGCATTTTGCAAGATGTATGGTTTTGATGAGGGTATGCTTGTCACCATGGATCTTGGTGATCCTGAAATCAAGCAAGACAATATGGACATTTGGGTCCTTGTTGCGCCTCCAGTTCTACCGCTATGTGAGTTTCTCAAACATAGTTATTAGCTAATTTATATTGTTTATTTCAAAATAGTTGACAGCTTATTTTCATTGACAGCTTATTTTGATTGTTCAAACAATGTGTGGAACATGGTAGACAAAACCCACTACACCGATGGCTCCGAATTAACTTATCAGGAGAAAAATCATCTGGTCGGATTTTGTACTAATATTGAGAATTACAATATCTACAATCAAACTCCTCAACATTATGGTCAATACGTGCCACTAGTGCATGTGTTGAACTACGGTAACTACCATGGAGATACCCTGGTAAGATATTTTACTATTATGACATCCGTGCATCTTTTGCATACTTCTAAAACTAGTACATCATTGCTAACTATGAAGTTATTACTATGTTTTTCAACAGAGAATCCCAGAGGATTGTGTGCCTCATTTGATGTATCAGAATGGCAGCCTTCGTGTTTTCAACATATATCCAGGTCATCCTACGAATCTCAACTGTCCATACCGAATTTCTCAAAGAAGTGGAGACATGCGAATCAATAAATGAAAAAAATGTATGGACAGTCGTAAGGAGGTTCTTGGAAGCAAAATGAAGCGAAGCGCAAGAATTAGAGACAGGATGATCTCCATTCTCCATAATGGAGAGTCAGGGTCTATATTGTTTTATGTTATTTTACCTTAAAGAGGGTATTTAGGTCCTACCTAATACTGATGATCATGTGCTAAGAACAAAGTAGGGTTGGTTCGATGACTATTAGGATGATGATAGTATGACTTGTTATTAATAACGAGTAGAAGTTGTATGATGATGATTAGTAGGACTTGTTATTATGATGATGCATGATGCGAGCATGAAGAGTTATTATATATCTGCGGATGAAATGAACATGGATTGGATTGAAGTGAAAGGCAACATGCATGTGGTGCATGTCGAAAGTAGTACAATCCAAACTTGATCAAGTTAGGATTAGTATTACTTTCGACATGCACCACATGTTGCCTCACTTCAATCTAAGTCATGTTTAGGCATAGCAAGAGCAGTAGCACGGAGATAAGAGAGGACACATCTCTCTATTAGCTACCTATACGAACCTAAATTAACCCCAAAACCCCTAAACCACCTCCTTTAAAAAAACCACTTTGAAATCTTGTCGACGTGGAAGCTTATTGGTCCCGGTTGGTGCTACCAACCGGAACCAAAGACCCTCCTGCCTGGGCTCGCCGGAGTGGCCACGTGGAGGCCCATCTGTCCCGGTTTGTATAAGAACCGGGACTAAAGGCCTAGGGCATTAGTAACAACCCTTTAGTCCCGGTTCCCCAACCGGGACAGATGGGCCTTATGAACCGGGACAAATGAGCATTTTTCTACTAGTGGGGGCCACCCCCCTCTCATCGGAAATATGATGACAACATGGCTATCATGGATAGGACTAAATTTTGTGCATATATGTATATTTGTGAGGTGATTTCTAATAAAATTATGCAATAACTTATTTATGTTATACAGGACAAAAGTATTTCACCTATTATTTCAAAGCGGCCACTTGGTAGTTTCCTAGAGGAATGATGACTTCGTCTGCTCCCTCTACGACCGGGCGTCTAGGACGGTGATATACACTTGCTGGGATATATGAAAGGAACGGAACATTGATTGGGAAACACTCCAACTAATGGAGTTTTCCACCTCCATCAAACAAGATGTGTTATCACGCAACTTCCATGCACCGATCTCGATCATGAAAGCATGATCCACCACAGGAACCAGACTATTTTTTTTCTTTTATATATTTGTTTTGTTGGTTCAGGCTATATCTGGCCATGGGCCGGGCCGGGCTGGGCTTGGGCCGGGCCTAAAAAAGTCCACGGCAGAAAACTGAGGCCCAGGCCCTTCCAGGCCCTACCATCGGGCCTACTTTTCAAGCCCAAGCCCGGCCCATCTGGTCAAAAGCCCTCAAAAGCCACTAGGGCTTAGGGCCGTGGGCCGGGCCTCTTCCTTAAAATGCCAATATGCCAAGCCCAAGCCCGTCCAGGCCCTGCTGGTGGGCTCAAAACTTAGGCCCAAGCCCGGCCCACGAGCAAGCCCATCGGGCCTAGGCCCTGGATTTTAGGGTCGGGTCTGGGTGGGCCGACAGGTCCGGGCCTGAGATGGCCAGGACTAGTTTAGGCCACCTTTGATTGAATCTTGTAACACAACATTACCCCTCTTAATATATCAGCAGAACACTGCCAATTTTTCTAATAGCAATGAAATAAGCTTAAGATTTGTATAACATGCGCCTAGCTTGCAGTTCTGGCATTTCCCACTTTTTAAGTATTTCTTTCTCTATATCTGCAAGTTGGGTTGTCGATCTATCCTGGAGTGGATTTTGTGCTACGGCCTCTAAAAGTAACAGGTCCAAGAAATAACTTGTTATGACCGGTATATTAGGTGGGCTGTGGCCCAAATTATCTTATCGTTATTAGGGGCTTAGCCCAATTATATTATCGGTATTAGGGTCATTTGCTTAGGAGTCAAGTAAACCTCTCTATATAAGGAGAGGAGATGTATCAATCTAATCAAGCAAGAAGCAATCAATATTTGCTCGGCTTCCCTTAGGGAGCCGGGAGACCTAACCCTAGCCGCCTCCGCCTCTTCTCCACCACACAAGGACGGCGCCCAGCCGCCGTCCGCCGCGCCCTCGACCTCGTCTTCCTCCATCTTTCCCCTACAATCTCTGTCCTAGAACCGGCAGAACCCTAGCTCCTAATACCTTGGTATCAGGTAGCTCAGTTCCAATCATGTCTTCGCCGCCGCCCATCCCGTTGCTTCCGCTGCCGACCATCACCACAGCGCCGCTGGCCTTCTCCACCGCATCGCTACCCTCCCCGTCCGCACCGCTGGTCGCATCCTCCGACGCCGCCACCACCCAAATGACGGCGCCCTCCACCACACCACCGGCCGTCGTCTACTCCCCGACGGAGATCGCCGGGGTCCTCTGAAGGAAATATGCCCTAGAGGCAATAATAAAGTTATTATTTATTTCCTCATATCATGATAAATGTTTATTATTCATGCTAGAATTGTACTAACCGGAAACATGATACATGTGTGAATACATAGACAAACTTAAATGTCACTAGTATGCCTCTACTTGACTAGCTCATTGATCAAAGATGGTTATGTTTCCTAACCATAGACATGTGTTGTCATTTGATTAATGGGATCACATCATTAGGAGAATGATGTGATTGACTTGACCCATTCCGTTAGCTTAGCACTTGATCGCTTAGTATATTGCTATTGCTTTCTTCATGACTTATACAAGTTCCTATAACTATGAGATTATGCAACTCCAGTTTACTGGAGGAACTCTTTGTGTGCTACCAAACATCACAACGTAACTGGGTGATTATAAAGGAGCTATACAGTTGTCTCCAAAGGTACATGTTGAGTTGGCATATTTCGAGATTAGGTTTTGTCACTCCGATTGTCGGAGAGGTATCTCTGGGCCCTCTCGGTAATGCACATCACTATAAGCCTTGCAAGCAATGTAACTAATGAGTTAGTTATGGAATGATGTATTACATAACGAGTAAAGAGACTTGCCGGTAACGAGATTGAACTAGGTATTGAGATACCGACGATGAATCTCGGGCAAGTAACATACCGATGACAAAGGGAACAACGTATGTTGTTATGCGGTTTGACCGATAAAGATCTTCGTAGAATATGTAGGAGCCAATATGAGCATACAGGTTCCGCTATTGGTTATTGACCGAAAACAGTTCTAGGTCATGTCTACATAGTTCTCAAACCCGTAGGGTCCGCACACTTAAGGTTTCGATGACAGTTATATTATGAGTTTATGAGTTTTGATGTACCAAAGTTTGTTCGGAGTCCCGGATATGATCATGGACATGACGAGGAGTCTCGAAATGGTCGAGACATAAAGATTGATATATTGGATGACTATATTCGGACACCGGAAGTGTTCCGGGTGATTTTGGAGAAAATCGAGTGCCTTGAGGGTTACCGAACCCCCGGAGAAGTAATGGGCCTTATGGGCCTTGGTGGAGAGAGAGAGGGCAGCTGGGTGGGCCGTGCCCCTCCCCTCCGGTCCGAATTGGACTAGGAGAGGGGGGCGCCTTTCCTTCTCCCTCTCCCCCTTCCTTTCCCCCTCCTAGTAGGAGTAGGAAAGAGGGGAGTCCTACTCCTACTAGGAGGATAACTCCTCCTCCTGGTGCTCCTAGCAAGGGCCGGCCGGCCTCCCCCTTGCTCCTTTATATACGAGGGCAGGGGGGCACCCTAGAGACACAACAATTGATCCTTGAGATCTCTTAGCCGTGTGCGGTGCCCCCCTCCACCATAGTCCTTGATATTATTGTAGCGGTGCTTAGGCGAAGCCCTGCGACGGTAGAACATCAAGATCGTCACCACGCCGTCGTGCTGACGAAACTCTTCCCCGACACTTTGCTGGATCGGAGTCCGGGGAACGTCATCGAGCTGAACGTGTGCTAGAACTCGGAGGTGCCGTAGTTTCGGTGCTTGATTGGTCGGGCCGTGAAGACGTACGACTACATCAACCGCGTTGTTATAACGCTTCCGCTTTTGGTCTACGGGGTGCGTGGACAACACTCTCCTCTCGCTTTCTATGCATCACCATGATCTTGCGTGTGCGTAGGAATTTTTTTGAAATTACTACGTTCCCCAACAGTGGCATCCGAGCCTAGTTTTATGCGTAGATGTTATATGCACCAGTAGAACACAAGTGAGTTGTGGGCGATACAAGTCACACTGCTTACCAGCATGTCATACTTTGGTTCGGCAGTTTTGTTGGATGAAGCGGCCCGGACCGACATTACGCGTACGCTTACGCGAGACCGGTTCTCCCGACGTGCTTTGCACAGAGGTGGCTAGCGGGTGTCAGTTTCTCCAACTTTAGTTGAACCGAGTGTGGCTACGCCCGGTCCTTGTGAAGGTTAAAGCAGCACTAACTTGACGAACTATCGTTGTGGTTTTGATGCGTAGGTAAGAACGGTTCTTGCTAAGCCCGTAGCAGCCACGTAAAACTTGCAACAACAAAGTAGAGGACGTCTAACTTGTTTTTGCAGGGCATGTTGTGATGTGATATGGTCAAGACGTGATGCTATATTTTATTGTATGAGATGATCATGTTTTGTAACCGAGTTATCGGCAATCGGGCAGGAGCCATATGGTTGTCGCTTATTGTATGCAATGCAATCGCCCTGTAATGCTTTACTTTATCACTAAGCGGTAGCGATAGTCGTAGAAGCATAAGATTGGCGAGACGACAACGATGCTATGATGGAGATTAAGGTGTCGCGCCGGTGACAATGGTGATCACGACGGTGCTTCAGAGATGGAGATCACAAGCACAAGATAATGATGGCCATATCATATCACTTATATTGATTGCATGTGATGTTTATCCTTTATGCATCTTATCTTGCTTTGATTGACGGTAGCATTTTAAGATGATCTCTCACTAATTATCAAGAAGTGTTCTCCCTGAGTATGCACCATTGCAAAAGTTCTTCATGCCGAGACACCACGTGATGATCGGGTGTGATAGGCTCTACGTTCAAATACAACGGGTGCAAAACAGTTGCACACGCGGAATACTCAGGTTAAACTTGACGAGCCTAGCATACACATATATGGCCTCGGAACACGCAGAATCGAAAGGTCGAACATGAATCATATAGTAGATATGATCAACATAGTGATGTTCACCATTGAAACTACTCCATCTCACGTGATGATCGGACATGGTTTAGTTGATTTGGATCACGTGATCACTTAGATGACTAGAAAGATGTCCGCCTAAGTGGGAGTTCTTAAGTAATATGATTAATTGAACTTAAATTTATCATGAACTTAGTACCGATAGTATTTTTGTTTGTCTATGTTTGTTGTAGATAGATGGCTCGTCTTTGTTGTTCCGTTGAATTTTAATGCGTTCCTTGAGAAAGCTAAGTTGAAAGATGATGGTAGAAACTACACGGATCGGGTCCGTAAATTGAGGATTATTCTCATTGCTGCACGTAAGAATTACGCCCCGAAGCACCGGCCGGGTGCCAGCCTGCTGCAGATGCAATCGACGACGTTAAGAACGCCTGGCAGAGCAAAGCCGATGACTACTCAATAGTTCAGTGTGCCATGCTTTACAGCTTTAGAACCGGTCTTCAACGATGTTTTGAACGTCATGGAGCATATGAGATGTTCCAGGAGTTGAAGTTAATATTTTAAGCAAATGCCCGGATTGAGAGATATGAAGTCTCCAATAAGTTCTATAGCTGTAAGATGGAGGAGAATAGTTCTGTCAGTGAACATATACTCAAAATGTCTCAGGTATAATAATCACTTGATTCAACCGGGAGTTAATCTTCACGATGATAGTGTCATTGACAGAATTCTTCAATCACTGCCACCAAGCTACAAGAGCTTCGTGATGAACTATAATATGCAAGGGATGGACAAGACTATTCCCGAGCTCTTCGCAATGCTAAAGGCTACGGAGCTAGAAATCAAGAAGGAACATCAAGTGTTGATGGTCAATAAGACCACCAGTTTCAAGAAGAAGGGCAAAGGGAAGAAGAAGGGGAACTTCAAGAAGAACAAAGAAGCAAGTTGCTGCTCAGAGAAGAAACCCAAGTCTGGACCTAAGCCCGAAATCGAGTGCTTCTACCGCAAGCATCGGACATCGGAAGCGGAACTGCCCCAAGTATTTGGCGGATAAGAAGGATGGCAAGGTGAACAAAGGTATATGTGATATACATGTTATTGATGTGTACCTTACTAATGCTCGCAGTAGCACCGGTATTTGATATTGGTTCATTGCTAATATTTGCAACTCAAACAGTGGACTACGGATTAGCGAAGATTGGCTAAGGACGAGGTGACGGCGCGCTGTGGAAATGGTTCCAAAGTCGATGTGATCGCGGTCGGCACGCTACCTCTACATCTACCATCGGGATTAGTTTTAGACCTAAATAATTGTTATTTGGTGCCGCGTTAAGCATGAACATTATATCTGGATCTTGTTTGATGCGAGACGGTTATTCATTTAAATCAGAGAATAATGGTTGTTCTATTTATATGAGTAATATCTTTTATGGTCATGCACCCTTGAAGAGTGGTCTATTTTTATTGAATCTTGATAGTAGTGATACACATATTCGTAATGTTGAAGCCAAAAGATGCAGAGTTGATAATGATAGTGCAACTTATTTGTGGCACTGCCGTTTGGGTCATATTGGTGTAAAACGCATGAAAAAACTTCATACTGATGGACTTCTGGAATCACTTGGTACTTGCGAACCGTGCCTCATGGGCAAGATGACTAAAACGCCGTTCTCCGGAACTATGGAGCGAGCAACTGATTTGTTGGAAATCATACATACTGATGTATGTGGTCCAATGAATATTGAGGCTTTCATGGCGGGTATCGTTATTTTCTCACCTTCACAGATGATTTGAGCAGATATGGGTATATCTACTTGATGAAACACAAGTCTGAAACATTTGAAAAGTTCAAAGAATTTCAGAGTGAAGTGGAAAATCATCGTAACAAGAAAATAAAATTTCTATGATCTGATCGTGGAGGAGAATATTTGAGTTATGAGTTTGGCTTACATTTGAAGCAACGCGGAATAGTTTCGCAAATCACGCCACCCGGAACACCACAACGAAATGGTGTGTCCGAATGTCGTAATCATACTTTACTGGATATGGTGCGATCTATGATGTCTCTTACTGATTTACCGCTATCGTTTTGGGGTTATGCTTTAGAGACGACCGCCTTCACGTTAAATAGGGCACCATCAAAATCCGTTGAGACGACGCCTTATGAACTGTGGTTTGGCAAGAAACCAAAGTTGTCGTTTCTTAAAGTTTGGGGCTGCGATGCTTATGTGAAGAAACTTCAACCAGATAAGCTCGAACCCAAATTGGAGAAATGTGTCTTCATAGGATACCCAAAAGAGACTATTGGGTACACCTTCTATCACAGATCTGAGGGCAAGATTTTTGTTGCTAAATTCGGATCCTTTCTAGAGAAGGAGTTTCTCTCGAAAGAAGTGAGTGGGAGGAAAGTAGAACTTGATGAGGTAATTGTACCTTCTCCCTTATTGGAAAGTAGTTCATCACAAGAACTGGTTCCTGTGACAACTACACCAATCAGTGAGGAAGCTAATGATATTGATCATGTAACTTCAGATCAAGTTACTACCGAACCTTGTAGGTCTACCAGAGTAAGATCCGCACCAGAGTGGTACGGTAATCATGTTCTGGAAGTCATGTTACTCGATCATGGCGAACCTACGAACTATGAGGAAGCGATGATGAGCCCAGATTCCGCAAAATGGCTTGAGGCCATGAAATCTGAGATGGGATCCATGTATGAGAACAAAGTATGGACTTTGGTTGACTTGCCCGATGATCGGCAAGCCATAGAAAATAAATGGATCTTCAAGAAGAAGACTGACGCTGATGGTAATGTAATTGTCTACAAAGCTCGACTTGTTGCGTAAAGGTTTTCGACAAGTTCAAGGGGTTGACTACGATGAGACTTTCTCACCAGAAGCGATGCTTAAGTCTGTCCGAATCATGTTAGCAATTACCGCATTTTATGATTATGAAATTTGGCAAATGGATGTCAAACTGCATTCCTGAATGGATTTACGGAAGAAGAGTTGTATATCATGCAACCGTAAGGTTTTGTCGATCCTAAAGGTGTCGACAAAGTATGCAAGCTCCAATGATCCATTTATGGACTGGTGCAAGCATCTCGGAGTTGGAATAAACGCTTTGATAGTGTGATCAAAGCATATGGTTTTATCTGAGACTTTTGGAGAAGCCTGTATTTACAAGAAAGTGAGTGGGAGCTCAGTAGCATTTACGATATTATATGTAGATGACATATTGTTAATTGGAAATGATATAGAATTTCTGGATGGCATAAAGGGATACTTGAATAAAAGTTTTTCAATGAAAGACCTCGGTGAAGCTGCTTACATATTGGAAGATCTATAGAGATAGATCAAGACGCTTAATTGGACTTTCACAAAGCACATACCTTGATAAAGTTTTGAAAAAGTTCAAAATGGATCAGGCAAAGAAAGGGTTCTTGCCCGTGTTACAAGGTGTGAAGTTGAGTCAGACTCAATGCCCGACCACAACAGAAGATAGAGAGAAAATGAAAGATGTTCCCTATGCTTCAGCCATAGGCTCTATCATGTATGCAATATCGTGTACCAGACCTGACGTGTGCTTAGCAATAAGCTTGGCAGGTAGGTACCAAAGTAATCCAGAGTGGATCATCGGACAACGGTCAAGAATATCCCAGAAATACACGAAAAGGACTAAGGATATGTTTTTGTTTATGGAGGTGACAAAGAGCTAGTCGTAAATGGTTACGTCGATGCAAGTTTTGACACTGATCTGGATGATTCTAAATCACAAACCGGATATGTGTTTTAATTAAACGGTGGAGCTGTAAGTTGGTGCAGTTCTAAACAAAGCGTCGTGGCAGGATCTACATGCGAAGCGGAGTACATAGCTGCTCCGGAAGCAGCAAATGAAGGAGTCTGGATGAAAGAGTTCATTTCTGATCTAGGTGTCATACCTAGTGCATCGGGACCAATGAAGATCTTCTGTGATAATACTGGTGCAATTGCCTTGGCAAAGGAATCCAGATTTCAACAGAGGACCAAGCACATCAAGAGACGCTTCAATTCCATACGGGACCAAGTCCAGGTGGGAGACATAGAGATTTGCAAGATACATACGGATCTGAATGTTGCAGACTGCTGACTAAGCCTCTTCCACAAGCAAAACATGATCAGCACCAAGACTCCATGGGTGTTAGAATCATTACTATGTAATCTAGATTATTGACTCTAGTGCAAGTGGGAGACTGAAGGAAAAATGCCCTAGAGGTAATAATAAAGTTATTATTTATTTCCTCATATCATGATAAATGTTTATTATTCATGCTAGAATTGTATTAACCGGAAACATGATACATGTGTGAATACATAGACAAACTTAAATGTCACTAGTATGCCTCTACTTGACTAGCTCATTGATCAAAGATGGTTATGTTTCCTAACCATAGACATGTGTTGTCATTTGATTAATGGGATCACATCATTAGGAGAATGATGTGATTGACTTGACCCATTCCGTTAGCTTAGCACTTGATCGCTTAGTATATTGCTATTGCTTTCTTCATGACTTATACAAGTTCCTATAACTATGAGATTATGCAACTCCGTTTACGGAGGAACACTTTGTGTGCTACCAAACGTCACAACGAATCGGGTGATTATAAAGGAGCTCTACAGGTGTCTCCAAAGGTACATGTTGAGTTGGCATATTTCGAGATTAGGTTTTGTCACTCCGATTGCTCGGAGAGGTATCTCCGGCCCTCTCGATAATGCACATCACTATAAGCCTTGCAAGCAATGTAACTAATGAGTTAGTTACGGAATGATGTATTACATAACGAGTAAAGAGACTTGCCGGTAACGAGATTGAACTAGGTATTGAGATACCGACGATCGAATCTCGGGCAAGTAACATACCGATGACAAAGGGAACAACGTATGTTTTTATGCGGTTTGACCGATAAAGATCTTCGTAGAATATGTAGGAGCCAATATGAGCAATCAGGTTCCGCTATTGGTTATTGACCGGAAACAGTTCTAGGTCATGTCTACATAGTTCTCGAACCCGTAGGGTCCGCACGCTTAAGGTTTCGATGACAGTTATATTATGAGTTTATGAGTTTTGATGTACCGAAATTTGTTCGGAGTCCCGGATATGATCACGAACATGACGAGGTGTCTCGAAATGGTCGATACATAAAGATTGATATATTGGACGACTATATTCGGACACCAGAAGTGTTCCGGGTGATTTCGGAGAAAACTGGAGTGTCGGAGGGTTACCGGAACCCCCCGGGAGAAGTAATGGGCCTTATGGGCCTTAGTGGAGAGAGAGAGGGGCAGCCAGGGTGGGCCGCGCACCCCTCCCCCTATGGTCCGAATTGGACTAGGAGAGGGGGGGGGGGCGCCCCTTTCCTTCTCCCTCTCCCCCTTCCTTTCCCCCTCCTAGTAGGAGTAGGAAAGAGGGGAGTCCTACTCCTACTAGGAGGATGACTCCTCCTCCTGGCGCGCCTAGCAAGTGCCGGCCGGCCTCCCCCCTTGCTCCTTTATATACGGGGGCAGGGAGGCACCCTAGAGACACAACAATTGATCCTTGAGATCTCTTAGCAGTGTGCGGTGCCCCCCTCCACCATAGTCCTCGATATTATTGTAGCGGTGCTTAGGCAAAGCCCTGCGACGGTAGAACATCAAGATCGTCACCACGCTGTCGTGCTGACGGAACTCTTCCCCGACACTTTGCTGGATCGGAGTCCGGGGAACGTCATCGAGCTGAACGTGTGCTAGAACTCGGAGGTGCCGTAGTTTCGATTGCTTGATCGGTCGGGCCGTGAAGACGTACGACTACATCAACCGCGTTGTTATAACGCTTCCGCTTTTGGTCTACGAGGGTACATGGACAACACTCTCCCCTCTCGTTGCTATGCATCACCATGATCTTGCGTGTGTGTAGGAATTTTTTTGAAATTACTACGTTCCCCAACATCCTCAACGATCTCGTCACCGCCGTCCAGGGGATACGGCTATACCTAGCCGGCTCCTACGGGCCGCCGGCCGCCGCGACCGGGCCAGCCGCCCTACCGTGGTATTTGGCACCCGCGGCGCCGACCGGGCCTCTACACCACCACTGGCCGCTTTAGTCGCCGCGCCCCAATGGCGCGATGGCAGCGCGCGGTCCTCGCCCGTCACCCATGCCACCCGGTCCTCGCCGCCACCGCCACAGCAGCCGCCAGACTGGGCTACCGCCGCGCTGGTTGGGTCATTGAGCCCTCGCTGCAGCTACAGCCAACCCTCACCCCGACCCGATTAACGTCGGCCGCGCTATCGCCGCGCTTCGCCGCCTCCGCTGCTTCAGTAGCAGAAGAATTGCCGCTGCCGGCGCCTCCGCCGCCTAGCACCGAGCTGACAACAACCACGCCGGCGGGCATGCCGATTCAGCAAGTGCGGTTCCCGCCCTCGCCGTCCCAGTTTCCGGCCTGGTTGGCCAGGACGTCACCGCCGCCAGTCTACACCATGGCTGCGGACCAGACGGCGCCCTCTCTGTCGTACGACAGGCCCTTCGGCTCCGCGGGTTTCCACGCCAGCTTCGATGGGCCACCGCTTTCCTGCGGACCACCTGTGCACACCGGACCAACGCCATCCTCTTCGCTGCTCCGTATCGCCGAGCCGTACACTCACGGCGGTCATGCTCAGACACCGCCGCGCTTTGCCAAGCTCGCCTTCGCCACCTATGACGGCGCCGAGGACCCCCTCAACTGGCTCAACCAGTGCGAGCAGTTCTTCCGGGGGCAACGGACGCTCGCGTCGGACCGCACCTGGCTCGCCTCTTATCACCTCCGCGGTGCCGCACAGACGTGGTACTACGCCCTCGAGCAGGACGAGGGCGGCAGGCCCCCATGGGAGCATTTTCGTGAGTTCTGCCTCCTTCGATTTGGACTACCGATACGTGGGAGCCGGCTGGCGGAGTTGGGCCGCCTTCCCTTCACCTCTACGGTGCAGGACTACACCGACCGCTTTCAGGCCCTGGCGTGCCATGCGTCCAGCGTGACGGCTCACCAGCGGCCCGAACTCTTCGTCGTGATGCGCGAGATCATATCCGCGTGGACGTCGAGCTGCAGGGACCCCAGGACCTCCAGACGGCCATGTACTACACCCGCGCGTTTGAGCGCCACGTGGTGGCCATCCAGCAGGCATCACCGTCCCGGGCCGCCACCTTGGCTGGATGTTCCCGCGCGCAGGGTCGGCCTGCTCAGGCTCACCTCGTCCGAGCTACTCGAGCGTCGCCGCCAAGGGTTGTGCTTCAACTGCGATGAGACCTACATGCCCGGCCACGTCTTCCCCGACTCTTCTACCTGGAGGCTGCAGACTACATTGAGGAGGACGCTGTCGCTGCTGGGCTCGGAGACCTGGCCGCCCCAGCTGTCGCGGAGGTGTTTGACGTTGGTTGATCACCTCGAGGAGTTCAGCAAGCGCTTCCCCGCCTTACAGCTCGAGGACGAGCTGTTTGTGCAGGCGGGGAGAAGTGTTATGATCGACATATTAGGTGGTCTGTGGCCCAAGTTATCTTATCTTTATTAGGGGCTTAGCCCAATTATCTTATCGTTATTAGGGTCGTTTTCTTAGGAGTCAAGTAAACCTCTCTATATAAAAAGAGGAGATGTATCAATCGAATCAAGCAAGAAGCAATCAGTATTTGCTCGGCTTCCCTTAGGGAGGCGGGAGACCTTACCCTAGCCGCCTCTTGTGCCGCCGCCGCCTCTTCTCCACCAAGCAAGGACGGCGCCCAGCCGCCGGCCGCCGTGCCCTCGACCTCGTCTTCCTCCATCTTTCCCCTACAATTTCCGCCCTAGAACCGGCAGAACCCTAGCTCCTAACATAACTTCTCTCCTATCTAAATGTTTTATTGAACCCCCGGATTGACCATATATATTGCATGCTATCAATCCACAATGGATTTTCTTCCATTGTTTTTAGTAATCAAGATGCCACGATGGGCTCCAAAAAAAACTTTGATTTTCCTACCTATCATGTCCATTCAGTTGTTTGGATGCATATTATGCTCAATACATTTATATTACAATCATTACAATATGTCTCAAAGAAGCCGACAAAATTTTTCACTACAACACGCGGGGCATTTTCTAGTTTTACAAGTGCACATGACATAGCACTATTAACATCCATGAATTATTCCTCAAAAAAAAAAAACATCCATGAATTATTTCATATTTTTCAGAAACCAAAAATAAAAAGATAGAACATGGACCGCAGGTACGGACAACTGGTTGCACAAAATCCAGAGTAACAGAGGCTTTGATGAAAGTGCTCTTTAATTGCCTTGCGGCCTGTCATTCCAGCCGTGGCCAATATTTGGTTTAGGCTTGTAGCGCAGCTGATTAGCTGTTCAATAAAACCTTGATGTCTAGAACCACCGTGTCAAGGCAGCGTGCCATCAAAATGCCGTGCGGTGCAGTTGTACACAGTAAATACTCACTCTGTCTCAAAAATGTAAGACGTCTTGTATTTTGAAGCACAGAGCGTATCAGGCTGGCACTGGTCAAAACCACGCTGCCTGTATGAGAGAGTCCTCAGTTTACTTTTCTTTTCTGGATGCTCTACTCTACTGCCAACAAAATAGTTTAAAAAAAAGTACTACCCGTCCAATAACCACCAGTTCGCAAATGCAAAGCTCTAGTTGGAGATTAACATGACAATGTTATGCCACAGATGATACCATTTTCTTTATTCCACGAACGAGCAGCGAACTAAAACACCAATGCCAGCACGATGGCAGGAACTAAACAAAACAACACAAACATATTGATCTCCGAATGTCGTAGCGCACGATGGCAAGTAAGCGAGCCGCCGGTGCATATGTCGCGGCAGGGCAGGTCAGTTCTTGGGCTTGTCCTCCTCGCCGAGCGGCGGGCACGGCTTCTTCTTGTGCATCATCTTCTTCATCTTGGGGTGCTTGTGGAAGAACGGCTTCGGGTCATCCTCGGGCGCGGGCGGCTTGGGCGTCGAAGGAGGACCGTAGGACGGCGTGGGAGTGGGCGTCGGCGTCGGCGTCGGGGGCCCGTATGAGGGCTCCGGCCTCGGCGGGGGCGGCGGCGGCGGGCCGACCATGAAGTTCTTCTTCTTCTTCTTGCACGCGCACGCGACGGGCGAGAAAACCGTGTCCTCGGCGACCGCGAGGTAGGTGTTGGCGTCGGCGACGCCTTGGGTGGTGGACTTGGCCGGGGCGATCCTGGGCGGCGCCGGCCCGTCGCACGGCGTGTCGGGCGCGCTGTGGAGCTGGGCGAAGCAGTCGCGGTCCAGCTCGCCGTCTTCGCGCAGGAGGCCTCCCTGGAGGGGGATGCTGAAGGCGCCCTTGTCGTCGAGCTGCCCGACCGTCTGCGTCTCGTAGGCCTCGCCGGCGCCGGACCTGCACCTGATTGCTACTTGAAGCCCTGCACTCGATGGGAAGATGTTGAGAGAAGACCAAAGTGTCCATAGCTACAGCTAAAGGAATGACGCGTACCTTTGAGGGCATCTTCGGTACTGACGTCGTCGGGAGAGCAGTCCAGGCACTTGACCGAGCCAACCACGACGGCCGGCGCCGCCTCGGCCGCACCGAAGCTGGCGGCCAGGAGCAGAGCGAGAGCACCGAAAAGAACCAGCCGAGCCCCCATGATGGAAGAACCCTGCTGCTGCTGCCACTGCAGTAGAAGAAACAATGGTGAGTTTGGATGAGCTGAAGAGGCTGGTGTGCATGGGTTTATATAGGGCTGTGTGACAGTGTGGCCGGGGTCGGCTCTTGATATTGCAGCAGGGACTGGTACTGGGTTGCTGGCTGGTGCTCATGTGCACAGCTCGGCGGGAAGAGGAAAAATTCAGCAATGGGCTTCTAAATTTGACAGTGGATGGTCAGTACTCAGTACAACTCCAACGATCATTTCGTCCGTGATTCTACCTTTTTTCCCCAGCGACCGAGCTGTACAGTAGTTACGCTCGATTCAATTTTGCGTCGTTGTCAGAGAAATTAACCCCCGCGCCCGTCCGATGAACGCGATATCATATGTGAAATTTGCCCCTGATCTGATCGAGCTCTCGTTCAAATTGTTTGGATGCCAGGGGTTAGACTGCTGCCTGCTGGACAGACCAGTCATGCGTTCTGTGCTTCCGTTTTTTAAATGAAAACGGCCGGGACGTGTGAAATTTCAAATTTTCAGAAGGGGGAGGGAGTTGGATCATTTGCGGTTCTTCACTGATGTGGTGTGCTTCATCTGTCGGGGTGGATCATAACCAACGCACGGTGCATGGTTTATGTATGAGGACGGAGGTTGGTTGCGGCAGCCATGTGCGTGCCATGACTGACGGCCGGGGCACGGAAAAAGAATACTGACCGGGATTGCGTACCTCTGCGTGGCCAGCACAGCCGTGTTGGCGCCTCACGCCACGACGTAACAATTATGATCGCGCAAATGGTGTTTATTTTCTTGGAACTGCTAATGAATGTTTAACGTACGCTCACCGTCGCCCGTTATGCAGATGATCAGTCGAGAAATTCACATACTCTGTCTTCAAGTAGTCGAAGTCGAGGGATCAAAGAAAATTGATCATGGAAGTAATTCTAGAGCAGTAGAGCGTAAAGACCAACGCCAACTACTCCCCAAAGTTTGCCTCTACTTTACAGACTTTTGGGTAGGCACTCCAACCACCCCCTAAAATTATCATCTCAATTCTTTTTCCTCTCTTTTTTTGCTTTAAAAAGTGAAAACAATCGCCTGTTGAACCCAGGTGAGCTCCGGGGATCCGTGGCGATGACAGGTGGCAAGCTCAAACGATCTCTAGCTACCTCCGGTGAAATCCTTCCATGCCCGAGGCCACTCACGGACTCCGGCGACAGATGGCAATGACATTAGTTGTTGCAGGGAACATTCATGTCGGTTGAATTTTTTTTAGAGGGGATGGGCAGTCCTTTCCCCTACATGTAGGGGGAAAAATGGGGTAGAAGTGGTGTTTTGGGCATTTTGCCCCTAAAGTAGAGGTAGGTTGGAGTGGGATTTTGGGCATTTTTTCCCTAAAGTAAAGGATGTGTAGAGGGGACGGACTGCAAAAATGCTAGACCTGTGTACGACCTACGTCAAATTACGTAACTTGCATTAACTTATCTCTTCGCTCCCCTTGATTTCAACCGGAGGCGGGGCCCTTCCCCTTATTTTCTCTAACCAAAACATGCCACATTAATTAGTTACGTTAATTATGTAGAAATCCTTACGTAGGTTTAGCATTACTGGACGGACTGAGCTTGCTCTAAGAAAGTAACTCAACGTGTACTACACAAACGCAAACACACTAGCACAAATTCAAAGCTATAATGGGCTGGGCCCAGGGGCGGAGCTACAGGGTGGCCAGGGTGGGCCGTGGCCCACCCTGGAATTTTGACCCGGCCTGTATACCTCCTGTATACCTCTGCGTATAGAGATGGGCCAGAGAAGTAAAAAACGGCCCAACAACGTTTCTGGCTCATAGGTTCGCAGCGAGACACCACGCACGCACGCATGACTATGGGCGACCCTCTGCCCGACACCCAGCCGCCGGCCGCCCCTTCCCCCTCCTCAGCTCCCGCCTCCGCCTGCCTCGCCAGTCGCCAGCCCCCAGCCCCCAGGAGGCTCCTCCGCTCCTGCATCCTCGTTGCGCCCGCGGCCTGTCCGGCGCTTCTGCGCCCAAGACAACCGTCCCCAGCTGCGACCCTGCCCTATCCCGGCCGCTGGCGCCCTGAGCGGCAACCGCCGATTCGCATAGACTCGGCTCATTCTGATTTGAGGTACCTTTCATCCATTCCTCAATTGTCCAGTTTTTGATTTAGGGTTTGCTTGTTGTATTGTGCACTGGACAGTACAATACATAGACTGATGAACATGGGCCGATGAACACAAACATAATTAAGCATATTATTTCTGTTCAATTCTGTCATTGTGAATTATGATTGAAAGAAAGTAAATTCGTATTGCAGAGTTATTGAAGAATGAAGAGAACTGGAGATATTGTAAAACTTTTTCACCACCATGTTTTAGTCAAGAGCAAGTTGAGAAATAAGATGGTGGTAATATATCTGATAGAAAGCTCAATATATGCTTTGGAATTGGATGTTATCTTTTGCCGGTAATATATTTGTGCTAGAACAAAAACCGATGTCAAGTTTTTTCTTCTAAATGTTAAACAGATGCTCAGTATTCAAGCTGACATGTGGCCTCTCGGTTAAACCAACTTCCCCTATGGATATGGACAACATTGTAATTTGAACTGTTCAATCAATATCCATTATTTAACATTTTCTAACTAGTTCTTAAATATATTGTATTATCCCTTTAGAATGGACCGGCGTGGCGACGCGCGCCTTTGTGATCTAGTGAAGATCATATAGTGATACTTACATGGTTAACTTCTCAAGGTATGTACTGTACTATGCAAGCATTTTTTATGCAAAACTGAGACTTGAATGAGAATTTTAGTGTGTTTTTAAGACCTTATTTATCTATTTTTGTGGTATCTGTAATTAGTTAAAATGTTTACATGTAATAGTTGTTGTAAAAAAATTTGGAGGCGGACCACCCTGGTGTTAAATGCTAGCTCCTCCACTGGCTGGGCCACAAGTGGATCAAGTCGTTGAAGCCACACACATACACTATGGTTATGTCGATGAGAGATCAAGGCCTGGTGCATGTCGCCGACCAGTTTCATCAGGTATTCGATGATGCTTATTTAAAAAGAAGATATTTGTCGAGACAAACATAGCCCGAGATAGATGTCGGTATCAACCAATGTCCGCGTAAGAAACACCACTTTCCCTTCCTCGTTCTCGTTCCTTTGCCCAATCTCCAAAGTCTCATCCACACCTCCTGGATCTCTCCTCTTCCTCCGGCCTTCGGCCACGATGATTTGGGCAAGGGATCCACCCACTGTTGTTTCTAGTAATAGCAGTTAGGGATTTTCGCCCTAAATTGCAATTTGCAGTGTAAGCTCGTCGGAGAGGAGAATCTGACATGTCTTTTTTGGTGCCTTCCTCGGGTCTACAATATGCGTAAGAAATACATCATTAGTATAAAAAACACAACACGGTGAATTTTTTTTTCAAGAGGAAATAAGTAACGGTGAAAAAATCATTTTTAAATATATTAAATACAAATACAATCAGAATCATGAAAAGCATCACTTCAAGCCACACACATCCTCAACTCAAAAAATAAAAACCCACACATCCTCTGGCTTATTGCGCCAGAATAGAAACCGCCAAGTTAAATAACAAATCGAAGATGCCACCAGTATCCCCATGAGAAAAATCGAAGAAGCCACCAGTGTCCCCACAAGGGAAGTACCAAATTCAGGGACCCAGGCCCATGGCAATGGCAATCGCAACGCTGAGACCCAAATTAGCAACTCCAGCCCATGGACGCTCGGGTGCTGCGCTGTCGTATGGGCTATTGTCCACCAGTGGCTGGCTACCGAGGCCCATAGTCTCCCCCACGCTCTCCTCTTGCCCCTGCCCACCAACGCCACCCGGCGCCAACGGCAGCTCGGGTTGTGCAACTCCTCCGACGGAACCGTAGCCGTTGCCGTTGATACCTCCTTCATCTTGCCCGAATGGCAGGTTGCTGCTCCCCTTTCCGATCGGATCAGCGAACGCCAAGCCAGGCGAGCCGGGCATGCCGCAGTGTTGCGCGGCGCGCGGCTCGTCGCTGGCCTTCCACGCGAGCTCGCCGCCCTTGTCGAGGATGCGCATGTCACCCTCGTCAACCAGCTTCAGGGTCTTGAGGAAGTTGTTGTCGTCCGACTCCGTGTCGTGCGTGTGCCACACCGAGTTGCTCCCGTCGAACACCTCCAGCCCTTTCCACGAGAACACGAGCGCGCACGTGTTCACGGTGCTCACCGCCAAGCACTCCGACTCCCACGCTCCGGCCCTCCGCGCCCGGCGCCGTGGTGTCGAGGACCTCAACGTAGCAGAAGTCGGCCCCGAGGCCCGCGCCCGGCACGGTCTGGCTGCGCATGAAGTAGGCCGCGTACTTGCCGGACGGCGATGTAAGGAACAGCACGGGGTTCTCCTCCCAGTGCGGCGGGATGCTGGCCAGAATCTGCTGCTTGGTCTCCCGCTCTACCATGCCGGTTGGCGCCGTCGCTGCGACGTGGGAAGGGAGGAGAAAGGCTAACGAGAGGCACATGGCAATGCATGAGACGAGCTCCATGGCCGCCGGTGCTTGGGTTTCGCTACCTGGTCAGATGCAACTTCTAATTGGGGTTCTGGTGTTTGTGCTTGTGCTTGCATTGTGCATGGGGTGGTGTGTGCTTTTTATAGTGATACTTGGCAATGGGGTGGTACAGAACGATGGGTTGAGTGGTTGAAGTCACCGGATCCAATATATCAGTGGGAGATTAGTAAAGCAAACCAGCACAAAGTCGATCGGCCAGCGTCAGAATCTGGACTTCCATGCAACAAGTTTGACCATGAATCAATATCCTAATACTCATTTATTTATTTTCAAAGGCTTCACTATTGCTTAGTATACTCGAAAATTTTGTTAAATCTTTGTTAGAAAATTTATTAATATTGGTCAGCTATCTTAGCCATCCTATCAGCTTTGTACAATCTGAGATTAGTTGGGATTCTTCCTTGGTTGTTTATGGCCTTTTTGTGTGTGATCCTTTTGAGCTTTTTTTTGGGTCTTTGTTCTTTGAGTTGAGTGGGGGAGAATTATAGAGGTTTCTTTTTCTTTCATATTATTAATTTAATCTAGTTATATTTATAAATAGGAGCATAACTATATAGTTGAAGATTCCACATGTGATAGTTTTCCATCTTAAAGCCTTGCACCTTAGTATAAAAAATTGCGCAATTGTCCTATTTTTTTGTTTATCTTGCTATAGTTATTTCTTGTAACTGTGAAGCATATTCTTTGTAATTTATCTAGCACAGAAATAGTATTCACAATTTAATCTTAGTAGTATATATATTTTATAAGGGGCAAAGATATGTGGGCTACGTATGGAAATAAGTACTCAAGTCATGTATTTCAATATGAGCATATGTATGCATGTAGAGGAATCTTCCACCACATGATATCATCATATTAACTGCTATTTCAAACTCCTTAAATGACTTATCTCACAAACAGTTGATTTGGTTAGCAATGCTGCTACACACATGATAGGATCTGGACGATTTCTGCACGATGCAGCAGATCATGCCATCCATGTGTAGTGGAAAACTGGGTATCACCGTTCGATCCTCCATCATACACAGTTCGTCCACACCAAGTCGTCGGCATAGTAGTTTCATTTGGTTAGCGATCTATCTTCACCGGTGTGTTCGTCTCGACTAGGGCTTAAAACAATATCCCATGTTATTATGTTTGGACTAAAAAATCCATTGTCAATAGGTGCCGCATTGTAGTACCATTTGTTGACAATATTGTGCATCCCCTGCTTTTTGTTTTCCATCTTACTCTTGTTGTTGATGTTGCGGACTGAGATAGTCTCATCTGAACCTAATGTAACATCCCAAAATTCTAAATTTTGGAATGTTATATTAAATAGATAGATTTGATTGATTGTTTGATTGATGGTGTGAAATTCGAAACTTTTTGAAAGTTAAATGGGAGGGAATAAAAGGACTTTCCAAACTTTCATTTGCTTTTATGATCTTCATGAATTCAAATTCTTTTCACCACAAAACCCTGGAGAGAAGATGACATGACTTCTTCCATTTATTTGAATGGCAAGGGGTGTTGAAAATATTTGAATTTCATTCGGAAATATTTCCAATTCATAAACTTCATGCAACTCAATGATTTTCATGAGAGAAGATAAAATGACTTCTTCAAAACATATGAAATATGAGTTGGGAGTTTCGAAGGATCAAATTTAAAGTCCTTTTGGAATTTATTTTCAATTTGGAGTTATTTGGTTTTTATTCAAATTATTTTTCTCCAAAAATAAAATATATGAAAAATAGGGTAAAATGATTCCCTACATCAAAAAATTGGAGAGAAATAAATTTGAAATCATTTTGATATCTTTTAAATGATTTTTATTGGATTTTATTAGAGCAGTAGCACACTTTGCTTTATTTGAATTTCTGTAGATTTTATTTGGTGCTAGAAAAATGTTCAAGTCGTAGAATATATTTTTCTGAAAATTTCGATATATTATATGCCTATATAATATATTTTTTATTTTGTTTTATTTTTTATTTTGTTTGTCTGGAAAATCTTAAAAAAAACATTTCTCCTCCGTCGCCGAACTGGGCCGGCCCAACAGGCCATGGCCCAGCCCAGCCAGCGCGCCGCCGCCTTCCTTTCGCGTGCCTGGGACTTCGGCCGAGGCGCCGCCCACGGCGCCTGTCGCCCTCGCCAAGTCAGCCGCCTCGCCCCTCCATAAATAGCGCACCACCGCCACCGCGCCGCTCTCGCCTCGCCTCGCCTCGCATCTCGCGCCGCTGTTGCCCGCGACCGATCTGAGCCGCCGCCGCTTTGGTTCACCGCCGTCTGCTTCTTTGCCCGCCGCCGCTTGGCTGCTTACGTCGCCTCGCTTCGCCGCCGCCCGACGCCCGTCGCCCGACTTCATGGGAGCCGCCGCCCGCCGTCCCGCCGGCGGTTTTCTCCGCCTAAACCACTAAGCCGTCCGGACCAGTATAACACCGATCCAGTTTTATTTTAAGTTTTCGGTTTTTCTTTTTAGTTCGGTTTATTTCTTTAGGTAGTTTAGTTAGCGAGCGTTCGCTTGTTAGCTTCTGGTAGCAAATGTTTTCGTTCTGTAGGGTTCTGTAGCGAACGTTCGTTCGATAGGATTTTTCTTTTTATTTTAGTTTACTGTCAGGGACCTATCTGTAGTTATTTTTCTTTACCGATTAGTCCCTGTTTTTCAAACCTCTGCTACTTTTCGCTCGTTTATCCAAATCCAACGAAACCAACACCCACTTCTTCGTTACGATCTCCTCTACCCAGTTAATCAATTTGAACATGTTTCTGAAAGTTTTAAAATTTGATTTCAAACAGATTTGTATTTGAACTTCGTTTGATCATAACTTGAGTTTTATAACTCCGATTTAGTTGATCTTTTTGCTATTCGAAGCTCTTGACCTAAACTTTTTGATAAGGCCGAATTCACATAATTTTGGTACTATTAGAATTTTTTTATGTTGCAAGAGTTATTTGCTTGGTTTTGATGTTTTCCGAATTGTCTTCTTTGATCTTTCCGATCCTTTTAGTGATTGCTTATGTGTGTTTACTATTGCTTGCTTACGATAGATTGATTGGGAGTGTGTGAGTAGAACTATCAGGAGTTTTGAGTGCGAATCATCTTCATCAACAATACATGCAAGTTCACACTTTGATCATATTCCTTTCATACCTAGTTTTTATGCATTAGTTTCAACTCTCAAACATTGCATGAGTAGGATTGATAACATGTGGGTATTAGGAAGTAGTTGATGAGGTAGGAACCTACTGTCCTGTATTCAAACATTGGGAGTTACTACTACGCTATGCTTATACTCCTATGCTATGCTCGTAGACGTGGATTGGGTTTGAGAGTATTCTATGACATATATGAGGTTGTTTAATTAATGATTCAGCTTAAGGTGGCTACTTTAATACACATATGGGTGGATTGTTGGTTTGGGCACCTGGAGAATCCAGTGTTGTCCTAGGAGATCCCGGGGCATCCGTGTGATCATCCTAAGGTCCGCTACCCAGGCTCAAAGGGATCATAAGATTATTCATGCTAGAAACTTCCATGTGCATCCACAAGCTATTATGGGCTCTAGCATAGTCGAGTATGTTGCATGACCTCTTCCAGTGGTAGGCTAGCAGATGTAGGGGGTGTAGGTTGCTCCTGTCTACCCGGGGTTAGTGTGAATGCTTTTGAAAGACTATGTCTCGTTCATCCGTTTCTCAAACACCCTGTAGTGCGAGAAATCCAACGGAGGAGATCGAGTCTTGTGGGGAAAAGTGCGCAAACCTCTGCAGAGTGTACAAACTAATCATGATTAGCCGTGTCCCCGGTTATGGACATCTTGAGTATCTAGTTCTTGGATTATCATGTTGATCTCAACACTTTATTTTAATTAATTTGATTGGGTTAATGATTATTATTTTGGGATTGAGTTGGAGGAACCTTCTCAATATTTATCAACCAACTTTGTAGTTAAATTAAATATATTCCTTTGCAGTAGGGAAATTTTGGCTTTTCGCAAAAACATTACAACCATAGAGCTTTTCCACCAGCCAAATATGCATGTAGTGATAGCCTTTATTCATCATTATCCTATGGTGTGAATTTGCGAGTACATTTAATGTCATGACCCTTTGTGGCTGCAACGTCTCATGTTGCAGGATTTCTTACGACGAGTAAGTGTTACGTTAGGGTTACAATTTCTACACTCAACTTTGCCGTTGGTGTTGATGGGAATCCACAACCTTGTTGTTACTTCCGCTATTTGGATTGAGGTAATAGTATTTAAGTTACTTTATACATGTGATTTACCTTTGTTATAAATCCTCGAGTACTATGTGTGTCAGCATACCGATCCAGGGATGACACTTAAGCACAGAGACTTGACCGTCTGAGGTTGGGTCGCTACAAGATGGTATCAGAGCACATGTTGACTGTGGGACGTGACCCTAGAAACTGGCAAGCCCATAGGGAAGATTTTTCTCTACAACTTTCTTTTCAAAAGGATCTTTTACCTCTCTTCTCTTCTGAGCTTATTCAAATATTCCCTTTTAGTGAGACTATACCCTTTCCCCCTTTTGGCCACACGAAGATTCGACTGATGAGACCACTCCGACAAGATATCGGATAACTAAGACCACTTCGGAATGGAGAGGATTTTACCGTGCAATGGAAACTACAATGATTGAAGACAACGAAGATTAGGAGAATTTGAAGACTCTGAAGAATTTCCCGATTGTTATGACTAGGAAGGCTACCCTTATGGAATTTGTCAGACTTTGGAAGCTGGCAATACCCGAGATCAAGGTGTGTCGGAGGAAGACCGGAACATGGAGCAGTAGAACTCAAAGATTTTTTCAAGAAAACCCTAATAGAGGAGATATCAACTATGGAATGATAGCCCATGGCAATGACAAGGGAAGAAACATGGCTATCCATGAGGTTATCGCACGCTTATGCTATTATCACCGTGTTGAGTTAAGCGTGCATATGCATGGAAGGATTGGATGGTAGAAGGCTGATGGAGCACCTATCAGCAAAATATGAAGTTTTAATCTTAGATGGTGTATCACCAGGATCTGGAGTATTACCTGAAGAATTTTTAGATGGACCTTCAGGAAGCCGTATTTGAGAAAGAAGTGTTTCGTGAAGAAATCAGGACCCAGAAGCTGAAAGTAGCCAAGCTGGAGGAGCAAAACCTCGAGATACCGGAGATTCGTTAGGAACTGAAGGACATTAGGACCATGGTTCATGCCAAGGATATAGAAAACCCAGAAGTTTGGAATGCAACTCTTAAAGGACGTCACGAGAGACTTCGCGTCAACAGAGATGATCTGGCAAAAGAACTTGAGAAGGATTAACATGATCGGAAGAAGCCATCGAGACATGAACAAGACTTGAAGAGTTTGGCGACGTTGAAGATTTATTTCACCTTTAGAAGACCAAACCCCTATTATATACTTACGTTAGATGCGATGATTGTGAGTTGTCATTTGTTTGATGTTTTTCCGATAGCCACAAATAAAATCTGTCTTTTCAAAACTATGTTTGCATTGTGTGCATACCTCTCGATCTCTCTTGTCTCACCCCAAAACCCTTAGATCCCAAAAGATGACGAATGGAGATGGACGAGTATTCCCGAGATTCATGACACAACCGGAGGTAGCACCTTTGAATCTGGAACATGGAAGATTGCATGAAGGAGCACGGTATTGAAGGAGAGTATATGGTTCCATACACCCTATGAAAGATCACACAAGGTGCTGCAAAATGGCAAGAGATACGTCAAGCCACACAAGGATGGAATGGAACCAATGCTTGGGATGAATTCAAGACGATTCTACTGAGGTCCCGTCTTACCCGAAAGCCATGTGAACCTAAAGAGCAGAAGCCTTGTGCACGTAAGATTTGTGGAGAAATGGGACACACCCATAAAGAACACAAGGATGAATGCCCCAACTGTGAAGGAAGTCACCCAACTCAAGAATGCCCAGCTAGGCAGATCACTTGTTTCTTGTGTGAAGGGACTACCCACTACCCTGCTCAGTGTCACATTTACCCCATGGTACAAAGAACCATCCAGCAGAAGAAAGAAGCAATGAAAGGAGCCCTTATGGAAATGTTAGAAGAACCTGTGATGAAGGAAGATGTGGAGGACACACCCGAAAAAGACCCAGTTAAACCCTGCACCAAGTCTTGCTATTCGTGTGGGGAAGAAGGGCACTTTTCCCAGAATTGTCTGAGGGAGATCTGGTAGCATTCCCGACAGAGGAAGTAGAGTATGACCCACAAGAAATAGAAGCCCTGACTAGAACGGAAAAGTCCAAAAGAGAAGTAGATTGGATTCGGGAAGGATCTGAGTCATATCACATGTTATAGGTGCAAGGATTTCGGTCATTACACCAATAACTGTCGAAAGAAGCAGCCAAGAGCCCAAAGGGCGGACACCATTCCCAAGAAGCCTAAAGACTTATCAGAAGTTATTTGTTTCATTTAGGAAATAGGACACTATGCTAATAAATGTCCCGAAAAGATGAAAATTTGGAGCTGAGTAGTTGAGAACTTAACATTGGTAATAAGCGTAGTAGGAAGCATTCTTTTTGGGGACATGGAGTGAGTTATGGAATGGAAGCTTGAGATATTGTAATGAATTCATGAAATCAATAAAATTCTTGTGTCATGATTTCACACGCTGAATCTTTATGAGTGTTACTCTACGAAGAAGGATTTTTGACCATTTTCGAGGATATGAGAAATATGGTCTATGGAAGAAATGTGCATTTTAAGGGTGGTAGTACCCTGTGAGGACCCGTGACCCTTAGAAAAGATAAGGATATTCCACGAATTGAATTTCGGACAAAATAAGTGTGAGTTTTGTCTCGATATGTGGGATACCCCAAGAGTATTAAGGGATGAAGTACTATTGGATATAAAGGAGGTAGAATGTTGGTTTTGGAGCAATTGTAACTCCATGATGAGTCTGAGTAATCACGTCTTAGTTTGGTAACAATAGAAGGAAGAAAGATAGTACAATTGGATGGATTTAAGAATGCTAGGAAGCTGGATGTTGGAGTAATGATCAGTTGCCTCGATAATGAGTTCAAGGATTACAAGTGTGAGATGGGTCATAACCCACAGGCCCCAGGACCTGCCAGGAAGCAAGCACATCCTTGCTGAAGGAAAAACCCTGGAAGAAGATATGCCTTTATCGACAGACGATCTTATAGGAATAACTCAAAACCTGAGAGTTGTGAAGGAACGATAGATGTTTGTTTGGCTTGTAGAATCAATGGATTTATCCGAACTTAGTTCGTCGACAAGAGAAATTTGGCATTGCTTGTGAGGATGACCGATGTTAGAATGCGATTCGCTAAACCGTATACAAGGTAATGATTCGGGTGCGGGATGGATTGATCACCATACCGACTTACTCTTATTATTCTCCTTGCTATGTGGGATGGTAAATCTGAGTGACTTGCCTATAGTAGAGAGACGGTGATATAAAACCTTGTTTAAACCTTAGAATGGTATAAGTATTTTTCCCTTGTACAAGGCAGCCGTCGCCAACCGTAGGTCATACGGTGAGGTTTAACCCAGACCCATTTCCTGCAGGAGAAACCATAAATTGTTGACCACCATGAGATATCGATAGTTGTTTAGTATTGGCGCCAGACCCGTAAGCTAAGAAGACCCAGTCTCGGAATAACCATACCAAGATATAAGGACAGAAGAATTGCGGTAAAGGTTGTGCCACTACCGGAAGAGGCAGAGAAGGAATTTTCCCGAGAATTTGAGAAGACCGGCCCCGTCAAGAATAAGGATGGAATATATGAGTTTTGGTGGAACCGTAATGATGTTTCTAAGGGTGGTAGCACCCCAGACCCCGAAGACGATCGATGGATTTTGAGATGACCCCGAACCTAACCTATTTCTTTCTAGCCTCTCCGAATCTCGATGACGAGATTCATTAAGGGTGGTAGGTTTGTAACATCCCAAAATTCTAAATTTTGGAATGCTATATTAAATAGATAGATTTGATTGATTGTTTGATTGATGGTGTGAAATTGAGTGAAATTCGAAACTTTTTGAAAGTTAAATGAGAGGGAATAAAAGGACTTTCCCAAACTTTCATTTTGCTTTTATGATCTTCGTGAATTCAAATTCTTTTCACCACAAAACCCTGGAGAGAAGATGACACGACTTCTTCCATTTATTTAAATGGCAAGAGGTGTTGAAAATATTTGAATTTCATTCGGAAATATTTCCAATTCATAAACTTCATGCAACCCAATGATTTTCATGAGAGAAGATAAAATAACTTCTTCAAAACATATGAAATATGAGTTGGGAGGTTCGAAGGATCAAATTTAAAGTCCTTTTGGAATATATTTTCAATTTGGAGTTATTTGGTTTTTATTCAAACTATTTTTCTCCAAAAATAAAATATATGCAAAATAGGGTAAAATGATTCCCTACATCAAAAAAATTGCAGAGAAATAAATTTGAAATCATTTTGGTATTTTTAAAAAGATTTTTATTGGATTTTATTAGAGCAGTAGCACTCTTTGCTTTATTTGAATTTCTGTAGATTTTATTTGGAGCTAGAAAAATGTTCAAGTCGTAGAATATCTTTTTCTGAAAATTTTGATATATTATATGCCTATATAATATTTTTTTAATTTTGTTTTATTTTTTTATTTTGTTTGTCTGGAAAATCTTAAAAAACATTTCTCCTCACGCTGGGCGGCCCAACAGCCAGCCCGGCCAGCCTGCCGCCTGTACGCCTTCACCTTTCGCGTGCCCAATGAGACTCGGGAATCCGCCGCCCCACGGCACCGTCGCCCCTCGCCAAGTCACCGCCTCGCCCTCCATAAATAGCGCACCGCCACCGCGCCGCTCGCCTCGCCTCGCCTCGCATCTCGCCTTGCCCGCGCCCGATCTCGCCGCTTTGGTTCACCGCCGTCTGCTTCGTTATTGCCGCCCGCCGCCTTGCCGCCACGCCTCGCCTCGCCCGCCGACGCCTGTCGCCCGACTTCCGAACCACCGCCCGCCCGCCGTCCCACCGGCGGTTTTCTCCGCCTAAACCACTGAGCTGGCCGGACCGGTATAACACCGATCCAGTTTTATTTTAAGTTTTTGGTTTTTCTTTTTAGTCTGGTTTATTCTTTTAGGTAGTTTAGTTAGCGAGCGATCGCTTGTTAGCTTCTGGTAGAGAATGTTTTAAATGCAGCAGGGTTACATGGCGAGCGTTAGATTCGATAGGACTTTTCTTTTATTTTAGTTTCTTGCCGAGGACCTATCCGTAGTTATTTTTCTTTACCGATTAGTCCCTGCTTTTCAAACCTCCGCTACTTTTCGCTCGTTTATCCAAATCCAACGAAACCAACACCCACTTCTTCGTTACGATCCCCTCTACCCAGTTAATCAATTTGAACATGTTTCTGAAAGTTTTAAAATTTGATGTCAAACAGATTTGTATTTGAACTTCGTTTGATCATAACTTGAGTTTTATAACTCCGATTTAGTTGTTTCTTTTTGCTATTCGAAGCTCTTGACCTAAACTTTCTGATAAGGCCAAATTCACATAATTTTGGTACTATTAGAACTTTTTTTATGTTGCAAGAGTTATTTTCTTGGTTTTGATGTTTTCCGAATTGTCTTTTTCGATCTTTCCGATCCTTTTAGTGATTGCTTATGTGTGTTTACTATTGCTTGCTTACGATAGATTGACTGGAGTGTGACGAGTAGAACTATCAGGAGTTTTGAGTGCGAATCATCTTCATCAACAGTACATGCAAGTTCACACTTTGATCGTATCCCTTTCATACCTAGTTTTTATGCATTAGTTTCAACCCTCAAACATTGCATGAGTAGGATTGATAACATGTGGGTATTGGGAAGTAGTTGATGAGGTAGGAACCTATTGTCCTGTATTCAAACATTGGGAGTTACTACTACGCTATGCTTATACTGCTATGCTATGCTCGTAGACGTGGATTGGGTTTGAGAGTATTCCATGACAGATATGAGGTTGTTTAATTAATGGTTCAACTAGGTGGCTACTTTAATACACATCTGAAGGAAATATGCCCTAGAGGCAATAGTAAAGTTATTATTTATTTCCTTATTTCATGATAAATGTTTATTATTCATGCTCGAATTGTAACCGGAAACATAATACATGTGTGAATACACAGACAAACATAGTGTCACTAGTATGCCTCTACTTGACTAGCTCGTTATGCAAAGATGGTTAAGTTTCCTAACCATTGACATGAGTTGTCATTTGGTTAACGGGATCACATCATTAGGAGAATGATGTGATTGACTTGACCCATTCCGTTAGCTTAGCACTTGATCGTTTAGTATGTTGCTATTGCTTTCTTCATGACTTATACATGTTCCTATGACTATGAGATTATGCAACTCCCGTTTACCGGAGGAACACTTTGTGTGCTACCATACGTCACAACGTAACTGGGTGATTATAAAGGTACTCTACAGGTGTCTCCGAAGGTACTTGTTGGGTTGGCGTATTTTGAGATTAGGATTTGTCACTCCGATCATCGGAGAGGTATCTCTGGGCCCTCTCGGTAATGCACATCACTTAAGCCTTGCAAGCATTGCAACTAATGAGTTAGTTGCGGGATGATGTATTATGGAACGAGTAAAGAGACTTGTCGGTAACGATATTGAACTAGGTATTGAGATACCGACGATCGAATCTCGGGCAAGTAACATACCGATGGCAAAGGGAACAGCGTATGTTGTTATGCGGTCTGACCGATAAAGATCTTCGTAGAATATGTGGGAGCCAATATGAGCATCCAGGTTCCGCTATTGGTTATTGACCGGAGACATGTCTTGGTCATGTCTACATAGTTCTCGGACCCGTAGGGTCCGCACGCTTAAAGTTTCGATGACAGTTATATTATGAGGTTATATGTTTTGATGTACCGAAGGTTGTTCGGAGTCCCGGATGTCATCACGGACATGACGAGGTGTCTCGAAATGGTCAAGACATGAAGATTGATATATTGGAAGCCTATGTTTGGATATCAGAAGTGTTCCGGGTGAAATCGGGATTTCTGAGAATCTGGGAGGATTCTGGAACCCCGGGGGTTAATGGGCCATAGTGGGCCTTGGTGGAGAAGAGGAGAGGGGGCGAGGGCAAGGGCCGCGCGCCCCTCCCCCCTAGTCCGAATAGGACAAGGAGAGCCGGGCGGAGCCCCCCTTCCTTCTTCTGCTCCACCACTTTCCCCCCAAGTCCTAATCCAACTAGGAAAGGGGGGAGTCCTACTCCCGGTGGGAGTAGGACTCCTCCTGGCGCGCCCCCCTTGGCCGGCCGCACCTCCCCCTTGCTCCTTTATATACGGGGGCATGGGGGCACCCTAGAGACACAACAATTGATCGTTTGATCTTTTAGCCGTGGCGGTGCCCCCCTCCACCATAGTCCACCTCGATATCAGAAGCGGTGCTTAGGCGGAGCCTGCGTCGGTAGAACATCATCATCGTCCTGCACGCCGTCGTCTTGTGAAACTCTCCCTCAACACTTGGCTGGATCGGAGTTCGAGGGACGTCATCGGGCTGAACGTGTGCTGAACTCGGAGGTGCCGTGCGTTCGGTACTTGATCGGTTGGATCGTGAAGACGTACGACTACATCAACCGCGTTGTGCTAACGCTTCCGCTTTCGGTCTACGAGGGTACGTGGACACACTCTCCCCTCTCGTTGCTATGCATCACCATGATCTTGCGTGTGCGTAGGAAAATCTGTTGAAATTACTACGTTCCCCAACAGTGGCATCTGAGCCTGGTTTTATGTGTTGATGTTATATGCACGAGTAGAACACAAGTGAGTTGTGGGCAATATAAGTCATACTGCTTACCATCATGTCATAGTTTGGTTCGGCAGTATTGTTGGATGAAGCGGCCCGGACCGACATTGCGCGTACGCTTACGTGAGACTGGTTCTAACGACGTGCTTTGCACATAGGTGGCTGGCGGGTGTCAGTTTCTCCAACTTTAGTTGAACCGAGTGTGGCTACGCCCGGTCCTTGCGAAGGTTAAAACAGCACCAACTTGACAAACTATCGTTGTGGTTTTGATGCGTAGGTAAGAACGGTTCTTGCTAAGCCCGTAGCAGCCACGTAAAACATGCAACAACAAAGTAGAGGACGTCTAACTTGTTTTTGCAGGGCATGTTGTGACGTGATATGTTCAAGACATGATGCTAAATTTTATTGTATGAGATGATCATGTTTTGTAACCGAGTTATCGGCAACTGGCAGGAGCCATATGGTTGTCGCTTTATTGTATGCAATGCAATCGCCCTGTAATGCTTTACTTTATCACTAAGCGGTAGCGATAGTCGTAGAAGCATAAGATTGCTGAGACGACAACGATGCTACGATGGAGATCAAGGTGTCGCGTCGGTGACGATGGTGATCATGGAGGTGCTTCAGAGATGGAGATCACAAGCACAATATGATGATGGCCATATCATATCACTTATATTGATTGCATGTGATGTTTATCTTTTATGCATCGCGTCTTGTTTTGCTTTTATTGACGGTAGCATTATAAGATGATCTCTCACTAAATTTCAAGATAAAAGTGTTCTCCCTGAGTATGCACCGTTGCCAAAGTTTGTCGTGCCCAGAGACCACGTGATGATCGGGTGTGATAAGCTCTACGTCCATCTACAACGGGTGCAAGCCAGTTTTGCACACGCAGAATACTCAGGTTAAACTTGACGAGCCTAGCATATGCAGATATGGCCTCGGAACACTGAGACCGAAAGGTCGAGCGTGAATCATATAGTAGATATGATCAACATAGTGATGTTCACCATTGAAAACTACTCCATTTCACGTGATGATCGGTTATGGTTTAGTTGATTTTTATCACGTGATCACTTAGATGATTAGAGGGATTTCTATCTAAGTGGGAGTTCTTAAGTAATATGATTAATTGAACTTTAATTTATCATGAACTTAGTCCTGTTAGTATTAGCATATCTATGTTGTAAATCAATTGCTCGCGTTTAGCTCCCCTGTTTTATTTTTGATATGTTCCTAGAGAAAACTAAGTTGAAAGATGTTAGTAGCAATGATACGGATTGGATCCGTGATATGAGGATTATCCTCATTGCTGCCGCGTAAGAATTATGTCCTTGATGCACCACTAGGTGATGCATCGATTGCAGGAGCAACTGCAGACGTTATGAATGTTTGGCAAGCTCGATATGATGACTACTTGATAGTTTAGTGCACCATGCTTTATGGCTTAGAATCGGGGCTTCAAAGACGTTTTTTGAAATGCCACGGAGCATATGAGATGTTCCAAGAGTTGAAATTAGTATTTCATACTCATGCCCGTGTCGAGAGCTATGAGTCCTATGACAGTACTTTGCCTACAAGATGGAGGAGAATTGCTCAGCTAGTGAGCATGTGCTCAGAATGTCTGAGTACTACAATCACTTGAATCAAGTGGGAGTTGATCTTCCAGATAAGATAGTGATTGGAAGAGTTCTCTAGTCACTATCACCAAGTTACTAGAACTTCGTGATGAACTATAATATGCAAGGGATAACAGAGACGATTCCCAAGCTCTTCGTGATGCTGAAATCGACGAAGGTAGAAATCAAGAAAAACATCAAGTGTTGATGGTTGACAAGACCACTTGTTTCAAGAAAAGGGCAAAGGGAAGAAGGGGAACTTCAAGAAGAACGGCAAGCGAGTTGCTGCTCAAGTGAAGAAGCCCAAGTCTGGACCTAATCCACGAGACTAAGTGCTTCTCTTGCCAAAGGGACTGGTCACTAGAAGTGGAACTGCCCTAGATACTTAGCGGATAAGAAGGATGGCATAGTGAACAAAGGTATATTTGATATACATGTTATTGATGTGTACTTTACTAGTGTTTATAGCAACCCCTTAGTATTTGATACTAGTTCAGTTGCTAAGATTAGTAGCTCGAAACGGGAGTTGCAGAATGAACAGAGACTAGTTAAGGGTGAAGTGACGATCTATGTTGGAAGTAGTTCCAAGATTGATATGATCATCATCGCACACTCCCTATACTTTCGAGATTAGTGTTAAACCTAAATAAGTGTTATTTGGTGTTTGCGTTGAGCATGAGTATGATTTATCATGTTTATTGCAATATGGTTATTCATTTAAGTTAGAGAATGATTGTTGTTCTGTTTACATGAATAAAACCTTCTATGGTCATACACCCAATGAAAATGGTTTGTTGGATCTCGATCGTAGTGATACACATATTCATAATATTGAAGCCAAAAGATGCAAAGTTAATAATGATAGTGCAACTTATTTGTGTCACTGCCGTTTAGGTCATATTGGTGTAAAGCGCATGAAGAAAATCTATGCTGATGGGCTTTTGAAATCACTTGATTATGAATCAGTTGATGCTTGCGAACCATGCCTCATGGGCAAGATGACTAAGACTCCGTTCTCCGGAACAATGGAGCGAGCTACTGACTTATTGGAAATAATACATACCGATGTATGCGGTCCGATGACTGTTGAGGCTCACGGCGGGTATCGTTATTTCCTGACCTTCACAAGATGATTTGAGCAGATATGGGTATATCTACTTAATGAAACTGAAACAGTTGAAAAGTTCAAAGAATTTCAGAGTGAAGTGGAGAATCATTGTAACAAGAAAATAAAAGTTTTTCTGCGATTTGATCGCGAAGACGAATATTTGAGTTAAGTTTGGCCTTCAATTAAAACAATGTGGAATAGTTTCACAAACTCATGCCACCTAGAACACCACAGCATAATGGTGTGTCCGAACGTCATAACCGTACTTTATTGGATATAGTGCAATCTATGATGTCTCTTACCGATTTACCACTATCGTTCTGGGGTTATGCATTAGAGACAGCTGCATTCACATTAAATAGGGCACCGTCTAATCCGTTGAGACGACACCGTATGAGCTATGGTTTAGCAAGAAACCTAAGCTGTCTTTTCTTAAAGTTTGGGGATACGATGCTTTTGTGAAAAAGTTTCAACCTGATAAGCTCGAACCCAAATCGGAAAAGTGCGTCTTCATAGGATACCCAAAATAAAATCTTGGGTACACCTTCTGTCACAGATCCGAAGGCAAGACATTCGTTGTTAAGAATGGATCCTTTCTAGAGAAGGAGTTTCTCTCGAAAGAAGTGAGTGGGAGGAAAGTAGAACTTAATGAGGTAACTGTACCTGCTCCCTTATTGGAAAGTAGTTCGTCACAGAAATTTGTTCCTGTGACCCCTACACCAATTAGTGAGGAAGCTAATGATGATGATCATGAAACTTCAGATCAAGTTCCTACCGAACCTCGTAGGTCAACCAGAGTACGGTCCGCACCAGAGTGGTATGGTAATCCGGTTCTGGAGGTCATGTTACTTGACCATGACGAACCTACGAACTATGAGGAAGCGATGATGAGCCCAGATTCCGCGAAATGGCTTGAGGCCATGAAATCTGAGATAGGATCCATGTATGAGAACAAAGTGTGGACTTTGGTTGACTTGTCCGATAATCGTCAAGCCATTGAGAATAAATGGATCTTCAAGAGGAAGACGGACACTGATAGTAGTGTTACTATCTACAAAGCTCGAATTGTCGCAAAAATGTTTTCGACAAGTTCAAGGTGTTGACTAGAATGAGATTTTCTCACATGTATCGATGCTTAAAAGTCTGTTCGAATCATGTTAGCAATTGCCGCATTTTATGAAATTTGGTAAGTGGATGTCAAACCTGCATTCCTTAATGGATTTCTTAAAGAAGAGTTGTATATGATGCAAGCAGAAGGTTTTGTCAAACCAAAAGATGCTGACAAAGTGTATGGGCACCAGTGATCCATTTATGGACTGGCGCAAGCATCTCGGAGTTGGAATGTACGCTTTGATAGTGTGGTCAAAGCATATAGTTTTATACAGACTTGCGGTGAAGCCTATATTTACAAGAAAGTGAATGGGAGCACTACAACATTTCTTATAAGTATATGTGGATGACATATTGTTGATCGGAAATAATGTAGAATTTTCTGTAAAGCATAATGAAGTATTTGAAAGGAGTTTTTCAAAGAAAGACCTCAGTGAAGCTGCTTACATATTGAGCATCAAGATCTATAGAGATAGATCAAGATGCTTGATAATTTTTTTCAGTGAGTACATACCTTGACAAGATTTTGAAATAGTTCAAAATGGAACAGTCAAAGAATGAGTTCTTGCCTGTGTTACAAGGTGTGAAATTGAGTAAGACTCAAAGCCCGACCACGGTAGAAGATAGAAAGAGAATGAAAGTCATTCCCTATGCCTCAGCCATAGGTTCTATAAAGTATGCCATGTTGTGTACCAGATCTATTGTATACCCTACCACTGAGTTTGGCAAGGGAGTACAATAGTGATCTAGGAGTAGATCACTGGACAACGGTCAAAATTATCCTTAGTGGAATAAGGATATGTTTCTCGATTATGGAAGTGACAAAAGGTTCGTCGTAAATGGTTACGTCGACACAAGTTTTGACACTGATCCAGGTGAATCTAAGTCTCAATCTGGATACATATTGAAAGTGGGAGCTATTAGCTAAAGTAGCTCCGTGCAGAGCATTGTAGACATAGAAATTTGCAAAATACTTACAGATCTGAATGTGACAGACCCGTTGACTAAAATTATCTCACAAGCAAAACATGATCACACCTCAGTACTCTTTGGGTGTTAATCACATAGCGATGGAACTAGATTACTGACTCTAGTAAACCCTTTGGGTGTTGATCACATATCGATGTGAACTATGGGTGTTAACCACATAAAGATGTGAACTATTGATGTTAAATCACATGGCGATGTGAACTAAATTATTGACTCTAGTGCAAGTGGGAGATGAAGTAAATATGCCCTAGAGGCAATAATAAAGTTATTATTTATTTCCTTATTTCATGATAAATGTTTATTATTCATGCTATAATTGTATTAACCGGAAACATAATACATGTGTGAATACATAGACAAACATAGTGTCACTAGTATGCCTCTACTTGACTAGCTCGTTAATCAAAGATGGTTAAGTTTCCTAACCATAGACATGAGTTGTCATTTGATTAACGGGATCACATCATTAGGAGAATGATGTGATTGACTTGACCCATTCCGTTAGCTTAGCACTTGATCGCTTTAGCATGTTGCTATTGCTTTCTTCATGACTTATACATGTTCCTATGACTATGCGATTATGCAACTCCGTTTACGGAGGAACACTTTGTGTGCTACCAAATGTCATAACGTGAATCGGGTGATTATAAAGGTACTCTGTGTGTCTCGAAGGTACTTGTTGGGTTGGCATATTTCGAGATTAGGATTTGTCACTCCGATTGTCGGAGAGGTATCTCTGGGCCCTCTCGGTAATGCACATCACTTAAGCCTTGCAAGCGTTGCAACTAATGAGTTAGTTGCATGATCATGTATTACAGAACGAGTAAAGAGACTTGCCGCAGAATTTAGATTGAACTAGGTATTGAGATACCGACGATCGAATCTCGGGCAAGTAACATACCGATGACAAAGTGAACACCGTATGTAGATATGCGGTAAAACCGATAAAGATCTTCGTAGAATATGTGGGAGCCAATATGAGCATCCAGGTTACGCTATTGGTTATTGACCGGAGACGTGTCTCGGTCATGTCTACATAGTTCTCGAACCCGTAGGGTCCGCACGCTTAACGATACGATGACAGTTATATTATGAGTTTATATGTTTTGATGTACCGAAGGTTGTTCGGAGTCCCGGATGTGATCACGGACATGACGAGGAGTCTCGAAATGGTCGAGACATGAAGATTGATATATTGGAAGCCTACGTTTAGATATCGGAAGTGTTCCGGGTGAAATCAGGATTTTACCGGAGTACCGGAGGGGTTACCGGAACCCCTCGGGGGTTAATGGGCCATAGTGGGCCTTGATGGAGAAGAGGACAGGCGGCCAGGGCAAGGGTCGTGTGCCCCTCCGCCTAGTCCGAATAGTACAAGGAGAGGGGGGCGGCGCCCCCCCCCCTTCCTTCTTCTCCTCCACCTCTTTCCCCCCAAGTCCTAATCCAACTAGGAAAGGGGGGAGTCCTATTCCCGGTGGGAGTAGGACTCCTCCTGGCGCGCCCCCTTGGCCGGCCGCACCTCCCCCTTGCTCCTTTATATACAAGGGCAGGGGGCACCCTAGAGACACAACAATTGATCGTTTGTTTTAGCCGTGTGCGGTGCCCCCCTCCACCATGGTCCACCTCGATAATACTGTAGCGGTGCTTAGGCGAAGCCCTGCATCGGTAGAACATCATCATCGTCACGATGCCGTCGTGCTGACGAAACTCTCCCTCAACACTCGGCTGGATCGGAGTTCAAGGCACGTCATCGGGCTGAACGTGTGCTGAACTCGGAGGTGCCATGCGTTCGGTACTTGATCGGTTGGATCATGAAGACGTACAACTACATCAACCGTGTTGTGCTAACGCTTCCGCTTTCGGTCTACGAGGGTACGTGGACACACTCTCCCCTATTGTTTCTATGCATCACCATGATCTTGCGTGTGCGTAGGAAAATCTGTTGAAATTACTACGTTCCCCAACAACATCTAGGTGGATTGTTGGTTTGGGCACCTGGGGAATCCAGTGTTGTCCTAGGAGATCCCGGGGCATCCGTGTGATCATCCTAAGGTCCGCCACCCAGGCTTAAAGAGATCGTAAGATTATTCATGCTAGAAACTTCTGTGTGCAGCCACAAGCTATTATGGGCTCTAGCATAGTTGAGTATGTTGCATGACCTCTTCCAGTGGTAGGCTAGCAGATGTAGGGGGTGTAGGTTGGTGCTGTCTACCCGGGGTTAGAGTGAATGCTTCTGAAAGACTGTGTCTCGGTCATCCGTTTCTCAAACACCCTGTAGTGCGAGAAATCCAACGGAGGAGATCGAGTCTTATGGGGAAAAGTGCGCAAACCTCTGAAGAGTGTACAAACTAATCATGATTAGCCGTGTCCCCGGTTATGGACATCTTGAGTATCTAGTTCTTGGATTATCATGTTGATCTCATCACTTTATTTTAATTAATTTGATTGGGTTAATGGTTATTATTTTGGGATTGAGTTGGAGGAACCTTCTCAATATTTATCAACCAACTTTGTAGTTAAATAAAATATATTCCTTTTGCAGTAGGGAAAAATTGGATTTTCGCAAAAACATTACAACCATAGAGCTTTTCCACTAGCCAAATATGCATGTAGTGATAGCCTTTATTCATCATTATCCTATGGTGTAAATTTGCTAGTACATTCAATGTACTGACCCTTTGTGGCTGCAACGTCTCATGTTGCAGGATTTCTTACGATGAGTAAGTGATACGTTAGGGTTACGATTTCTACACTCAACTTTGCCGTTGGTGTTGATGGGGATCCACAAACTTGTTGTTACTTCCGCTATTTGGATTGAGGTAATAGTATTTACGTTACTTTATACATGTGATTTACCTCTGTTATAAATCCTCGAGTATTGTGTGTGTCAGCATACCGATCGAGGGATGACACTTAAGCACATAGACTTGACCGTCTGAGGTCGGGTCGCTACAAGATGGTACCAGAGCACATGTTGACTGTAGGACGTGACCCTAGAAACTGGCAAGCCCATAGGAAAGATTTTTCTCTACAACTTTCTTTTCAAAAGGATCTTTTACCTCTCTTCTCTTGTGAGCTTATTCAAATATTCCATTTTAGTGAGACTATACCCTTTCCCCCTTTTGGCCACACGAAGATTCGACTGATGAGACCACTCCGACAAGATATCGGACAACTAAGACCACTTCGGAATGGAGAGGATTTTACCGTGCAATGGAAACTACAATGGTTGAAGACAACGAAGACTAGGAGAATTTGAAGACTCTGAAGAATTTCCCAATTGTTATGACTAGGAAGGCTACCCTTATAGAATTTGTCAGACCATGGAAGCTGGCAATACCCGAGATCAAGGTGTGTCGGAGAAAGACCGGAACGTGGAGCAGTAGAACTCAAAGATTTTGTCAAGAAAACCCTAATGGAGGAGATATCAACTATGGAATGATAGCCCATGGCAATGACAAGGGAAGAAACACGGCTATCCATGAGGTTATCGCTCGCTTATGCTATTGTCACCGTGCTGAGTTAAGCGTGCATATGCATGGAAGGATTGGATGGTAGAAGGCTGCTGGAGCACCTATCAGCAAAATATGAAGTTTTAATCTTAGATGGTGTATCACCAGGATCTGGAGTATTACCTGAAGAATTTTTAGATGGACCTTCAGGAAGCCGTATTTGACAAAGAAGTGTTTCGTGAAGAACTTCGGGACCCGTGGTTGAAAGTAGCCAAGCTGGAGGAGCAAAACCTCGAAATACCGGAGATTCATCATGAACTGAAGGACAGTAGGACCATGGTTCATGCCAAGGATATAGAAAACCCAGAAGTTTGGAACGCAACTCTTAAAGGACGTCACGAGAGACTTCACGTCAACAAAGATGATCTGGCAAAATAACTTGAGAAGGATTAACATGATCGGAAGAAGCCATCGAGACATGAACAAGACTTGAAGAGTTTGGCGACGTTGAAGATTTATTTGACCTTTAGAAGACCAAACCCCTGTTATATACTTACGTTAGATGCGAATAAAATCTGTCTTTTCAATAGACTTGAAGAGTTTGGCGACGTTGATGATTGTGAGCTGTCATTTGTTTGATGTTTTTCCGATAGCCACAAATAAAATCTGTCTTTTCAAAACTATGTTTGCATTGTGTGCATCCCTCTCTATCTCTCTTATCTCACCCCCAAAACCATTAGATCCCAAAGATGACGAATGGAAATGGACGAGTATTCCCGAGATTCATGACACAGCCGGAGGTAGCATACTGGATACGGAACATGGAAGATCGCATGAAGGAGCACGATATTGAAGGAGAGTATATGGTTCCATACACCCTACGAAAGATCACACAGGGTGCTGCAAAATGGCGAGAGATACGTCAAGCCATACAAGGATGGAATGGAACCAATGCTTGGGATGAATTCAAGACAATTCTACTGAGGTCCCGTCTTACCCGAAAGCCATGTAAACCTAAAGAGCAGAAGCCTTGTGCACGTAAGATTTGTGGAGAAATGGGACACACCCATAAAGAACACAAGGATGAATGCCCCAACTGTGAAGGAAGTCACCCAATTGAAGAATGCCCAGCTAGGCAGATCACTTGTTTCTTGTGTGAAGGTACTACCCACTACCCTGCTCAGTGTCACATTTGCCCCATGGTACAAAGAACCATCCAGCAGAAGAAAGAAGCAATGAAAGGAGCCCTTATGGAAATGTTAGAAGAACCTGTGATGAAGGAAGATGTGGAGGACACACCCGAAAAAGACCCAGTTAAACCCTGCACCAAGTCTTGCTATTCGTGTGGGGAAGAAGGGCACTTTTCCCAGAATTGTCTGAGGGAGATCTGGTAGCATTCCCGACAGAGGAAGTAGAGTATGACCCACAAGAAATAGAAGCCCTGACTAGAACGGAAAAGTCCAAAAGAGAAGTAGATTGGATTCCAGGAAGGATCTGAGTCATATCACATGTTATAGGTGCAAGGATTTCGGTCATTACACCAATAACTGTCGAAAGAAGCAGCCAAGAGCCCAAAGGGCGGACACCATTCCCAAGAAGCCTAAAGACTTATCAGAAGTTATTTGTTTCCGCTGCAGGGAAATAGGACACTATGCTAATAAATGTCCCGAAAAGATGAAAGCTGGAGCTGAGTAGTTGAGAACTTAACATTGGTAATAAGCGTAGTAGGAAGCATTCTTTTTTGGGGACATGGAGTGAGTTATGGAATGGAAGCTTGAGATATTGTAATGAATTCATGAAATCAATAAAATTCTTGTGTCATGATTTCATACGCTGAATCTTTATGAGTGTTACTCTACGAAGAAGGATTTTTGACCATTTTCGAGGATATGAGAAATATGGTCTATGGAAGAAATGTGCATTTTAAGGGTGGTAGTACCCTGTGAGGACCCGTGACCCTTAGAAAAGATAAGGATATTCCACGGAGTGGATTTCGGACAAAATAAGTGTGAGTTTTGTCTCGATATGTGGGATACCCCAAGAGTATTAAGGGATGAAGTACTATTGGATATAAAGGAGGTAGAATGTTGGTTTTGGAGCAATTGTAACTCCATGATGAGTCTGAGTAATCACGTCTTAGTTTGGTAACAATAGAAGGAAGAAAGATAGTACAATTGGATGGATTTAAGAATGCTAGGAAGCTGGATGTTGGAGTAATGATCAGTTGCCCCGATAATGAGTTCAAGGATTACAAGTGTGAGATGGGTCATAACCCACAGGCCCCAGGACCTGCCAGGAAGCAAGCACATCCTTGCTGAAGGAAAAACCCTGCAAGAAGATATGCCTTTATCGACAGACGATCTTATAGGAATAATGCAAAACCTGAGAGTTGTGAAGGAACGATAGATGTTTGTTTGTTTTGCAGAATCAATGGATTTATCCGAACTTAGTTCGTCGACAAGAGAAATTCTGCATTGCTTGTGAGGATGACCGAGTGTTAGAATGCGAGATTCGCTAAACCGTATACAAGGTAATGATTCAAAAGGGATGGATTGATCACCATACCAACTTACTCTTATTATTCGCCTTGCTATGTGGGATGGTAAATCTGAGTGACTTGCCTATAGTAGAGAGACGGTGATATGAAACCTTGTTTAAACCTTAGAATGGCATAAGTATTTTCCCTTGTACAAGGCAGCCATTGCCAACCGTAGGTTATACGGTGAGGTTTAACCCAGACCCATTTCCTGCAGGAGAAACCATAAATTGTTGACCACCATGAGATATCGATAGTTGTTTCGTATTGGCGCCAGACCCGTCGGCTAAGAAGACCTAGTCTCGGAATAACCATACCAAGATATAAGGACAGAAGAATTGTGGTAAAGGTTGTGCCACTACCGGAAGAGCCAGAGAAGGAAATTTCCCGAGAATTTGAGAAGACCGGCCCCGTCAAGAATAAGGATGGATTATATGAGTTTTGATGGGCTATGCTTGATGTTTCTAAGGGTGGTAGCACCCAGGACACTGGAGACGATAGATGGATTTTGAGATGACCCCGAACCTAACCTATTTCTTTCTAGCCTCTCCGAATCTCGAGGACGAGATTCATTTTAACGGTGGTAGGTTTGTAACATCCCAAAATTCTAAATTCTGGAATGTTATATTAAATAGATAGATTTGATTGATTGCTTGATTGATGGTGTGAAATTGAGTGAAATTCGAAACTTTTTGAAAGTTAAATGAGAGAGAATAAAAGGACTTTCCCAAACTTTAATTTTTCTTTTATGATCTTCATGAATTCAAATTATTTTCACCACAAAACCCTGGAGAGAAGATGACATAACTTCTTCCATTTACTTAAATGGCAAGGGGTGTTGAAAATATTTGAATTTCATTCGGAAATATTTCCAAATCATAAACTTCATGCAACTCAATGATTTTCATGAGAGAAGATAAAATGACTTCTTCAAAACATATGAAATATGAGTTGGGAGTTTCGAAGGATCAAATTTAAAGTCCTTTTGGAATTTATATTCAATTTGGAGTTATTTGGTTTTTATTCAAATTATTTTTCTCCAAAAATAAAATATATGGAAAATAGGGTAAAATGATTCCCTACATCAAAAAATGGAGAGAAATAAATTTGAAATCATTTTGGTATTTTAAAATGATTTTTATTGGATTTTATTAGAGCAGTAGCACTCTTTGCTTTATTTGAATTTCTGTAGATTTTATTTGGTGCTAGAAAAATGTTCAAGTCGTAGAATATCTTTTTTTTGAAAATTTTGATATTTTTGAAAATAAATTTGAATTCCCTATATAATATTTTTGTTTATTTTGTTTTATTTATTTTATTTTGTTTGTCTGGAAAATCTTAAAAAAAACACTTCTCCTCCGCCGCCGAACTGGGCCGGCCTAACAGGCCACGGCCCAGCCCAGCCAGCGCGCCGCCGCCTTCTTGCTCCCGTGCCCTAGCGGGACTCGCCGGAGTCCGCCGCCCCCACGGCGCCCGTCGCCCCCTCGCAAAGTCAGCCGCCTCGCCCCTCCATAAATAGCGCTCCACCGCGCCGCTCTCGCCTCGTCTGGCCTCGCATCTCGTGCCACCGCCAATCGCCGCCGTCGCCGTGCCGTCTGAGCCGCCGCGCCACTTTGGTTCGCCGCCCTTGACGCGTGCCGCCTCGCCCGCCGACGCCCATTGCCGGACTCATGGGAGCCGCCCGCCGCACGCCGTCCTGCCGTCCTGGCGGCGGTTTTCTTCGCCTAAACCACCGAGCCGGCCGAACCGGTATAACCCCGATCCAGTTTTATTTTAAGTTTTCGGTTTTTCTTTTTATTCTGGTTTATTTTTTTATTTAGTTTAGTTAGCGAGCGTTCGCTTGTTAGCTTCTGGTAGCGAACGTTTTTGTTCTGTAGGGTTATGTAGCGAACGTTCGGTTGATAGGATTTTTCTTTTTATTTTAGTTTACTACCAGGGACCTATCCGTAGTTATTTTTCTTTACCGATTAGTCCTTGTTTTTCAAACCTCCGCTACTTTTCGCTAGTTTATCCAAATCCAACGAAACCAACACCCACTTCTTGGTTACGATCCCCTCTACCCAATTAATCAACTTGAACATGTTTTTGAAAGTTTTAAAATTTGATTTCAAACTGATTTGTTTTTCAACTTCGTTTGATCATAACTTGAGTTTTATAACTCCGATTTAGTTGATTCTTTTTGCTATTCGAAGCTCTTAACCTAAACTTTCAGATAAGGCCAAATTCACATAATTTTGGTACTGTTAGAAATTGTTTTATGTTGCAAGAGTTATTTGCTTGGTTTTGATGTTTTCCGAATTGTCTTCTTCGATCTTTCCGATCCTTTGAGTGATTGCCTATGTGTGTTTACTATTGCTTGCTTACGATAGATTGACCGGAGTGTGACGAGTAGAACTATCAGGAGTTTTGAGTGTGAATCATCTTCATCAACAGTACAGGCAAGTTCACACTTTGAACATATCCCTTTCGTACCTAGTTTTTATGCATTAGTTTCAACCTTCAAACATTGCATGAGTAGGATTGATAACATGTGGGTATTGGGAAGTAGTTGATGAGGTAGGAACCTATTGTCCTGTATTCAAACCCTGGGAGTTACTACTACGCTATGCTTATGCTGCTACACTATGCTCGTAGACGTGGAGTGGGTTTGAGAGTATTCCATGATAGATATAAGGTTGTTTAATTAATGGTTCAACTTAAGGTGGCTACTTTAATACACATCTGGGTGGATTGTTGGTTTGGGCACCTGGGGAATCCAGTGTTGTCCTAGGAGATTCCGGGGCATCTGTGTGATCATCCTAAGGTCCGCCACCCTGGCTCAAAGGGATTATAAGATTATTCATGCTAGAAACTTCCGTGTGCAGCCACAAGCTATTATGGGCTCTAGCATAGTCGAGTATGTTGCATGACCTCTTCCAGTGGTAGACTAGCAGATGTAGGGGGTGTAGGGTGGTATTGTCTACCCGGGGTTAGAGTGAATGTTTCTGAAAGACAGTGTCTCAGTCATCCGTTTCTGAGACACCATGTAGTGCGAGAAATTCAACGGAGGAGATCGAGTCTTGTGGGAAAAAGTGTGCAAACCTCTGCAGAGTGTACAAACTAATCATGACTAGCCGTGTCCCCAGTTATGGACATCTTGAGTATCAAGTTCTTGGATTATCATGTTGATCTCATCACTTTATTTTAATTAATTTGATTGGGTTAATGATTATTATTTTGGGATTGAGTTGGAGGAACCTTCTCAATATTTATCAACCAACTTTGTAGTTAAATAAAATATATTTCTTTACAGTATGGAAAAATTGGCTTTTCGCAAAAACATTACAACCATAGAGCTTTTCCACCGGCCAAATATGCATGTAGTGATAGCCTTTATTCATCATTATCCTATGGTGTGAATTTGCCAGTACATTCAATGTACTGGCCCTTTGTGGCTGCAACGTCTCATGTTGCAGGATTTCTTACGACGAGTAAGTGATACGTTAGGGTTATGATTTTTACACTCAATTTTGCCTTTGGTGTTGATGGGAATCCACAACCTTGTTACTTCCGCTATTTGGATTGAGGTAATAATATTTACGTTACTTTATACATGTGATTTACCTCTGTTATAAATCCTCGAGTATTGTGTGTGTCAGCATATCGACCCAGGGATGACACTTAAGCACAGAGATTTGACTGTGTGAGGTCGGGTCGCTACACCTAACAAGTGGGATCAATTAATGAAAAAAATCTTATTTGCCAAAAGGTAGCTTCGAGTGCAAAATGAATGGGTGTTGCTTGTTTTGTGTGGTCGATCGGTTCACTAAATATAATTCAGTAAGACTATAATGTATGGACATATATATGTAATCCCCCCTGTATTTCTATCTATGTAACTTCTTGGGGCAGGATCTTTAAGACCAGTTCTTTGGTGATAAATGACGTGTTATGATCGTAAAAAGAAACTCTACAGTAGAGATTAACCATCTTTAGAAATAAGAAATTAGCAAAACTAGTTGTGTGTACTGTGCAATTTCGTTGGAATTAGAACACAATTGATTATTTTTACCTTTTTGGAAGTATGAACATAAGTAGCATATTGACGACGAGATATTAGACAAAGCAAACCATTGATGCTGGTGCTCGGCACCTCATTTTTTTAGTTGCTTGGTGTTGGCCTTCTCTATTCCTTTGTTCTTTTGCTTTCATTTCATTTCGGCAACTTAGAATGCCTTTTGTTGTTCACTTCCGCTTCGGTAGACCCCTTCTAAATACATCAACTGCTGTGATTACGCCATACCTCTTCATAATAGAGGGCATGATAGTCGTTTAAAAAAATACGTCATACATATTAAGATCTTTTTTTCTGAAATGTACGCATTAAGATCTTGGATACGCATCTTTGTACGAACGAGCGCGCTGGTACGACCACGCACAACTGGGCCAGCCCACCAGGCGCTAGGCCTCCATTCAAAGCAAGGCGTAAAAATCCTGGAAAAAAGGGGCAAGTTCACTAGAAGAATCGAACTTGTTACCTCATCATCTACACAAAACAGTCAGCCACTCCCCCACGATGCGCACTTGTGTTTAAAATAGCACAAACTTCATAAGAACACACTAAGCCGGTGCTGAAAACCAATCCATCGGCCCATCAATCTCTCAAGAAAAAGTTCGTTTTATTCGCACTCGATCTAGCGACCTCTCGAATAACAAAGCTTGTAAAAAAATATGGGCGACCAGCTAGATAGTAGAAGTTTTTTATGGTTATATGAAGGGAAATAGCCTTTATGACTTCAAGTTTCTACAAGTATATAAATAATCAATTGTAGGCTTCCTGCCATTTGTGGAGATATTTTCTAAAATGCCAAAACGCCTCATTCACTTGAGGCATGTGAGGAAACACCTTTGTTTTTTTAGTCGTTTCATCAAAATGCCTAAAAATTGTATTAAGGCTACTAAAAAAACACCTCAAAATACTTTTATGCACGTAGCCTGCCATAGACAACAACTTGATGTAGTCGGACGTTTTTCTCTAACAAGATAGGGCCATCTTAGATTTTGATACAGGGACCTCAATTTTGATGTATCTGCCCTGGAACACACGAACACCCTGGCTCCAAGGAGGAAAAACATTCATGGATTTGAAAGAAAAATTCACAAATTTGACAAAAAAGTTCAAAAATTTAGAAAAAGTTCATTGATTTGAAAACAAGCTCACGAATTTGGAAAAAATAATAAATTGAATACATTATTCACAGGAGGCCGCCCGACTGGGCCGATTCACTATCGTGCGTGGAAATGGGAAAAAAAATAAAATAACAGTTTTAAGTACCTGCCAAAATTGTAATTTATTTTTTATTTCAAAACTGACATGGATAACTACCATGGTCATGCCCACCTGCTTGAAAAAGTTGGGGTCATTTCAAGGATATTGGGAAACATCATGCTCAGTTTTCTGGCCTATACGAACACCCTCATTGAACATGGTCTATGTTTGGACATCCTTCAAATGATCGCAAATTCTGCAAGCAAGTAGCATGCCCATGGTAGGAATCCATGTCAGGTTTGAACGATTTTCGACAACATGTGCAAGTTGTGACACGTCCGGCCATTTATCGGTATTTTTTACTGAGAAACTCCAGAAAGTGCAAGAATTGTTGAAAACTAAAACAAATTGGCATGGTACATGTTCGTGCAATACCTGCCTACTTGAGTTTTGGAGATTGTTAACAGAAACTCTAGCAAGCATCCGCAACTACCAAAGATCATTAAGGTAAAACCCAACCATAGCATTAAGTATCAAGTACCCTTTACTCCCATACGCAACAACCCACTTACTCAGATATGTGTTTCAGTCACTCACGCCACCCACCATAAGTAAATCATGAACGTATTGCTGAAGGAAATATGCCCTAGAGGCAATAATAAAGTGGTTATTTATATTTCCTTATATCATGATAAATGTTTATTATTCATGCTAGAATTGTATTAACCGGAAACTTAGTACATGTGTGAATACATAGACAAACAGAGTGTCACTAGTATGCCTCTACTTGACTAGCTCGTCGAATCAAAGATGGTTAAGTTTCCTAGCCATGAACATGAGTTGTCATTTGATTAAGGGGATCACATCATTAGAGAATGATGTGATTGACTTGACCCATTCCGTTAGCTTAGCACCTGATCGTTTAGCATATTGCTATTGCTTTCTTCATGACTTATACATGTTCCTATGACTATGAGATTATGCAACTCCCGAATACCGGAGGAACACTTTGTGTGCTACCAAACGTCACAACGAATCGGGTGATTATAAAGGTGCTCTACAGGTGTCTCCGATGGTACTTGTTGAGTTGGCATAGATCAAGATTAGGATTTGTCACTCCGATTGTCGGAGAGGTATCTCTGGGCCCTCTCGGTAATGCACGTCACTATAAGCCTTGCAGGCATTGTAACTAATGAGTTAGTTGCAGGATGATGCATTACGGAACGAGTAAAGAGACTTGCCGGTAATGAGATTGAACTAGGTATTGAGATACCGACGATCGAATCTCGGGCAAGTAACATACCGATGACAAAGGGAACAACGCATGTTGTTATGCGGTTTGACCGATAAAGATCTTCATAGAATATGTGGGAGCCAATATGAGCATCCAGGTTCCGCTATTGGTTATTGACCGGAGACGTGTCTTGGTCATGTCTACATAGTTCTCGAACCCGTAGGGTCCGCACGCTTAACGTTCGGTGATGATCGTATTATGAGTTTATGTGTTGTGATGTACCGAAGGTAGTTCGGAGTCCCGGATATGATCACGGACATGACGAGGAGTCTCGAAATGGTCGAGACGTAAAGATCGATATATTGGAAGCCTATGTTTGGACATCGGAATGGTTCCGGGTGAGTTCGGGCATATACCGGTGCACCGGGAGGTTACCGGAACCCCCCGGGAGGTATATGGGCCTTATTGGGCCATAGTGGGAGAGAAGAGAGGGAGGCCTAGGAGGGGGCGCGCCCCCCTCAAGCCCAATCCTAATTGGGTGGGGGCCGGCCCCCCTTTCCTTTCCCCTCTCTCCCCCTTCCTTCCACTCCTAGTCCAACTAGGGAAGGGGGGGAGGATCCTACTCCCGGTGGGAGTAGGACTCCCCATGGGCCCTCCCCCTCCTCCACTCCTTTATATACGGGGGAAGGGGGCACCCCATAGACACACAAGTTGATCATTGATCTGTTAGCCGTGTGCGGTGGCACCCACCACCATAATCCACCTCGGTCATATCGTTGCAGTGCTTAGACGAAGCCCTGCACCGGTAACTTCATCATCACCGTCATCACGCCGTTGGGCTGACGAAGCTCTCCCTGGACACTCTGCTGGATCGTGAGTTCGTGGGACGTCACCCAGCTGAACGTGTGCAGATCGCGGAGGTGTCGTACGTTCGGTACCAGGATCGGTCGAACGTGAAGACGTATGACTACATCAACCATGTTGTCATAACGCTTCCGCTTATGGTCTACGAGGGTACGTGGACAACACTCTCCCCTCTCGTTGCTATGCATCACCATGATCTTGCGTGTGCGTAGGATTTTTTTGAAATTACTACGTTCCCCAACATTGGCATCCGAGCTAGGTTTATGCGTAGATGTTATATGCACGAGTAGAACACAAGTGAGTTGTGGGCGATAATAGTCATACTGCTTACCAGCATGTCATACTTTGATTCGGCGGTATTGTAGGATGAAGCGGCCCGGGCCAACATTATGCGTACACTTATGCGAGACTTGTTCTACCGACGTGCTTCGCACACATGTGGCTGGCGGGTGTCAGTTTCTCCAACTTTAGTTGAATCGAGTGTGGCTACGCCCGGTCCTTGTTGAAGGTTAAAACAGCACATACTTGACGAAAAAGTGTTGTGGTTTTAATGCATAGGTAAGAACGGTTCTTGCTTAGCCCGTAGCAGCCACGTAAAACTTGCAACAACAAAGTAGAGGACGTCTAACTTATTTTTTCAGGGCATGTTGTGATGTGATATGGTCAAGACATGATGCTAAATTTTATTGTATGAGATGATCATGTTTTGTAGCGGAGTTATCGACAACTGGCAAGAGCCCTATGGTTGTCACTTTATTGTATGAAATGCAATTGCCATGTAATTTCTTTACTTTATCACTAAGCGGTAGCAATAGTCGTAAAAGCAATAGTTGGCGAGACGACAACGATGCTACGCTGGAGATCAAGGTGTCGTGCCGGTGACGATGGTAATCATGACGGTGCTTTGGAGATGGAGATCAAAGGCACAAGATGATGATGGCCATATCATATCACTTATTTGATTGCATGTGATGTTTATCCTTTATGTATCTTATTTTGCTTAGTTCGACGGTAGCATTATAAGATGACCTCTCACTAAATTTCAAGGTACAAGTGTTCTCCTTGAGTATGCACCGTTGCAAAAGTTCGTCATGCCGAGACACCACGTGATGATCGGGTGTGATAAGCTCTACGTTCACATACAACGGGTGCAAGCCAGTTTTGCACACGCAGAATACTCGGGTTAAACTTGACAAGCCTAGCATATGCAGATATGGCCTCGGAACACTTGAGACCGAAAGGTCGAGCGTGAATCATATAGTAGATATGATCAACATTTTGATGTTCACCATTGAAAACTACTCCATCTCACGTGATGATCAGACATGGTTTAGTTTATGTGGATCACATGATCACTTAGATGATTAGAGGGATGTCTATCTAAGTGGGAGTTCTTAAGTAATTTGATTAATTCAACTTTAATTTATCATGAACTTAGTACCTGATAGTATTTTGCATGTCTATGTTGTTGTAGTTAGATGGCCCGTGCTGTTGTTCCGTTGAATTTTAATGAGTTCCTATAGAAAGCTAAGTTGAAAGATGATGGTAGCAACTACACGGACTGGGTCCATAACTTGAGGATTATCCTCATTGCTGCACAGAAGAATTACGTCCTGGAAGCACCGCTAGGTGCCAAACCATTGCAGAGCAACGCCAGATGTTATGAACGTCTGGCGAGCAAAGCTGCGACTACTCGATAGTTCAGTGTGCCATGCTTTACGGCTTAGAACCGGGACTTCAATGACATTTTGAATGTCATGGAGCATATGAGATGTTCCAGGAGTTGAAGTTAATATTTCAAGCAAATGCCTGGATTGAGAGATATGAAGTCTCCAATAAGTTTTACAGCTGCAAGATGGAGGAGAATAGTTATGTGAGTGAGCATATACTCAAAATGTCTGGGTATAATAATCACTTGATTCAATTGGGAGTTAATCTTCCTAATGATAGTGTCATTGACAGAATTCTTCAATCACTACCACCAAGATACAAGGGCTTCGTGATGACCTATAATATGCAAGGGATGGATATGACAATTCCCGAACTCTTCGCAATGCTAAAGGCTGCGGAGGTAGAAATCAAGAAGGAGCATAAAGTGTTGATGGTCAACAAGACCACCAGTTTCAAGAAAAAAGGTAAAGGGAAGAAGGGGAACTTCAAGAAGAACGGCAAGCAAGTTGCTGCTCAAGTGAAGAAGCCCAAGTCTAGACCTAAGCCTGAGACTAAGTGCTTCTACTGCAAAGGGACTCAAATCCTTTGAAGCGGAACTGCCCCAAGTATTTGGCGGATAAGAAGGATGGCAAGGTGAACAAAGGTATATGTGATATACATGTTATTGATGTGTACCTTACTAATGCTCGCAGTAGCACCTGGGTATTTGATACTGGTTTTGTTGCTAATATTTGCAACTCGAAACACGGACTATGGATTAAGCGGAGATTGGCTAAGGATGAGGTGACAATGCGCGTGGGAAATGGTTCCAAAGTCGATGTGATCGCAGTCGGCACGCTACCTCTACATCTACCTTCGCGATTAGTTTTAGACCTAAATAATTATTATTTGGTGCTAGCGTTAAGCATAAACATTATATCTGGATCTTGTTTGATGCGAGACGGTTATTCATTTAAATCGGAGAATAATGGTTGTTCTATTTATATGAGTAATATCTTTTATGGTCATGCACCCTTGATGAGTGGTCTATTTTTATTGAATCTCGATAGTAGTGATACACATATTCATAATAATGAAGCCAAAAGATGCAGAGTTGATAATGATAGTGCAACTTATTTGTGGCACTGCCATTTGGGTCATATTGGTGTAAAGCGCATGAAGAAACTCCATTCTGATGGACTTTTGGAATCACTTGATTATGAATCACTTGGTAGTTGCAAACCATGCCTCATGGGCAAGATGACTAAAACTCCGTCCTCCGGAACAAGGGAGCGAGCAACAGAGTTGTTGGAAATCATACATACTGATGTATGTGGTCCGATGAATGTTGAGGCTCGCGGCGGGTATCGTTATTTTCTCACCTTCACAGATGATTTGAGCAGATATGGGTATATCTACTTGATGAAGCATAAGTCTGAAACATTTGAAAAGTTCAAAGAATTTCAGAGTGAAGTGGACAATCATCGTAACAAGAAAATAAAGTTTCTACGATCTGATCGTGGAGGAGAATATTTGAGTTATGAGTTTGGTCTTCATTTGAAATAATGCGGAATAGTTTCGCAACTCACGCCACCCGGAACACCACAGCGTAATGGTGTGTCCGAACGTCATAATCGTACTTTACTAGATATGGTGCGATCTATGATGTCCCTTACTGATTTACCGCTATCGTTTGGGGTTATGCTTTAGAGACGGCTGCATTCACGTTAAATAGGGCACCATCTAAATCCGTTGGGACGACAACTTATGAACTGTGGTTTGGCAAGAAACCAAAGTTGTCGTTTCTTAAAGTTTGGGGATGCGATGCTGATGTGAAAAAGCTTCAACCTGATAAGCTCGAACCCAAATCGGAGAAATGTGTCTTCATAGGTGATGTCTACTACACAACCTTCTTCTTGTAGACGTTGTTGGGCCTCCAAGTGTAGAGGTTTGTAGGACAGTAGCAAATTTCCCTCAAGTGGATGACCTAAGGTTTATCAATCCGTGGGAGGCGTAGGATGAAGATGGTCTCTCTCAAACAACCCTGCAACCAAATAACGAAGAGTCTCTTGTGTCCCCAACACACCCAATACAATGGTAAATTGTATAGGTGCACTAGTTCGGCGAAGAGATGGTGTGCAATATAGATGCTAGATATAGGTTTTTGTAATCTGAAAATATAAAAACAGCAAGGTAACAAGCGATAAAAGTGAGCGTAAACGGTATTTCAATGCTAGGAAACAAGGCCTAGGGTTCATACTTTCACTAGTGCAAGTTCTCTCGACAATAATAACATAGTTGGATCACATAACTATCCCTCAACATGCAACAAAGAGTCACTCCAAAGTCACTAATAGCGGAGAACAAACGAAGAGATTATGGTAGGGTACGAAACCACCTCAAAGTTATTCTTTCCAATCAATCCATTGGGCTATTCCTATAAGTGTCAAAAACAGCCCTAGAGTTCGTACTAGAATAACACCTTAAGATACAAATCAACCAAAACCCTAATGTCACCTAGATACTCCAATGTCACCTCAAGTATCCGTGGGCATGATTATACGATATGCATCACACAATCTCAATTCATCTATTCAAACCAAAACATAGAACCTCAAAGAGTGCCCCAAAGTTTCTACTGGGAGAATCACGACAAAAGCGTGTGCCAACCCCTATGCATAGGTTCATGGGCGGAACCCGCAAGTTGATCACCAAAACATACATCAAGTGAATCACGTGATATCCCATTGTCACCACAGATACGCACGGCAAGACATACATCAAGTGTTCTCAAATCTTTAAAGACTCAATCCGATAAGATTACTTCAAGAGGAAAACTCAATTCATTACAAGAGAGTAGAGGGGGAAAAGCAACATAAGATCCAACTATAATAGCAAAGCTCGCGATACATCAAGATCGTGCCAAACCAAGAACACGAGAGAGAGAGAGAGAGAGAGATCAAACACATAGCTACTGGTACATACCCTCAGCCCCGAGGGTGAACTACTCCCTCCTCGTCATGGAGATCGCCGGGATGATGAAGATGGCCACTGGTGAGGGTTCCCCCCTACGACAGGGTGCCGAAACAGGGTCCCGATTGGTTTTTGGTGGCTCTGGAGGTTTTGCGGCGGCGGAACTCCCGATCTATTCTCCGTTCTGGTAGTTTTAGGGTACGTAGGGTTATATAGGCGGAAGAAGCACGCCAGGGGAGCCACGAGGGCCCCACGAGGCAGGGCGGCGCGCCCTAGGGGGGTGGGTGCGCCCCCCACCCTCGTGGCTTCCTCGTTCCTTCCTTGAGGTGGGGTCCAAGTCCATCGGGTAGCTTTCGTTCTAAAAATAACTTCTCTAGTTGATTTCGTTCCGTTTCGACTCCGTTTGATATTCCTTTTCTTCGAAATACTGAAATAGACAAAAAACAGCAAATCTGGGTTGGGCCTCCGGTTAATAGGTTAGTCCCAAAAGTAATATAAAAGTGGATAATAAAGCCCAATATTGCCCAAAGTAGTAGATAATATAGCACGGAGCAATAAAAAATTATAGATACGTTGGAGACATATCAATAGGATACCCAAAGGAGACTGTTGGGTACACCTTCTATCACAGATCGGAAGGCAAGACATTCGTTGCTAAGAATGGATCCTTTCTAGAGAAGGAGTTTCTCTCGAAAGAAGTGAGTGGGAGGAAAGTAGAACTTGATGAGGTAACTGTACCTGCTCCCTTATTGGAAAGTAGTTCATCACATAAATCTGTTCCCGTGACTTCTACACCAATTAGTGAGGGAGATAATGATGATGATCATGTAACTTCAGATCAAGTTACTACCAAAACTCGTAGGTCAACTAGAGTAAGATCCGCGCCAGAGTGGTATGGTAATCCTATTCTGGAGGTCATGTTACTTGACCATGACAAACCTACAAACTATGAGGAAGCGATGATGAGCCCAGATTCCGCGAAATGGCTTGAGGCCATGAAACCTGAGACGGGATCCATGTATGAGAACAAAGTGTGGACTTTGGTTGACTTGCCCGATGATGGGCAAGCCATCGAGAATAAATGGATCTTCAAGAAGAAGACTGATGCTGATGGTAATGTTACTGTCTACAAAGATCGACTTGTTGCAAAAGGTTTTCGACAAGTTCAAGGAGTTGAATACGATGAGACCTTCTCACCTGTAGCAATGCTTAAGTCCGTCCGAATCATGTTAGCAATTGCTGCATTTTATGATTACGAAATTTGGCAAATGGATGTAAAGTCTGCATTCCTGAATGGATTTCTGGAAGAAGAGTTGTATATGATGCAACCTGAAGGTTTTATCGATCCAAAGGATGCTAACAAAGTGTGCAAGCTCCAGCGATCCATTTATGGACTGGTGCAAGCTTCTCGGAGTTGGAATAAACGTTTTGATAGTGTGAAAGCATATGGTTTTATACAGACTTTTGGAGAAGCATGTATTTACAAGAAAGTGAGTGGGAGCTCTGTAGCATTTCTAATATTATATGTGGATGACATATTGTTGATTGGAAATGATATAGAATTTCTGGTTAGCATTAAATGATACTTGAACAATAATGTTTCAATGTAACACCTCGGTGAACCTGCTTATATATTGGGCATCAAGATCTCTGAGAGATAGATCAAGACGCTTAATTGGACTTTCACAAAGCACATACCTTGATAAAGTTTTGAAGAAGTTCAAAATGGATCAAGCAAAGAAAGGGTTCTTGCCTGTGTTACAAGGTGTGAAATTGAGTCACACTCAATGCCCGACCACTTCAGAAGATAGAGAGAAAATGAAAGGTGTTCCCTATGCTTCAGCCATAGGCTCTATCATGTATGCAATGTTGTGTACCAGACCTGATGTGTGCCTTGCTATTAGTTTAGCAGGGAGGTACCAAAGTAATCCAGGAGTGGATCACTGGACAACGGTCAAGAACATCCTGAAATACCTGAAAAGGACTAGGGATATGTTTCTCATTTATGGAGGTGGCAAAGAGCTCGTCGTAAATGGTTACATCGATGCAAGATTTGACACTGATCCGGATGACTCTAAGTCACAAACCGGATACGTGTTTATATTGAATGGTAGAGCTGTCAGTTGGTGCAGTTCTAAACAGAGCGTCGTGGCAGGATCTACATGTGAAGCGGAGTACATAGCCGTTTCGGAAGCAGCAAATGAAGCAGTATGGACGAAGGAGTTCATATCCGATCTAGATGTCATACCTAGTGCATCGGGTCCAATGAAAATCTTTTGTGACAATACTGGTGGAATTGCCTTGGCAAAGGAATCAAGATTTCACAAGAGAACCAAGCACATCAAGAGACGCTTCAATTCCATCCGCGATCAAGTCAAGGAGGGAGACATAGAGATTTGCAAGATACATACGGATCTGAATGTTGCAGACCCATTGACTAAGCCTCTCTCACGAGCAAAACATGATCAGCACCAAGACTCCATGGGTGTTAGAATCATTACTATGTAATCTAGATTATTGACTCTAGTGCAAGTGGGAGACTGAAGGAAATATGCCCTAGAGGCAATAATAATAAAGTGGTTATTTATATTTCTTTATATCATGATAAATGTTTATTATTCATGCTAGAATTGTATTAACCGGAAACTTAGTACATGTGTGAATACATAGACGAACAAAGTGTCACTAGTATGCCTCCACTTGACTAGCTCGTTGAATAAAAGATGGTTAAGTTTCATAGCCATGAACATGAGTTGTCATTTGATTAACGGGATCACATCATTAGAGAATGATGTGATTGACTTGACCCATTCCGTTAGCTTAGCACTTGATCATTTAGTATATTGCTATTGCTTTCTTCATGACTTATACATGTTCCTATGACTATGAGATTATGCAACTCCCGAACACTTTGTGTGCTACCAAATGTCACAACGTAACTGGGTGATTATAAAGGTGCTCTACAGGTGTCTCCGATGGTACTTGTTGAGTTGGCATAGATTAAGATTAGGATTTGTCACTCCGATTGTCGGAGAGGTATCTCTGGGCCCTCTCGGTAATGCACGTCACTATAAGCCTTGCAAGCATTGTAGCTAATGAGTTAGTTGCGGGATGATGCATTACAGAATGAGTAAAGAGACTTGCCGGTAACGAGATTGAACTAGGTATTGAGATACCGATGATCGAATCTCGGGCAAGTAACATACCGATGACAAAGGGAACAACATATGTTGTTATGCGGTTTGACCGATAAAGATCTTCGTAGAATATGTGGGAGCCAATATGAGCATCCAGGTTCCGCTATTGGTTATTGACTGGAGACGTGTCTCGGTCATGTCTACATAGTTCTCGAACCCGTAGGGTCCGCACGCTTAACGTTCGGTGACGATCGGTATTATGAGTTTTTGTGTTTTGATGTACCGAAGGTAGTTCTGAGTCCCGGATATGATCACGGACATGACGAGGAATCTCGAAATGGTTGAGACGTAAAGATCGATATATTGGAAGCCTATGTTTGGACATCAGAATGGTTCTAGGTGAGTTCGGGCATATACCGGTGCACCGGGAGGTTACCGGAACCCCCTGGGAGGTATATGGGCCTTATTGGGCCATAGTGGGAGGGAAGAGAGGGAGGCCTAGGAGGGGGCGCGCCCCCCTCAAGCCCAATCCGAATTGGGTGGGGGGGGGGGCGGCCCCCCCCTTCCTTCCACTCATAGTCCAACTAGGGAAGGGGTGAATCCTACTCCCGGTGGGAGTAGGACTCCCCATGGGCCCTCCCCCTCCTCCACTCCTTTATATGCGGGGGAAGGGGGCACCCCATAGACACACAAGTTGATCATTGATCTCTTAGCTGTGTGCGGTGCCCCCCTCCACCATAATCCACCTCGGTCATATCATTGCAGTGCTTAGACGAAGCCCTGCACCGGTAACTTCATCATCAACGTCATCACGTCGTCGTGCTGACGAAGCTCTCCCTCGACACTCTGATGGATCGTGAGTTCGTGGGACGTCACCGAGCCGAACGTGTGCAGATCACAGAGGTGTCATACGTTCGGTACTAGGATCGGTCAATCATGAAGACGTACGACTACATCAACCGCGTTGTCATAATGCTTCCGCTTACGGTCAACGAGGGTACGTGGACAACACTCTCCCCTCTCGTTGCTATGCATCACCATGATCTTGCGTGTGCGTAGGAATTTTTTTGAAATTACTATGTTCCCCAACAATTGCAAACCCTACATTAGGGATCCCTCATGTTTGCGCGACACGAAGGGCACCATAGGACAGCTCCAAAATAAAATATACAACTCAAACCAATCATGATCATCAATCAACCCATAGGACAAAACAGATCTACTCAAACATCATAGGGGAACCACATATCATTGGATAATAATATATAGTGTTGAGCACCATGTTTAAGTAGATAATTGCAACGGGAATCGAGAGGTTACACCGCTGCATAGAGGGGGAGAAAGTTGGTGTTGACGGTAGCAAGGTTGTTGATGTAGATCGCCGTCACGATCCTTGCCCCGGCGGCACTCCGGCGCCACCTGGAGAGAGAGGGGGAGAGGGGCCCCTCCTTCTTCTTCTTCCTTGACCTCCCCCTAGATGGGAGGAGGGCTCCCCCTCTAGTCCATGGTCTTCATGGCGGCAGAGAGGCGAGAGCCCCTTCGAGATTGGAACTATCTCTCTGTTCTCTTCTATTTTGCGTTCCTATTTTCTGGCCGAAAACCATTTCTTGAATATCCGCAGGTCCGTAACTCCGATTGCGCTGAAATTTTAACACGATTTTTTGGATATAAGCTTCCTTGCGGCCGAAGAAGAGCCCTAACCGACTTACGGTGTGCCCACTAGGCATCACCGCACGCCAGGGGGGCAGGTCACCCCCTGATGGTCAGTGGAGGCCGTGGGCCTCTATTTGCGTTGATTCCACCTCCCAAAAATCGCACATATTCCAAAATAATTTTTCGTAAAAAATTTATCGTGTTTGGACTTGGTTTGATATGGATATTCTGCAAAACAAAAAACATACAATAAACAGGAACTAACACTAGGCACTGGATCAATATGTTAATCCAATAAATCATATAAATTATTGCCAAAAGTATGTGAAAGTTGTATAATATTGGCATGGAACAATAAAAAGTTATAGATATGATGGAGACGTATCAGCATCCCCAAGGTTATTACTGCTCGTCCCCGAGTAGGTAAATGATAAAAAAGATAATTTTTGATGTGAAATACTACCTAGCATAATATTGATCACATAATCTAATCATGGCATGAATATTAAGACACGAGAGTGATCCAAAGCAATAGTCTATAATTTGACATAAAGACATCAATACTCAGGCATCCTAACAAACAATCATGTCTTTTAAAATATCAATGCTAAAGAACGTTATCCCTACAAAATCATATAGTCTTGTCATGATCCATCTTCTTAACACAAAGTATTTATCATGCACACCCCCGATGACAAGCCGAACAACTGGTTCATACTTTGTAACGCGCATCAGCTTTTTCAACGCCCACGCAATACATGAGCGCAAGCCATGGACATAGCACTATGGGTGGAATAGAGTATGACGATATGGGTAAATATGGAGAAGACAAAAATGAAGAAAGTCCCACATCAACGCGGCTAATCAACGGGCTATGGAGATGCCCGTCAATTGATAGCAATGCCATGAGTAAGGATTGCCATGCAATGGATGCACTAAGAGCTATAAGTGTATGAAAGCTCAACATGAAAACTAAGTAGGTGTGTATCCAACTTGCTTGCTCATGAAAACCTTGGGCATTTGAGGAAGCCCATCATCGGAATATACAAGTCAAGTTCTATAATGAAAAATTCCCACTAGTATATGAAAGTGACTACATAGGAGACTCTCTACATGAAAAACATAGTGCTACTCTGAAGCACAAGTGTGGTAAAGGATAGTAACATTGCCCCTTCTTTCTTTTTCTCTCTTTTTCTCTTGGGCTCTTTTTGGCCTCACTTTTTTCTTTTTTCCCTTTTTTTGTCTGGAGTCTCATCCCGAGTTGTGGGGGAATCATAGTCTCCATCATCCTTTTCTCACTAGGACATGCTCTAATAATGAATAATGATGATCATCACACTTCTATTTACTTACAACTCAAAAGAAATAAAAGTTACAACTCGATACCTAGAACAATATGACTATATGAATGCCGCTGGCAGTGTACCAGGATGTGCAATGATCTAGCGTAGCAAGGATATCAAAATTTGGACAAGCCATGAAAATATCATGCTAGCTATCTTACGATCATGCAAAGCAATATGAAAATAAATGACCAAGTCATGTATATGATAATGATGGAAGTTGCATGGCAATATATCTCGGAATGGCTATGGAAATGCCATAATAGGTAGGTATGGTGACTGTTTTGAGGAAGATATAATGAGGCTTATGTGTGATAGAGCGTATCATGTCACTGGGTTTGGATGCACCGGTGTAGTTTGCACCACATTTCGAGGTGAGAAAGGGCAATGCACGGTACCATAGAGGCTAGCAAATTGCGGAAAGAGGTAAGAATGCGTATAATCCATGGACTCGCATTAGTCATAAAGAACTCATATACTTATCACAAAAGTTTATTAGCCCTCGAAGCAAAGTACTACTACGCATGCCCCTAGGGGATAGATTGGCAGGAAAAGACCATCGCTCATCCCCGACCGCCACTCATAAGGAAGACAATCAATAATAAATCATGCTCCAACTTCTTAGCATAACGAGAGACTATACGTGCATGCTTCGGGAATTACAAACCTTAACACAAGTATTCTTACTAACCACAATCATTCACTAGTACCTCCCACATATTATCATCTCTATATCGCAAAACTATTGCAAGGAATCAAACATATCATATTCAGTGATCCACAAGTTTTATGTAGGATTTTATGACTAACCATGCAAATGACTAATTCCCGTAGACTCTCTGAATAGATATAAGTGAAGCAAGAGAGTTTAATTCTTTCTACAAAAGACCATGCTCATTCTCTAATAAATATAAGTGAAGCAAAAGAGCATTCTACAAATAAAGGTTTTCTATGTGAAGAGAAACAGGCAATCCAAATTTAAAATGATATAAGTGAAGCACATGAAGCATTCTATAAAGCCATACTCAAAAGATATAAGTGAAGTGCAACGAGCATTCTATAAATCAACCAAGGATTATCTCATACCAGCATGGTGCATTATTAAAAGAAAAAAAAGAAAAAGCACACGATGCTCTAAGATTTACACATATCATGTGAACAAAACAAAAACCAAAACATACCAATACTTGTTGAAGAATGGATGGCATCTACCCAAGGTCGCAAACATTTGTGAAGCCGTTGACGGCACCGCAAGGTAAGAAAAATCTTGATTTCCACAATGCTCATGCGGCGGCTAGGAAAGATGTGGAGAGAGCTTTTGGGATTTTGCAAGCCCAATTTGCTATTGTGAGAGGACCGGCTAGATTTTGGGATCAAAAAATCATTTGGTACATCATGAGCGCTTGTGTGATCATGCATAACCTGATCATCGAGAATGAGCGTGGGCAAGATTTAGAATATTCTTAGTATGAGTTGATGGGACATCCCCTGCGAGTGCGGAGGAGGGCTGCGAGGTTGGCCCGCTTTGTTGCTGATACGTCCATTTTGCATCATGCTTTTATATTGATATTTATCGCATTATGGGCTATTATTTCACGTTATGTCACAATACTTATGGCTATTCTCTCTTATTTTACAAGGTTTACATGAAGAGGGAGAATGCGGTGGAATGGAAATTTGGAAAAGGAGCGAATATTGAAGGCCTATTCTGCGCAACTCCAGAAGTCCTGAAACTCCTCGGAATACCTTAAAATAAATAAAGAAAAATCATCGCCGAAGAAGAAGGCCAGGGGGCCCACACCCTGCTCACGACCTATATGAAGTCTTTCGATGGGAAAAAAATCATAAGCAACCTTTCGGGACGAGACTCCGCCGCCACGAGGCAGAACCTTGGCGGAACCAATCTAGGGCTCCGGCAGAGCTGTGCTGCCGGGGACACTTCCCTCCCGGAGGGGGAAATCATCACCATCGTCATCACCAACGCTCCTCTCATCAGGAGAGGGCAATCTCCATCAACATCTTCACCAGCACCATCTCATCTCCAAACCCTAGTTCGTCTCTTGTATCCAATTCTTGTCTCTAAGTTCGGGATTGGTGCTAGTAGGTTGCTAGTAGTGTTGATTACTCCTTGTAGTTGATGCTAGTTGGTTTACTTGGTGGAAGATCATATGTTCAGATCCTTTATGCATATTATTACCCCTCTGATTATGAACATGAATAGGCTTTGTGAGTAGTTACGTTTGTTCCTGAGGACACGTGAGAAGTCTTGCTATTAGTAGTCATGTGAATTTGGTATTAGATTCGATATTTTGATGAGATGTATGTTGTCTAACCTCTAGTGGTGTTATGTGAACGTCGACTACATAACACTTCACCATTATTTGGGCCTAGAGGAAGGCATTGGGAAGTAATAAGTAGATGATGGATTGCTAGAGTGACAGAAGCTTGAACCCTAGTTTATGCGTTGCTTCGTGAAAGGGCTGATTTGGATCCATATGTTTCATGCTATGGTTAGGTTTACCTTAATACTTTTGTTGTAGTTGCGGATGCTTGCAATAGAGGTTAATCATAAGTGGTATGCTTGTTCAAGTAAGAACAGCACCCAAGCACCGGTCCACCCACATATCAAATTATCAAAGTACCGAACGTGAATCATATGAGCGTGATGAAAACTAGCTTGACGATATTCCCATGTGTCCTCGGGAGCGCTTTTCCTATTATAAGAGGTTGTTCCGCTTGTCCTTTGCTACAAAAAGGGATTGGGCCACCTTGTTGCACCTTATTTACTTTTGTTACTTGTTGCTCATTACAATTTATCTTATCATAAAACTATACATTACCACTTATTTGATTACTTGCAGAGAATACCTTGCTGAAAACCGCTTATCATTTCCTTCTGCTCCTCGTTGGGTTCGACACTCTTACTTATCGAAAGGACTACGATAGATCCCCTATACTTGTGGGTCATCAAGACTCTTTTCTGGTGCCGTTGCCGGGGAGTGTAGCGCCTTTGGTAGGTGGAATTTGGTAAGGAAAAATTTATATAGTGTGCTGAAATTTTCTGTCACTTGTTACTATGGAAAGTAATTCTATGAGGGGCTTGTTCGAGGTATCTTCACCCCTTCCAGTAGAGAAAAGAGTTGCTCCTCAACCTACTGAACCTATTGAAAATGAAACTCCTTTTGAATTTCCTTCGGGTATCATGGAAAAACTGCTGGCTAATACTTTTACGGAGATGGAACAAAGCATCTGACGAGCATCTTCGCTATGTGGATGATATTTGTGGACTATTTAAGCTTGCAGGTATACCCGATGATGTTGTTAAGAAGAAAGCTTTTCCTTTATCTTTGAAGGAAGACGCATTGACATGGTATAGGCTATGTGATACGAGATCATGGAACTATAAAAGAGTGAAATTGGAATTTCATCAAAAGTATTACCCTATGCATCTTGTTCATCGTGATCGCAATTATATATATAATTTTTCGGCCTCATGAAGGAGAAAGCATCGCTCAAGCTTGGGGAGGCTTAAATCAATGTTATATTCATGCCCCAATCATGACCTCTCAAGAGAAACAATTCTTGAATTTTTATGCTCGGCTTCGATAACAATCGCACCATGCTCGATACCTCTTGTCTTTGGCTCTTTTATGATGAAGACTATTGAATTCAGATGGAATTTATTGGATAGAATTAAACGCAACTCTGAATATTGGGACCTCGACGAAGGTAAGGAGTCAGGTATGACACATAAGTTTGATTGTGTTAAATCTTTTATGGATACCGATATTTTCCGTAAGTTTAGCACTAAATATGGACTTGACTCTGAGATAGTAGCTTATTTCTGTGAATCTTTTGCTACTTATGTTGATCTCCCTAAGGAGAAGTGGTTTAAATATCATCCTCCCATAGAAGTAAAAGTAGCTGCACCGATTAAAGTTGAAGAAAAGACTATCACTTATAATGATCCTATTGTTCCCACCTCTTATGTTTAGAAACCACCTTTCCCTGTTAGAGTAAAGGATCATGCTAAAGCTTCAACTGTTGTTCGTAAAAGCAATATCAGAACTTATGTACCTCCTGAGCAAGTTAAAGTAGAACCCAATATTGCAATTGTTAAAGATCTCTTATCTGATAATATTGTTGGGCATGTTATTCAGTTCGAAGGTGAAACTGCTAGAATTGCTAAACCCTGTGCTAAAGATAAGCATAGACCTGTGGTAGGCGTGCCTGTTATTTCTGTTAAAATAGGAGATCATTTTTACCATGGCTTATGTGATATGGGTGCGAGTGCTAGTGTTATACCACATACTTTATCTGAAGAAATTAAGAATGAAATTGCACTGCTGAATTAGAAGGTATTGATGTCACAATTAACCTTGCCAATAGAGATACTATTTCACCAATTGGGATTGTTAGAGATGTTGAAGTCTTGTGTGGGAAAACTAAATATCCTGCTGATTTTCTTGTTCTTACTTCTCCATAAGATAGCTTTTGTCCCATTATATTTGGTAGACCCTTCTTGAATACTGTTAATGCTACGATAGACTGCAAAAAGAATGTTGTTACTGTTGGCTTTGATGATATGGTTCATGAGTTTAATTTCTCCAAATTTAGTAAACAACATCGTGAAGAAGAATTGCCTAGTAAGGATGAAATTATTGGTCTTGCTTCTATTGTCGTACCTCCTAGTGATCCTTTGGAACACTATTTGCTAGACCATGAAAATGATATGTTTATGAATGAAAGAAGGAAATAGATGAAGTATTCTTTAAACAAGAACCTATTACGAAACACAATTTGCTGTTGAAAGCCTAGGGGATCCTCCTCCACCCAAGGGTGATCCGTATTTGAGCTTAAACCGTTGCACGATAATCTTAAGTATGCTTATCTTGATGAAAAGAAAATATATCCTATTATTATTAGTGCTAACCTTTCAGAGCATGAAGAAGAAAGATTATTGAAAACTCTGAAGAAGCACCGTGCCGCTATTGGATATACTCTTGATGATCTTAAAGGGCATTAGTCCCACTCTATGTCAGCATAAAATAAATTTGGAAGCAGATGCCAAACCAGTTTGTGATCCTCAACGACATTTGAATCCTAAAATGAAAGAAGTGGTAAGAAAGGAAATACTCAAGCTTCTGGAGGCAGGAATAATTTATCCCATTCTTTGATAGTCGGTGGGTAAGCCACATCCATTGTGTCCCTAAGAAGGGAGGTATTACTGTTGTCCCTAATGATAAAGATGAATCAATTCCGCAAAGAATTATCACAGGGTTATAGGATGGTAATTGATTTCCGCAAATTAAATAAAGCTACTAAGAAAGATCATTACCCCTTACCTTTTATTGACCAAATGCTAGAAAGATTATGCAAACATACACATTATTGCTTTCTAGATGGTTATTCTGGTTTCTCTCAAATACATGTGTCGGCTAAAGATCAATCGAAGACTACTTTTACATGCCATTTTGGTACTTTTGCTTATAGATGTATGCCTTTTGGTTTATGTAATGCACCTGCTACCTTTCAAAGATGCATGATGGCTATATTCTCTGACTTTTGTGAAAATATTTGTGAGGTTTTCATGGACGAATTTTCCGTCTATGGTTCCTCTTTTGATGATTGCTTGAGCAATCTTGATCGAGTTTTGCAGAGAGTGAAGAAACTAATCTTGTCTTGAATTGGGAAAAGTGCCACTTTATGGTTAATGAAGGTATTGTCTTGGGACACAAAGTTTCTGAAAGAGGTATTGAGGTTGATAAAGCCAAGGTTGATGCTATTGAAAAGATGCCATGTCCCAAGGACATCAAAGGTATAAGAAGTTTCCTTGGTCACCCGGGTTTTATAGGAGGTTCATTAAGGACTTCTCAAAAATTTCTCGGCCTCTGACTAATTTGTTACAAAAAGATGTACCATTTGTCTTTGATGATGATTGTGTAGAAGCATTTGAAATACTTAAGAAAGCATTAGTCTCTGCACCTATTGTTCAGCCACATGATTGGAATTTACCCTTTGAAATTATGTGTGATGCTAGTGATTATCTTTGTAGGTGTTGTTATAGGGCAAAGAGTTGATAAGAAATTAAATGTTATCCATTATGCTAGTAAGACTCTAGACAATGCTCAAAGAAATTATGCTACTACCGAAAAGGAACTTTTAGCGATTGTATTTGCTTGTGATAAATTCAGACCCTATATTGTTGATTCTAAAGTAACTATTCACACTGATCATGCTGCTATTAAATATCTTATGGAAAAGAAAGTGCTAAACCTAGACTTATTAGATGGGTTCTCTTGCTGCAAGAATTTGATTTGCATATTGTTGATAGAAAAGGAGTTGAGAACCCCGTTGCAGACAACTTATCCAGGTTAGAAAATGTTCTTGATGACCCACTACCTATTGATGATAGCTTTCCTGATGAACAATTAAATGTCGTAAGTACTTCTCGTAGCACTCTATGGTATGCTGATTATGCTAATTATATTGTTGCTAAATTTATACCACCTAGCGTCACATACCAACAAAAGAAAAAGTTCTTTTATGATTTGCGACATTACTTTTGGGATGACCCACATCTTTATAAAGAAGGAGTAGATGGTGTTATTAGGCGTTGTGTGCACGAGCATGAACAGGAACAGATCCTACGCAAGTGTCACTCCGAATCTTATGGAGGACACCACGCTGGAGATAGAACTGCACATAAGGTATTGCAATCTGGTTTTTATTGGCCTACTCTCTTCAAGGATGCCCGTAAGTTTGTTTTATCTTGTGATGAATGTCAAAGAATTGGTAATATTAGTAGACGTCAAGAAATGCCCATGAATTATTCACTTGTTATTGAACCATTTGATGTTTGGGGATTTGATTATATGGGGCCTTTTCCGCCTCTAATGGATACACTCATATTTTAGTTCTTTGTTGATTACGTTACTAAGTGGGTAGAAGCTATTCCAACTAGTAGTGCTGATCATAACACTTCTATTAAAATGCTTAAGGAAGTTATTTTTCCGAGGTTTGGAGTCCCTAGATATTTAATGACCGATGGTGGTTCACACTTTATTCATGGTGCTTTCCGTAAAATGCTTGCTAAATATGATGTTAATCATAGAATTGCATCTCCATATCACCCTTGATCTAGTGGTGAAGTAGAATTGAGTAATGTCTGAGCTCAAATTAATTTTGCAAAAGGCATTAATAGGTCCAGAAAGAATTGGTCCAAGAAACTTGATGATGCATTATGGGCCTATAGAACTGCATATAAGAATCCTATGGGTATGTCTCCGTATAAAATGGTTTATGGAAAAGCATGTCACTTACCTCTCGAACTAGAACATAAGGCATATTGGGCTATTAAAGAGCTCAACTATGATTTCAAACTTGCCGGTGAGAAGAGGTTATTTGATATTAGCTCACTTGATGAATGGAGAACCCAAGCCTATGAAAATGCCAAGTTATTTAAAGAAAAGTTAAAAGATGGCATGACAAAAGGATACAAAAGCGTGAGTTTAATGTAGGTGATTATGTATTGCTATACAACTCTCGTTTAAGATTTTTTGCAGGAAAAGTTCTCTCTAAATGGGAAGGTCCCTACGTTATCGAGGAGGTCTATCGTTCCGGTGCCATAAAAATCAACAACTTCGCAGCCACAAATCCGAAGGTGGTAAACGGTCAAAGGATCAAACACTATATCTCAGGTAACCCTACAAATGTTGAAACTAATATTATTGAAACCGTAACCCCGGAGGAATACATAAGGGACACTTTCCGAGCGTTCAGGACTCGAAACGGAATAGGTATGTGTTACGGTAAGTAAACCGACTCCAAAACAAATTCTAAGGCAATATTTCTCCGTTTTGGAATATTTAGAAAAATAGAAAAATAAGTAGCAGTCCGGGGAGGACACGAGGCCTCCACGAGGGTGGAGGGCGCGCCCCCCTACCTCGTGAGCACCTCATGTGCCCTCCGGACTCCGTTTTCTTGCACGATACGTATTTTGGTCTGTAAAAATTCATTATATATTCTCCTGAAGGTTTTTACGACCGTATCACGCAAATATCCTCTGTTTTCGTTTCGAGCTGTTTCCGGTGCAAATTTGAGGATTCCAGAGACTCGATCATCCTTCTATGAGGGTGAGCCTATGCCATGGAAGGTGGACGACAAGCTTGCATCATCAACAACACCTCCACCGCCAACAACAAAGAAGGAGACATAATCACATGGGTATGGGCACTCCCTTGGCAACTCCCAAGCTTGGGGGAGGTGCCCCGGTATCGTATCACCATCACAACTCCTATCTTTACCGTTTTTCTTAGTTCGATCCTATTAGTAGTATCTTGATTTAGTAGAATAAAGCCATGGCATGATCTAGTTTTGAAGTTTTGCTTTATGATCCCTCTTTGCAATCGAGTCCGTGAGCTATATATAATAAAGATTAGTGTTGAGTCAAGGGCTTGATTACTTTGCCATGATCTTGAGTGATTAGAATAAAAAGAATAAAAAGAAACAAAGATTTCATATTGATCTTATTGAAAGTAATGGCTTCACTTAGAAAAAGTATGATGATTAAAAGTTGTTGGGAGTTGGCAAATATAGTTTTGGTCATCGTTGCAATTAATAGGAAGTAATAAGGAGAGAGAGGTTTCACATATAGATATATTATCATTGACATCTTTTATGATTGGGAGCACTCATTAAAATATGACATGCTAAAGAGTTGATGTTGGACAAGGAAGACAACATAATGAGTTATGTTTTCTTATATCTGAGATAAAGTATGTTGTCATGGTTCCTCTAACATGTTGAGCTTGCCTTTCCCCTCATGCTAGCCAAATTGTCGGCACCAAGTAGAGATACTACTTGTGCTTCCAAATACCCTATAAACCAGTTTAGCCATGAGAGTCCACCATATCTACCTATGGATTGAGTAAGATCCTTCAAGTAAGTTGTCATCGGTGCAAGCAATAAAAATTGCTCTTTAAATATGCATGACTTATTAGTGCAGAGAAATAAGCTTTATGCGAACTTGTTGTGGGCGCTTAATAAAAGCGACGGACTGCATAATAAAGGTTGACATACAAGGGCAATATAAAGTGACGTTCTTTTTGCATTAAGATTTTGTGCATCCAACCATAAAAGCGCATGGCAACCTCTGCTTCCCTCTGCGAAGGGCCTATCTTTTATTATTATCTTCTACCTTATGCAAGAGTCACGGTGATCTTCACCTTTCCTTTTTCATTTTATCCTTTGGCAAGCCCAGCATGTTGGAAAGAACATGGTATATACATCTAATTGGATGTAGGGGAGCATGAATTGTTATTGTTGACATTAACCTTGAGGTAAATGGTTGTGGGGCAAAACTATAAGCCCCTATCTTTCTCTGTGTCCGATTAAAACTCCGTAACCACAAGTATTGCGTGAGTGCTAGCAATTATGAAGGACTAAGTGATAGTTGAGTATGTGGACTTGCTTTTAAACTCTGACATAGACTCTTTCCAATGTTATGATAAATTGCAATTGCTTCAATGACTGAGGTTATACTTTGCTGGTGCCCGATAAAGTTTCTGATTCATACTTTTGCATTGTGAAAAGATCATCACTTGAACATAAGTAATCATACGACAAAATTTATATATGTTGCTGTTATGAGAATAATCATGATGCCTTCATGTCCGTATTTTATTTTTATCGACGCCTCTACCTCTAAACATGAGGATATATTTATTGTTATCGGCTTTTCGCTTGAGGACAAGCGAGGTCTAAGCTTGGGGAGTTGATCGTCCATTTTGCATCATGCTTTTATATTGATATTTATCGCATTATGGGCTATTATTTCACGTTATGTCACAATACTTATGGCTATTCTCTCTTATATTACAAGGTTTACATGAAGAGGGAGAATGCCGGCAGCTGGAATTCTGGGCTAGAAAAGGAGCGAATATAGAAGGCCTATTCTGCGCAACTCCAAAAGTCCTGAAACTACACGGAATACCTTAAAATAAATAAAGAAAAATCATCGCCGAAGAAGAAGGCCAGGGGGCCCACACCCTGCTCACGAGGGTGGGGGGCGCGTACCCTCCCCCTGGGCGCGCCCCCTACCTCGTGGGCCCCCTGGTGGCTCTCCGACGTCCATCTTCTCCTATATGAAGTCTTTCGATGGGAAAAAAATCATAAGCAACCTTTCGGGACGAGACTCCGCCACCACGAGGCGGAACCTTGACGGAACCAATCTAGGGCTCCGGCAGAGCTGTGCTGCCGGGGACACTTCCCTCCCAGAGGGGAAAATCATCGCCATCGTCATCACCAACGCTCCTCTCATCGGGAGAGGGCAATCTCCATCAACATCTTCACGAGCACCATCTCATCACCAAATCCTAGTTCATCTCTTGTATCCAATTCTTGTCTCTAAGTCCGGGATTGGTGCTAGTAGGTTGCTAGTAGTGTTGATTACTCCTTGTAGTTGATGCTAGTTGGTTTACTTGGTGGAAGATCATATGTTCAGATCCTTTATGCATATTATTACCCCTCTGATTATGAACATGAATATGCTTTTACGTTTGTTCCTGAGGACACGGGAGAAGTCTTGCTATTAGTAGTCATGTGAATTTGGTATTCGTTCGATATTTTGATGAGATGTATGTTGTCTAACCTCTAGTGGTGTTATGTGAACGTCGACTACATAACACTTCACCATTGTTTGGGCCTAGAGGAAGGCATTGGGAAGTAATAAGTAGATGATGGGTTGCTAGAGTGATGTAAGCTTGAACCCTAGTTTATGCGTTGCTTCGTAAGGGGCTGATTTGGATCCATATGTTTCATGCTATGGTTAGTGTCGGTGTCAAAACAGGCGGATCTCGGGTAGGGGGTCCCGAACTGTGCGTCTAGGCGGATGGTAACAGGAGACAAGGGACACGATGTTTTTACCCAGGTTCGGGCCCTCTTGATGGAGGTAATACCCTACTCACCTTGATTAATATTGATGATATGGGTAGTACAAGAGTAGATCTACCACGAGATCGAGAGGCTAAACCCTAGAAGCTAGCCTATGGTATGATTGTTGTTCGTCCTCTGGACTAAAACCCCTCCGGTTTATATAGACACCGGATAGGTTAGGTTTACACAGTCGGTTACAATGGTAGGATATCTACATATCCGTATCGCCAAGCTTGCCTTCCACGCCAAGGAAAGTCCCATCCGGACACGGACGAAGTCTTCAATCTTGTATCTTCATAGTCTTGGAGTCCGGCCGTGATGATAGTTCGGCTATCCGGACACCCCTAGTCCAGGACTCCTCGGTAGCCCTGAACCAGGCTTCAATGACGACGAGTCCGGCGCGCATATTGTCTTCGGCATTGCAAAGGCGGGTTCCTCCTCCGAATACTTCATAGAAGGTTTTGAACACAAGGATAGTGTCCGGCTCTGCAAAACAAGTTCCACATACCACCATAGAGAGAATAACTTTTGCACAGATCTGCTGACGTATTCCGCGGCGTGACATCACACCACAGCCAAGCCTTCACATGAATCGTTTTTACTGTACCACCTCAGCGCGTTTAGCGAGGCGGTTTCCTTTGCACGTCTTATCAAAGCATAAATCGTGCCCCCTTATTCCGGGATTCCCATCAATACGGACATGGGTAACCCATCCGCGCCATTGATTACGGCGCTTGGGAGATAAGTGAGTTTTACCAGGCTGGTGGGGGACACATAGCTTCGTCCGTCCATATAAGGGGATAAGGATCCACCTTTTCACCTACGCCTTCTTCCTCCTTTGCTCATCCATTTCGCAAGACTCGAGCTCCAGCGCCCAAGTCCGACACCCCACCTCAACCTTCTCCAACTATGTCCGGAGGCGGGAGGCAGGTGGATGGCCTCCTCCGTCACGGAGGGGCTCATCACAAAGCTGCGGGAGGCGGATACTTGTCCAAAGAACGTCACAAGACCGGCTGCCCGACGCGGGGCAGCTCATTCCAACCCCCCGGCCCCATGAGAGGGTGGTGTTTCTCCCCCACTTCCTCCGCGGACTAGGTTTTCCACTTCACCCATTTGTCCGGGGGCTCATGTTCTACTACGGCCTGGACTTCCATGATCTGGCCCCTAATTTCATCCTCAACATCTCGGCGTTCATCGTCGTGTGCGAGGCCTTCCTCTGCATCGAGCCCCACTGCGGCTTATGGCTGAAGATCTTCAATGTCAGGCCGAAGGTAGTGGGTGGCCGCCAAGCGGAGTGCGGAGGCGCCATGGTTGGCAAGATGGCCAAAGTCCTATGGCTCGAGGGCTCCTTTGTGGAGACCATAAGGGGTGGCAATCGGGGTGGTTCTACATCACCGAGCCGCGCGACTCCAAATGGGTGGCGGCCCCCGAATTCAGATCTGGCTTCCCCACACAGCTCTCATCATGGAAAGAGACGGGCCTGACGTGGGGGAGTTCGGACGAGCTATCCGCACTCCAAACATGCGTCCGAAACCTGGTGCACAAGAATCTCAGGCTTGTCAACGTAATCCAGGTGATGCTCATCCGCCGGATTCTCCCATGCCAACAACGGGCCTTCAAATTGTGGGAGTTCGATCCGGCACAACACTCAACTCTAAAAGGCTCTTCGACACTACGTACGAAGATGCAGGAAGGTCTTGTTCAAGGGCGCCGAGGCTCCCACATCCGCCACGGAAGATCGCGGATTCTCGCCATGGCGTCAAGCCAGCGAGGTGAGTTATTTTACCCTTTATGGGACTCTTTTTTCATAGTTTGACTCTATGCGGGATCTAAAACTCCCTAACCTTTAACAGGACTGGCTAAAGACGTCCGGACAGGTTAACTGTCCGACTCCTTTGCAAGAAGACCCAGCGGACGCCCGATTGATGGGGCTGCTGGCTCCGGTACCTCATGTGGTGCCGGAGAAGAATGCCAAGAAGGAGGCAATGGGAACTCGAAGGAGCTCCCGGCGCTTTGGTCTTGTCGGTCTGAAGCAGAATCTTCTCCCGAGAACGAGGAGGAGGAAAAAAGCCTCTCCCAGTGAAGAGGAGAGGAAAAGGAAGGCCGCTAACCGGGAGGCCGGAGGGTCCAAGAAGGGAAGAACCCTTCCTCCGGACTTCTCCACCAACGTCGACGACGACGAGGAGGATTGGCCAACAAGGGCCAAGCCCCTGGCGAGATCATAAGTGTCCAGATACCCATGGCTTTTTTATTGCATAGTGTTCTCTAATGCCGAACAATCATGCAGCCCGCCCAAGGCGAGTTCGCCAACCGTCGGCGGGTCCTCGAGTTAAATCGGAAATGGAGAGTACTTCACTTCCGGCCGCCTCATCGCCTCCACGGTGCAGACGACGCCGAGGTGGTGCCCCAAGGGGGGCCTGGTCAAGAGGAGGTGGCGCAGGAGGCGCCGCAAGGCAACCTCCCGGACTCCAGGCGCGTGGGGGGCGAGACCCCCAGGGGCTCTAAGCCCGACCCTCGTCCGGACTCCATGCCGGAACCTTCAGCGGTTTCGGAGTTCGGCAAGCGGTCCCTTCGTAGGAAGGGTAAGACGCCGGTGTCTTCCGTCCAACCGGAGGCACCGGATAGCTTACTGGAGGCGCTTAACAGCGCCTCCATCGAGGAGGAGCACCGCACTGTTATGAGTGTGGTGATCCAGAAAGTTCAGTCCGCCAAGAGCGGGCTGACTGAAGCCTATACCAGCCTTCTAACAGGCTTTGAGGTAAGTTTAGAATATGTAAAAATATTACCGCATAGACAGTAGCCCCTGATGCTTAGTTCGGTGTTCAGAAAGAAAAGCCGGACTAAGGATCTAAAAAGATATCTGTGAGGAGTCTAACATAAGTATGTCAATATGGGAATGCAGGCTGCTTTCTTGACCTCTCGGCCAGACCGATCATGGAGGTCAATGCATTGAAGCAGAGCCTCGAGCGGTCCGAGAACAAGCTCGGCCTTGCCAAGAAGCAGCTCGAGGACAAGGAAGGTAAGTAATACCTTATTAAAGAAATACCTTATAGAAAGGTTTCGGTTGCAAAAAATAACAGGAATAACATGGGTACTGCAGGGGCCACGAACGAGGTACCCTGAAGGAAGCGGTGTCCGCGTCGAAAAAACAAAGCGGCCAAGTGAGTGCACCGAGCGAGAGAAGGGGGCGCAGCTGGCGGAGGTGCGGCAAGAGCTCCAGGCTCTCGTGAATAAACACGAGGGTTTGGAGCGTGACTCGAAGACCCGAGAGTCCGAGCTTGCCTCGGCTCTTGAGAGTAAAAAAGCTGCTAAGGCCGAGGCCCAAAAAGACCTCCAAGAAATTGAATCATTAAAGAAGATAGCGGCGGGTAAGGCATTCTTTATGCAAAGAAAGCATATGAAAGTGAATTACCTATTACTCACCCGGATTCGGAGCTCTCCAGGAGCATTCGCAGATCTGCCCCGTAGTGTGCCTGATGCTGCCGCATTCTACCGCGCCAAGGAGGGGAGCTCGACGGAGAAGGTGTTCTGGTCTCGATATCGAGGCGGACATCCGGTGCCCCTAAGCGACCAGCTGAAGCAGCTGGTCGAGCTCCACAAGGTCGCCGAACAGGCCATGAGGGGCCTCATAGTTCGGCTGTGGCCATTGGAAGCCATGCCTGGGAGCTACTTTCGGCTAGTGCGACGGCTGGTGGACGCATGTCCACGGATTGAAGTCATCAAGCGCTCCGTCAGCATTGAAGGTGCCCGTCGGGCCCTTGCCCATGCTAAAGTGCACTGGGGCAAGCTGGATGCGGAGAAGCTTATGACGGACGGGCCACCGAAGGGCAAGGAGCATCCTGCGCCGAAATGTACTATGAGGGCCTCTGAAGGGTGCCCGTGAATAGCGGACGAGTGCTCCAAAGATGTAATTTTTTAATAGACTCGCATTTGTTATCCTGTACGCTGAAAACTTGTTCATATGCGCTAAGCAACACTTGTTAATTTAAAATATTACCTTCTGTGCGGCCGTTTATCAAATTTGAGAGATGGCAACTCGTTGGCTTCAGCCCCCAAGCCACGAGTGCTGGGGTGTTCGGGATAAATTTGAGCGCTCTTGTTCCCATTCTTGGGCCCATCGAGGGAGGCGCTCAACGCAACGAACAAGGCAACCGGACTTATAATGCTTGAACACTCTCACTTAGCCATAGAATTCTATAATTTTAAATTTCGGCGAAGCCCCTAGTATTCAGAAGACCGAGTTCGGGGCGCTATCCACGCCTTGGCCGGACAATGCCGATTCCTCGCTCTAAGCGACATAAGTCTTTAGGGACCCGAAAAAACGTCTCAAACAGCGACCGGCTCTCGCCCTATCATGACGGTCAGTTTAAGCTTTCTCCACTGAGGTGCTCAACCCAGCTCAACCGGGGCACAATCGCAGTGGTTCTCCTAGTGCTACCTTAGCCGATATAACGGAGCGTAAGGTACCAAAACATAGGAGCCGGGCAAACCCAACTATTGACCCAAGACATGATTCGGAGCCGGTGCATATAATGCTATAAGTTCGGGGTTCCGCACTTGTGAAAGTGTTCGGACTTATCACACCATACTTTTTTGGTGTACTTAAGCCCCTGGTGTATTGGCCGTATCAAAGTGTACGGGTGCAACATGTCATGAAATGAACATATATATAGATAAAGAAAGGAGTGTAATAATAGGCAAAAGCTATGTATTGTTTATTCAAAAAGGTACTGCAATGAAAGCAGAACGATACAAATAGTGCGATAAGCAAGGGATGGGTCTATTTAACATGTCCCCCTCCAGGGGTAAGCATCGGGATGGTATGTAAAACAGGTATAATGCTCGTAATAGAGACCACCTGAATACTCGACGTAGCTTTCTGCTTCCCTGGCTGTTGCATCGTGAGTTCGGCGATTCTAGTGCCGGACAGGACTTCTGGAGAACGGAGTCCTGAAAGAAAAAAGAAAAAAAGAAAAAGGAAAAAGAATGACACAATCGGGAGCCCCTGGTGCGGTTGAGCCGCATTCCGAGCGTGCCGTGGTCGTGCCCCTCCCCTTATGCCCATGGTATCTCCAGAGCGTAGTTATGTACGCGTAGTACTGGCTTCGCAATTTCGCGAGGGCTGGGGTTGGGGCCGGATTGCTATGCGTGCTTGAATCGTGCCAGGCGGCCTTGTTGTAGGTTACTCCGGCGCTGATGTTGTCCGGACGCTTAGTGGCCGGACTCGAGAATTGCTGTGAGAGGCTGCTTTGCACCTCCGCCGCGAGGGTCAGCTGTGTGCTCCTCCGTTCGGAGAGAGCGCCGGTGTTTCCATTGACCGTGATTACTCCTCGAGGGCCTGGCATCTTGAGCTTGAGGTATGCGTAGTGCGGCACCGCATTGAACTTTGCAAATGCGGTTCGTCTGAAAGCGATGCATGATAGCCGCCGCGGAATGGGACTATGTCGAAGATTAACTCTTCACTTGGAAGTTATCCGGGATCCGAAGACCACTTCGAGTGTAATCGAGCCCGCATAATTGGCCTCTACACCCGGTATGACGCCTTTAAAGGTCGTCTTTGTAGGTTTAATCCTCGAGGGGTCTATGCCCATTTTGCACACTGTATCATGATAAAGCAGGTTCAGGCTGCTACCGCCGTCCATCAGGACTCTGGTGAGGTGAAATCCGTCAATAATTGGGTCAAGAACCAATGCGGCGAAACCACCGTGACGGATGCTAGTGGGGTGGTCCCTTCGATCGAAGGTGATCGGGCAGGAAGACCATGGGTTGAACTTGGGCATCGGCTCCATCGCATATACGTCCCTTAGTGCAAGCTTCCGCCCCTTTTGGGTATATGGGTTGCGTATATCATGTTCACCGTCCGCACTTGTGTGGGAAAGCCCTTCATCCTCTATTGTTCGGGCGGTCGGGCTCTTCCTCGTCGTCGCTTATGCAGCCCCTTGTCATTGAGTTCAGCACTTAACTTGCTCGCTTGCTTGAACACCCAACAATCCATGTTGGTGTGATTGGCTGGTTTTTCGGGGTGACATGTATCCGCACAAGCGATCGAGTATTCGGTCCAAGTTGGACGGCCCCGGGTATTTCTTTTGAATGGCTTCTTCACGACCGGGTTTAGAGCCTCACGAATCTGGCATTGACGACCGTATCTTGATTATCGCCCGTTAATGCGGGCGCTTGTTCTTATTATGACGCGACCTGCCATTGCTGTCCTTGGTATCCGAACTATCAGGGTGTTTGGCCAAGTTGTTGCTTCGAGCTAGCCAGCTGCCTCTCCCGCACAAAAGCGGGTCATGAGTGTTGTGAGGGCTGCCATGGATTTTGGCTTTTCCTGTCCTAGGTGCCGGGCAAGCCATTCGTCGCGGATGTTATGTTTGAAGGCTGCAAGGGCCACTGCATCCGGATAGTCAACGATTTGATTTTTATTTGTTAGGAACCGTGTCCGTAATTGTCCGCCGATTCTTCGCTGCTGAATTATATGGCTAAGGTCATCGGTGTCCGGTGGTCGCACATATGTGCCTGGAAGTTATCAAGGATTGCGGCTTCCTGTGTCCTCCCAACAACCAATTGATTCTGGCGGCTAGCTGTTGAGCCAATGCCGAGCTGGTCCTTTAAGCTTGAGTGGGAGGTATTTGATGGCATGTAGATCATCACCGCGGGCCATGTGGATATGGAGGAGATAGTCCTCGATCCAGACCGCATGATCTGTGGTACCATCGTATGATTCGATGTTTACGGGTTTGAAGCCCTCGGATTTGATGATCCATTACTTCATCCGTGAAGCATAGTGGGTGTCTTGGCGCCTCAGTATTGGGCTATATCACGACGTAGCTCATATGAGCTTTGTCTCTTGTGTTCGCCCGCCGGGTTTGCTTGTACCGTGTGACAGTTATCATCACGTGTCGGGCGCCTACACGATCCGTAGAGATCGATCTTGTATGTTTTGCCTTATCCTCCAATATATCTCGCAAGTCCGCGCGCGTTTTCCCGTGCCTTGGTACTTTTCGAGCGGCGTCGGTGTGGCTTGAGCGGAGGGCCGAGAGGCTTCTCTGTCAGCTGACCACGGGTGGCCGGTCCGCCATGTCGTCTTATTTGGTGACTTGGGTGCTTCCTCCTTTGATCGAGGCAACGGCCTGCGTTTGGGGTAGATTTTGAGGGGCGTTCGAGTTCATACTCTTAAATGCGCAAGGACTTCAGTCCATCTGTCGACTAGCGGTGTCTTGGTCAGCTCTAAGCTGTTGCTGCTTTTTCTTGAGGCTGCTTGCCGTGGCCATAAGCCTGCGTTTGAAACGCTCCTGTTCGGCGGGATCCTCCGGCACGACGAATTCGTTGTCGTTGAGGCTTGCCTCATCTTCGGAGGGAAGCGCATAATTATCGTCCTCTACCTCTCTTTCTGCCGCACTGTCGTATGGACTTGCTTCTCCCTCCTCCTGTGCTGAGTCCTGCTGGAGGGGGTTGTCTTCGGCACTGTCCGGTGTTATTTTCTCCGTGCGGAATCACCGCTTTTCTTGTGGCGGGATTTAGAACGGCGCCACCGACGCCGGCGTTTGGGTTGTTTCTTAGAGGGTCATCCTCCGCCGTTCCATCGCCATTCCCATATTTTGGGATGTCCACCATGTATATGTCGATGACGAGGTGGCCTTCGATTGCCTGTAGGCGCTGGGTCTTGGTCGTCTCTCGGCATCGCCGTCCATACCGTTGATGTCTTCGGAGTCGAAGTCGAGCATGTCGGTTAAATCATCGATAGTGGCTACAAAGTGGGTGGTGGGTGGGCGTTGAATTTCTTCGTCGTCCGCATCCCAACCTTCCTATCCGTAGTCCGGCCAGGGCTCTCCGGATAAAGAGAGAGACTTTAGTGAATTCAGGATGTCGCCAAAGGGCGAGTGCCGAAAGATGTCCGCGGCAGTGAACTCCATGACCGGCGCCCAATCGGACTCGATTGGCAGGGGCGCGGAGGGTTCGGAGCCCGAGAGGAGTCCGGCACCCTGGAGTCAAGTTCTTCGCAAGGACAGGGATGGAGTTCGGCTCAATCGCCGTAGAGATCGTAGCCCCCGAGGCGGCGTCCAACCACTAGTCCTCGATCGGGGAATCCGGCTCCGGATTAAGGGTCGGAGCGGATGCTGGTGCCGCCTCCAGGGCACTGTTCGGCGGCAGGGCTAGATCATACCCATCGAGACAGCGGCACGCCGGCGTGGCTCGAATCCATCGAAGATCAAGTCTCCGCGGACATCGGCCGTATAGTTCAAACTTCCAAATCTGACACGATAGCTGTGGGCGTAGCTTCGATCTGCTCCGGATGGCTGCGAATTGGCCCGCAGGTAAAGCCGCGAATACGAAGATCTGTCCGGGAGAAAAGTCTCACCGGACCGCATCGTTGTTGATGATCGAAGGAGCCATCGGACCTATCGGTGACAACACGGAGGAACTCTCAATGAAAGCACCAATGTCGGTGTCAAAACCGGCGGATCTCGGTAGGGGGTCTCGAATCAAGGCGTCTAGGCGGATGGTAACAGGAGACAAGGGACACGATGTTTTTACCCAGTGCAGGCGCCTCGATGGAGGTAATACCCTACTCTGCTTGATTAATATTGATGATATGGGTAGTACAAGAGTAGATCTACCACGAGATCAGAGAGGCTAAACCCTAGAAGCTAGCCTATGGTATGATTGTTGTTCGTCCTACGGACTAAAACCCCTCCGGTTTATATAGACCGGATAGGTTAGGTTTACACAAAGTCGGTTACAATGGTAGGAGATCTACATATCCGTATCGCCAAGCTTGCCTTCCACGCCAAGGAAAGTACCATCCGGACACGGGACGAAGTCTTCAATCTTGTATCTTCATAGTCTTGGAGTCCGGCCGTGATGATAGTTCGGCTATCCGGACACCCCCTAGTCCAGGACTCCCTCAGTTAGTTTTACCTTAATACTTTTGTTGTAGTTGCGGATGCTTGCAATAGAGGTTAATCATAAGTGGGATGCTTGTTCAAGTAAGAACAACACCCAAGCACCGGTCCACACACATATCAAATTATCAAAGTACCGAACGCGAATCATATGAGCGTGATGAAAACTAGCTTGACGATATTCCCATGTGTCCTCGGGAGCGCTTTTCCTATTATAAGAGGTTGTTCCGGCTTGTACTTTGCTACAAAAAGGATTGGGCCACCTTGTTGCACCTTATTTACTTTTGTTACTTGTTTCTCGTTACAATTTATGTTATCACAAAACTATCTGTTACCACTTATTTCAGTACTTGCAGAGAATACCTTGCTGAAAAATGCTTATCATTTCCTACGCTCCTCGTTGGGTTCGACACTCTTACTTATCGAAAGGACTACGATAGATCCCCTATACTTGTGGGTCATCAGTTGCCTCCCATCATGCCATTCGACGTGCCGAAATGCATGACGACCTTCAAAAGATTCTAATCGAAGAGTGGTGGTCGTGGAATGGATGACAAAACTAGTCTGATGTTGTATGTTTGTTGTATTGTTCATGAATTCTTTGTTGTATTGAAGATAAACTATGTGTTTGAGTTGTAATAATAATTAAACTATTTATTGTTGATTTATTTTGTGTGTGTTTGATCTTCTTGGTTCTATGTTGAGTGGAAAATGTTGTTTGTGCTAGGCCTGCGCGCTATAATTTAGCGTGTCTGCTGGAGCGCTACTTGCGGCGCGAATTATATAGCGCTTCTGATAAAGCAAAACACCAGCACAGGGCGCTAAAACACTATTTCGGTGCTGCAAACAAAAATTAACGCGCCGCGCAACCGCGCATCTGTTGGAGATGCTCTAAGAAAGTAACTCACCATGTACAACACAAACGTAAATAGACTGACATAAATTCAAAGCTACAATCGGTTTGGCCACAAGTGAATCAAGTCGTTGAAGCCACACGCATACACTATGGTTATGTCAATGAGAGATCAAGGCCTGGTGCATGTCGCCGACCAGTTTCATCATGTATTCGACGAGGCTTCTTTAAAAAGAAGGTATTTGTCGAGACAAGCATAGCTCGATAGATGTTGGTTGATACGTCTCCGTCGTATCTACTTTTCCACACTCTTTTGCCCTTGTTTTGGACTCTAATTTGCATGATTTGAATGGAACTAACTCGGACTGACGCTGTTTTCAGCAGAATTGCCATGGTGTTATTTTTGTGCAGAAATAAAAGTTCTCAGAATGACCTGAAACTTCATGAAGATTATTTTTGGAATAAATAAAAAATATTGGGGAAAGAATCAACCAGACGGGACCCACACCCTGTCCACAAGGGTGGAGGGCACCCCACCACTCTGGGGCGCGCCCTCTGGTCTGGTGGGTCCCACGAGTCTCCACTGACCTCAACTCAACCTCCATATATTCTCGTTCGGGGAGAAAAAAATCAGAGAGAAGGATTCATCGCGTTTTACGATACGGAGCCGCCGCCACCTCCTGTTCTTCCTCGGGAGGGCAGATCTAGAGTCCGTTTTGGGCTACGAAGAGGGGAAATCGTCGCCATCGTCATCGTCAACCATCCTCCATCACCAATTTCATGATGCTCGCCGCTCTGTGTGAGTACTCCCATCGTAGGCTTGCTGGATGGTGATGGGTTGGATGAGATTTACCATGTAATCGAGTTAGTTTTGTTAGGGTTTGATCACTATTATCCACTATGTTCTAAGATTGATGTTGCTATGGCTTTGCTATGCCTAATGCTTGTCACTAGGGCCCGAGTTCCATGATTTCAGATCTAAACCTATTATGTTTTCATGAATATATTTGCGTTCTTGATCCTATCTTGCAAGTTATAGTCACCTACTACGTGTTATGATCCGGCAACCCCGGAGTGACAATAGTCGGGACACTTCCCGGTGATGACCGTAGTTTGAGGAGTTCATGTATTCACTAAGTGTTAATGCTTTGGTCCAGTTCTCTATTTAAAGGAGGCCTTAATATCCCTTAGTTTCCATTTGGACCCCGCTACCACGAGAGGGTAGGACAAAAGATGTCATGCAAGTTCTTTTCCATAAGCACGTATGACTATATTCGGAATACATGCCTACATCATATTGATGAATTGGAGCTAGTTCTGTGTCATCCTATGTTATAACTGTTGCATGATGAATGCCATCCGACATAATTATCCATCATTGATCCATTGCCTACGAGCTCATTTCATATTGATCTTTCCTAAGTTATTTTTCCGTTGCCACTGTTATGATTGCTACGAAATTGCTACTCTTACTCTTGCCACTGTTACCATTACTTTCATACTACTTTGCTACTAAATATTTTGCTGCAGATATTAAGTCTTTCAGGTGTGGTTGAATTGAAAACTCAGCTGCTAGTACTTGAGAATATTCTTTGGCTCCCCTTGTGTCGAATCAATAAATTTGGGTTGAATACTCTACCCTCGAAAACTCTTGCGATCCCCTATATACTTGTGGGTTATCCAGACCTTCTTATGGCGCCGGCGCCGGGGAGCATAGCTCTATTCTCCGAGTCACTTGGGATTTATATCTGTTGATCACTATGAGGAATGTGAACAACAAAACCAAGATCTATCCCTCAACTACGAGGGGAGGTAAGGAACTGCCATCTAGCTCTGCACTTGATTCACCTTCTGTTTTGAGTAAACTTGCGACACCTACACCTACTATTGATTCTAATATGTCGCATATTATTGATGATGCCACTTCTGCTATGCATGATGCTTATGATGATACTAATTCTCTGCTTGATAATAATGTGCCACTAGGTGAATTTCTTGATGAACAACTTGCTAGGGTTAGATAGAATGAAATTACTGAAACTGATGATATTAATGAAACTAGAGATTACGATTCTCCCCCTAGATATGAATTGCCCGTTGTACATGAGGGTTATATTATGGATGAAGAAACTGCTAGAGACTTTTTAGCTTGTAATGATAGAGATGATCTTAAGAAACTGTTAGCTAACTTGAAAGAAAAGTCTTTGAATGCTAGAATGCAATATGATCCTAAGTTTGCTACTTCACCTATCTTTGTTACAGATAAGGATTATGAATTCTCTGTCGATCCTGAGTTAATTACTTTGGTTGAATGTGATCCTTTCTATAGTTATGAATCTGAAACCGTTGTGGCACATCTTACTAAATTGAATGCTTTAGCCACCCTATTTGCTCATGAGGAAAAAAATCGCTATTACTATATTCTTAAGTTGTTTCCTTTCTCGTTAAAGGGTGATGCTAAATTATGGTTTAATTCTCTTTCTCCTGGTTGTGTGCGTAGTCCTCGGGATATGATTTACTACTTTTTTGAAAAATATTTCCCTGCTCATAAGAAACAAGTTGCTTTAAAGGAAATATTTAACTTTGTGCAAATTGAAGAAGAGTGTCTCCCACAAGCTTGGGGGAGGCTTCTCCAATTACTTAATGCTTTGCTTGATCATCCTCTCAAGAAAAAGGAAATAGTTGATATCTTTTATAATGGACTAACTGATGCTTCCAGAGACCACCTCGATAGTTGTGCTAGTTGTGTTTTCAGGGAACGAACTGCTGAGCAAGCTGAATTGCTATAAAATAATATATTGAGTAATGATAATGACTGGACACTTTCTGAACCAACTCCTAAGCCAACTCCGAAGAAAAGAGGTATTATATTTCCCAGTCCTGAAGATATGCAAGAGGCAAAGAAATCTATGGAAGAAAAAGGTAGTAAAGCTGAAGATGTTAAGAATTTACCGCCCATTGAAGAAATACATGGTCTTGATAACCCGACATAGGTAGTAGAGGTAAACTCTCTTTATAGATTTGATGAAGGTGATATTCCTCATAATAAGTTTGCTAGTCAATGCTTTGATGAGTTTGGTAATTTTATTGTTAAACAATTCAATGCTTATGTTAGTAGACAATTGAAACATAATGCTTACATGCTTGACCACTTGGGTGATTATATGAGTAGAGATGTTAATGATCTTAAGCTTATTAGTAAACATGCTTCATGGTTACAACTCAAGTAGAACAAGTACTTAATTAAGGCACAAGATGATTTGCTCAATGAGTTTAATAGTAAGAATAATGATAATGTTGATAGGATTATGACTAGAGGTGGTAAAATGACCCAAGAACCTTTGTATCCTGAGGGCCATCCTAAGAGAGTGGAGTAAAATTCTCAGAGAATTAATATTGATGCACCTTCTCCTAGTAATAAAAAGAAAAAGGAAACGGATAGGACTCTGCATGCTTCTAGTGAACCTGTTTATAGATACACCTGAGAATCCCAATGATATTTCTATCTCTGACGCCGTGACACAATCTGGTGATGAACAAGAACCTAGTGATAATGTTAATAATGATGTTCATGTTGATGCTCAACCTAGTAATGATAATGATGTAGAAATTGAACTTGTTGTTGATCTTGATAACTCACAATCAAAGAATCAACGTTATCATAAGAGAGACTTCATTGCTAGGAAACGTGGTAAAGAAAAAAACCATGGGTTCAGAAACCCATGCCCTTTCCTCCTAAGCCATCCAAGAAAAAGGATGATGGGGATTTTGAGCACTTTGATGAAATGATTAGATCTATCTTCTTGCGTATGCGTTTGATTGATATGCTGAAAATGTCTCCTTATGCTAAGTATATGAAAGATATTGTTACAAATAAAAGAAAGATACTGGAAGATGAAATTTCCACCGTGCTAGCTAATCATTCTTTTAAGGGTGGAATACCAAAGAAACTTGGAGATCCAGGAGTACCAACTATACCATGCTCCATTAAAAGGAACTATGTTAAAACTTCTTTATGTGATCTTGGAGCCGGTGTTAGTGTTATGCCTTTCTCTTTATATCGTAGACTTGAATTGAATAAGTTGACACATACTGAAATTTCTTTGCAAATGGTTCATAAATCAACTGCTATACCCATCGGTATTTGTGAGGATGTGCCTGTTGTGGTTGCAAACGTTACTATCTTAACCGAGTTTGTTATTCTTGATATTCCCGAGGACGACAGTATGTCGATCATCCTTGGTAGACCCTTTTTGAATACTGCAGGGGCTGTTATTGATTGCAACAAAGGCAATGTCACTTTTCATGTTAATGGTAATGAGCATATGGTACACTTTCCAAAGAAACAACCTCAACTTCATAGTATCAATTCTATTGGAAATATTTCAACTATTACTATCGGAGGTTTTGAATTCCCTCTCCCCACTGTCAAAGAAATATGATATTCTTATTGTTGGGGACATGCATATCCCCGTTGAGGTAACCTAGTGTTATTAGAAAATTCTCCGGTTTCATGCCATTCGGAAGAAGTTTGTTAATAAGACATGATCAACCTTGTTAATGGATTCCTTTTGATGGGCATGAGATGGATGAATTTAGAAAGCACAACTTTCTATATCCACTTTTTACTTTCTGTTATTTAGATTAAATAAATAAAAAATAGTATTATATGTTTGTTTTCTGAATTATCCGTGAAATAAAAAAGGTCCTAAAAATAAAAGTTCTCCAAATGCCCTGAAAATTTAGTATGATTTTTATAGAATATTTGAGAATTTCTGGCACTGAGAACACACCAGGGGGCTTCATCATGGGCCACAAGGGTGGAGGGCGTGCCCCTACCTCGTGGGTCCCACATGGGTCCCCTCCACTTATTCCAGTACCCATCCACTTCATCTTCCTCCAGAAAAAATCATCCCGTAGCTCAAACCCATGTTCTTGCTCATCTTGCTGCCATTTTTGATCTCCTTATGCAAAGCTCCATTTGCAAAACTATTTTGGGGGATTCTTCTTCAGTATGTGACTCCTCCATTGGCCTAATTAGTTTTTGTTCTAGTGTTAATTTATTCCAAATTTTTGCTGATGTGGTGACCTTGTTCTTGAGCTTGCATGTCAAATTTATATGGTGCAAAGTAGTTTTGATGCATGATTTAGCTTCTAGACACTTGTGAGACTAGTTGCTATCAATTTTGGTGAGTTTGGTTCACTTTTATTTTTGAGTCACTAAAAATTTCAGAAATTTTTCAAAGGAAGAAAAAGGTCTAGAAAAATGTACCAAGGTGGTTCTTCGAGGAAGCAAGCACCGAGGCTCGCGATACATGAGCCGGACCTTAAACCACCAAGGGAAGCTCAAGTGCGGCCTTGTGAATGGCCCTCGGATGAATTCATGGTCCATGCAGGTTTCAAGGATGAGTTTTATGCATACGTACAAAATGTCGGCCTTGAGGACTTCGTGTCAGACAAGTGCCGCCAATACTATTACCTCATCGATTCATTTGTGCCGAGGTTTGAAGTTTCATCTAAGCGCAATACCCGTACTGTTTTATTTGATCTTTATGATGAATCATATACCATGGACCTTGAAGATTTTAATACTGCTTGCAAAATCCCACAGTGGGGCATTCATAGTGAGCCTCACAAATCTGAATACAATGATTTTCTTTCTAGCATCACTATGAGAGAAACTAGAAACATCACACAAGCCTCCATGGGGAGCATTCATTTTCCTGCCATACATTATTTTGCTCTCTTTATAGGTAGACGCATTAATGGTAAACATGATCATAGACACCTTTGTGCATCAGATCTTAGTGCCCTCAAGTGTGCAGTGTTGGGTGATAAGCGATATAATCTAGGGGCTATTATTGCTAGGAGGTTCCACCTTAATGCTAAAGATGGAGATTTATTTGGTGGGATTTATGCAACTCGTTTAGCTAATTATCTCGGAGTACCCATAAGGGGGAATGACATAGAGTTGCCACCCGCTTTTCTTGATTATACTGCTTTGGTGCGCTATCAGTTTCTTGAGAGGAACGAACAGTCCCTCCAGTGCCGACTAATCTTTGACAAACGGCGTGCCGTCCATGTTACCGTTCTTGCTCCTGCCTTCTTTAACTTTCAGGTGAATGGGAGATATTTTATAACTAGAGAGGAGGCGAACGAGTATGAGAGAGCAGCGGAGGCCGCTCGCCTCCATGTAGATGCCCGCCAAGTAGTAGCTGCCGCAGCACAGTACAACCCCAACTATGATTTCAGATACAATCTGGGCCAGGAGTGGCCCTAGTCCAACTTAGGGCAAAAGCCTAAGCTTGGGGGAGTACGTATTTCTCACCGACATTACATTCATGTTCACACACTCATTCTAGTTGTAGGTGTTCATACTTTTTCATTGTATTATCCATGTTAGTTTACTTCTTTTTCTCGCTTTCTTCTTGTGTGTTCGAAAAACTTTGAAAAAAAACAAAAAAGTTGTAGTTTAGTTTACTTTCCATGTTTATTTAGTTGTAGTGTTAAAAGAAAACCCAAAAAAGATTTCTCGTTCTTATTTTACTTGTTGGGAGCTGATAACCCACAAGTATAGGGGATCACAACAGTTTTCGAGGCTAGAGTATTCAACCCAAATTTATTGATTCGACACAAGGGGAGCCAAAGAATATTCTCAAGTATTAGCAGTTGAGTTGTCAATTCAACCACACCTGGATAACTTAATATCTGCAGCAAAGTATTTAGTAGCAAAGTAATATGATAATAGTGGTAGTAGTGGCAAAAGTAACAGTAGCAGTTTTGGTTTTGTAGTGATTGTAACGGTGGCAACGGTAAAGTAACTAAGCAAAGAGCAATATGTGAAAAGCTCGTAGGCATTGGATCGGTGATGGAAATTTATGCCGGATGCAATTTCTCATGCAATAGTTATAACATAGGCTGACACAGAACTAGCTCCAATTCATCAATGCAATGTAGGCATGTATTCCGGATACAGTCATACGTGCTTATGGAAAAGAACTTGCATGACATCTTTTGTCCTACCCTCCCGTGGCAGCGGGGTCCTATTGGAAACTAAGGGATATTAAGGCCTCCTTTTAATAGAGTACCGGACCAAAGCATTAACACATAGTGAATGCACGAACTCCTCAAACTACGGTCATCACCGGGAGTGGTTCCGATTATTGTCACTTCAGGGTTGCCGGATCATAACACATAGTAGGTGACTATTGACTTGCAAGATAGGATGAAGAACTCGCATATATTCATGAAAACATAATAGGTTCAGATCTGAAATCATGGCACTCGGGCCCTAGTGACAAGCATTAAGCATAGCAAAGTCATAGCAACATCAATCTCAGAACATAGTGAATACTAGGGATCAAACCCTAACAAAACTAACTTGATTACATGGTAAATCTCATCCAACCCATTACCGTCCAGCAAGCCTATGATGGAATTACTCACGCACGGCGGTGAGCATCATGAAATTGGTGATGGAGGAAGGTTGATGATGACGATGGCGACGGATTTCTCTCTCTGGAGCCCCGAACGGACTCTAGATCAGCCCTCCCGAGAGAGATTAGGGCTTGGCGGCGGCTCCGTATCGTAAAACGCGATGAATCCTTCTCTCTGATTTTTTTCTCCCTGAACGTGAATATATAGAGTTGGAGTTGAGGTCGGTGGAGCACCAGGGGGCCCACGAGGCAGGGGGGCGCGCCCCCCACCTTCGTGGACGGCCCCAGGCCTTGATTCTTTTGCCAGTATTTTTTATTAATTCCAAAAATATTCTCCGTGAAGTTTCAGGTTATACCGAGAACTTTTATTTCTGCACAAAAATAACACCATGGCAATTCTGCTGAAAATAGCGTCAGTCCGGGTTAGTTCCATTCAAATCATGCAAGTTAGAGTCCAAAATAAGGGCAAAAGTGTTTGGAAAAGTAGATACGTTGGAGACGTATCAACTCCCCCAAGTTTAAACCTTTGCTTGTCCTCAAGCAATTCAGTTGATAAACTGAAAGTGATAAAGAGAACTTTTACAAACTCTGTTTGCTCTTGTTGTTGCAAATATGTAAAGCCAGCATTCAAGTTTTCAGCAAAGATTATGAACTAACCATATTCACAATAACTTTTAGGTCTCATATTTACTCATATCAATGGCATAATCAACTAGCGAGCAATAATAATAAATCTCGGATGACAACACTTTCTCAAAACAATCATGATATGATATAACAAGATGGTATCTCGCTAGCCCTTTCTTAGACCACAAAACATAAATGCAGAGCACCTATGCAGATCAAGGACTGACTAAACATTCTAATTCATGGTAAAAGAGATCCAATCATAGTCATACCCAATATAAACTAATAGTAATGGATGCAAATGACAGCGGTGCTCTCCAGCTGGCGCTTTTTAATAAGAGGGTGATGACTCAGCATAAAAGTAAATCGATAGGCCCTTCGCAGAGGGAAGCAGGGATTTGTAGAGGTGCCAGAGCTTGATTTTGAAATAGAGATAAATAATATTTTTGAGCGGCATACTTTCATTGTCACATAACAACTGAGAGATCTCGATATCTTCCATGCTACACACATTATAGGCGGTTCGCAAGCATAATGGTAAAGTTTATACTCCCCCACCACCAACAAGCATCAATCCATGGCTTGCTCGAAATAACGAGTGCCTCCAAGTAGCAACAGCCTTGGGGGAGTTTTGTTTGCAATTATTTTGATTTGATTTGCTTAGAGCATGGGACTGGGCATCCCGGTGACCAGCCATTTTCTCGTGAGTGAGGAGCGGAGTCCACTACTCTTGAGAATAACCCGCCTAGCATGGATGATCTGAGACAACCCTAGTTGATCTGAGGAGCTATTCGAGCATACAAAACAGAATTTCATTTGAAGGTTTAGAGTTTGGCACATACAAATTTACTTGGAATGGCGGTAGATACCGCATATAGGAAGGTATAGTGGACTCATATGGAATAACTTTGGGGTTTATGGAAGTGGATGCAGTAGTATTCCGCTTAGTACAAGTGAAGGCTAGAAAAAGGCTGGAAGCGACCAACTAGAGAGCGACAACAGTCATGAACATGCATTAAAATTAATAAACATCGAGTGCAAGCATGAGTAGGACATAATCCACCATGAACATAAATATCGTGAAGGATATGTTGATTTTGTTTCAACTACATGCGTGAACATGTGCCAAGTCAAGTCACTTGAATCATTCAAAGGAGGATACCACCCTATCACACCACATCACAACCATTTTAATAGCATGTTGGCACGCAAGGTAAACCATTATAAACTCCTAGATAATTAAGCATGGCATAAGCAACTATAATCTCTAACTGTCATTGCAAACATGTTCATTCGTAATAGGCTGAATCAGGAACGATGAACTAATCATATTTAAAAAGACAAGAGAGGTCGAGTTCATACCAGCTTTTCTCATCTCAATCAATCCATCATATATCGTCATTATTGCCTTTCACTTGCACGACTGAACGGTGTGAATAATAATAATAGTGCACGTGCATTGGACTAAGCTAGAATCTGCAAGCATCTGACACACAGGAGAAGACAATATAATATGGGCTCTTTGTTAAATCAACAATAATGCATATAAGAGCCACTTCAACATTTTCGTTATGGTTTTCTTCTCTCGACCCCCAAAGAAAGAAAAGAAATAAAACTATTTACACAGGAAAGCTCCCAACAAGCAAAAGAAGAACAAGAAACCTTTTTGGGTTTTCTTTTAATTATTACTACTACAGGCATGGAAAGTAAGTTAACTAAAAGCAACAACTAATTTTTTGTTGTTTTTCTTAAGGTTTATCAAACACACAAGAAGAAAGCATAAAAAGGAAAACAAACTAGCATGGATATTACAGTGAAAAAGTATGAGCACCGACAACTAGAATGAGTGTGTGAACATGAATGTAATGTCGGTGAGAAATACGTACTCCCCCAAGCTTAGACTTTTGGCCTAAGTTGGTCTATGGCCACGGCTGGCCTGGCGGATATCCAAAGTTATTGTTGGGTTCGTACTGAGATGGAGCCTCGGGGTACCACTGATTGGCGATCTCCTCTGGATCCCACTGATAAACAGACTGACGGGGAGAATCAGGTTGTGGCTCCGGCTCTGGCTCTGGAGCTGATGTGAGGTTCTAGTAGGCATGAAATGCCTCCGGCAGAACAAGATACTTGCCTAAAGATAAGTTAAACAAAGAAGGAGCAGGCAAAGTAATAGTCTCAGGGTGATTTTTATCAAATAACAGTCTGTACTTAAGCATCTTTTTCTTATTCTTAACAATAAAGTCATGTGCTACCATACTCTTATAGTCTAGGAAAACAGGAGGCAGCAACTTTTCTTCTTTCTCATAATGCCTAATAGGTATGTTAAAGTGTGCAGCGAGGCGCGAGGCGAAGATACCTCCCAAGATGGGACCCTTTGTATGGTTCAAATTTAACCGCTTTGCAATAATAACGCCTAGACTAAAAGTGTTATCACGAAACAGGGCATGGCACAAGATAACAATATTAGGGGCACTAAGGTATCCACAGTTTCCACGACCAATTAAGCACCTACTAGCAAATATTACAAAGTAATGCAAAACAGGGAAGTGTATGCTAGTAATTCTTGCATCGGAAACTTTCCTCGTTTCCCCTACAACAATCATATCAATAAACCCTTCCACATCATTACGATGTGGTTCCTCTATGCTGCCCGTAAAGGGTATCTTACAGACCCGGCAGAAATCAAAAAGGGACATCTCCTTATGCTCATCATATAAATAAAATTCCACTCAAGGTGGTGATCTCCTAGCATGGAAATGAAAATTTTGCACGAAAATATTAGTGAGTAAGAGATACTGTTCGCGCTGGTCGCGGAGGAAGTCGGTGAGGCCCGCATTCTTAGCCAAAGAATAAAAATCATCATGAATCCCGGTCGCCGTTAAGAACTCATCACAAGGCCATTCACACGGCCGAACTTCCGTGGTGCGAGGGAGATTATATTTGGTCCTCTTATCCTCTTCACTTTGCTTGTCCTTCGAGCTTTGGCTTGAAGAGCCCCTCATAAATCTCTTCATCATTTTCTGTAAATTTCTGAAATTTTTAGTAACTTAAAATAAAAGTGAACCAAACTCAACAAAATTGATAGGAACTACTCCCACAAGTGCCTAGAGACTAAATCATGCATTAGAACTACTTGGGACCATATAAATTTGACATGCAAGCTCAAGAACAGGGTCACCTAGGAAGCAAAAATTTGCAATGAATAAAGCACTAGAACAAAAACTAATTGGACCATTGGAGGAGTCACATACCGATGAACAATCCCCCAAAGCAGTTTTGTGAGTGGAGCTTTGAGCAAGGAGATCGAAAATCGTAGCAAGATGAGCAAGAACTCGTGCTTGAGCTGGTTGGTGATTTTTTTGGGAGGAAGAAGGAGTGTGTGGTGGCTGGAATAAGTGGAGGGGAGCCACCAGGGGCCCACGAGGTAGGGGGCGCGCCCTGCACCCTCGTGGCCAGGTGGCTGCCCCCTCTGGTGTGTTCTCAGTGCCAAATATTCTCAAATATTCCAAAAAAATCATATTTCAATTTCAGGGCATTTGGCGAACTTTTATTTTCGGGGTATTTTTTTATTGCACGGATAATTCAGAAAATAGACAGAATATACTATTTTTGCTTTATTTAATCTAAATAACAGAAAGTAAAAGGAGGGTACAGACGGTTGTGCTTTCTAACTTTATCCATCTCATGCTCGTCAAAAGGAATCCACTAACAAGGTTGATCAAGTCTTGTTAACAAACTCATTCCGAATAACATGGAACTGGAGAAATTTTGAATAACACTATGTTACCTCAACGGGGATATGCACATCCGCAACAATAAGAATATCATATTTCTTCTTGATAGTAGGTAGAGGAAATTCAAAACCTCCAATAATAATTGATGAAATTTTTCCAATAGAATTGATACCGTGGACTTGAGGTTGTTTCCTCGGGAAGTGTACCATATGCTCATTACCATTAACATGAAAAGTGACATTGCCTTTGTTGCAATCAATAACAGCCCCTGCAGTGTTCAAAAAGGGTCTACCAAGGATAATCGACATACTATCGTCCTCGGGAATATCAAGAATAACAAAGTCAGTTAAAAAGTAACGTTTGCAACCACAACAGGCACATCCTCACAAATGCTAATAGGTATAGCAGTTGATTTATCAGCCATTTGCAAAGATATTTCAGTAGGTGTCAACTTATTCAAATCAAGTCTACGATATAAAGAGAGAGGCATAACACTAACACCGGCTCCAAGATCACATGAAGCAGTTCTAACATAGTTTCTTTTAATGGAGCATGGTATAGTTGGTACTCCTGGATCTCCTAGTATCTTAGGTATTCCACCCCTAAAAGTATAATTAGCAAGCATGGTGGAAATTTTAGCTTCCGGTATCTTTCTTTTATTTGTAACAATATCTTTCATATACTTAGCATAAGGATTCATTTTAAGCATATCAGTAAAACGCATACGCAAGAAGATAGGTCTAATCATTTCAGCAAAGCGCTCAAAATCCTCATCATCCTTTTTCTTGGATGGTTTAGGAGGAAAAGGCATGGGTTTCTGAACCCATGGTTCTCTTTCTTTACCGTGCTTCCAAGTGACGAAGTCTCTCTTATCATAGCGTTCATTCTTTGATTGTGGGTTATCAAGATCAACAACAGGTTCAATCTCTACATCATTGTCATTACTAGGTTGAGCATCAACATGAACATTATCATTAACATTATCACTAGGTTCATGTTCATCACCAGATTGTGTTTCAGCATCGGAGATAGAAATATCATTTGGATTCTAAGGTGTGTCTAAAACAGGTTCAGTAGAAGCATGCAAAGTCCTATCATTTTTCTTTTTCTTCTTTTTAGAAGGACTAGGTGCATCTACATTAGTTCTTTGAGAATCTTGCTCAATTCTCTTAGGGTGACCTTCAGGATACAAAGGTTCCAGAGTCATTTTACCCCCTCTAGTCATAACTCTAATAGCATTATCATTCTTCTTATTATTTAATTCATTGAGCAAATCATTTTGAGCTTTAAGCACTTGTTCTACTTGAGTGGTAACCATAGAAGCATGTTTACTAATGAGTTTAAGTTCACCTTTAACTCTAGACATATAATCACTCAAGTGCTCAATACTATAAGCATTACATTTGAATTGTCTACCAACATAAGCATTGGAGTTTTCTTGTTTAACAATAAAATTATCAAACCCATCTAAGCATTGGCTAGCAGACTTATAACGAGGAATATCACCTTCATCAAATCTATAGAGAGAATTTACCTTTACTACCTGTGTCGGGTTATCAAGACCATGTATTTCTTCAACATGCGGCAAATTAAGACCATGTATTTCTTCAATAGGCGGTAAATTGTTAACATCTTCAGTTTTAATACCTTTTTCTTTCATAGATTTCTTTGCCTCTTGCATATCTTCAGGACTGAGAAATAGAATACCCCTTTTCTTCGGAGTGGGCTTAGGAGTTGGTTCACGAAGTGTCCAATTATTTACGTTAGCCAACATATTATTCAATAGCAATTCAGCTTGATCAACTGTTCTTTCCCTGAAAACACAACCAGCACAACTATCCAGGTGGTCTCTGGAAGCATCGGTTAGTCCATTGAAAGGATCGATATAGTTGACTAGAGGGAGGTGAATAGGCAACTAACAATTTTTAGCTTTTCTTTAACAATTTAAACTTTGCATCAAAGTAGGTTGTCTAGATATGCAACTAAGTGGGCAACCTATATGATACAACAATGATAAGCACACTAGCAAGCAAGGGATATAACACAAATAAGCTTGCACAAGTAAAGGCACGAGATAACCAAGAGTGGAGCCGGTGGAGACGAGGATGTGTTACCAAAGTCCCTTCCCTTTGAGGGGAAGTACGTCTCCGTTGGAGCAGTGTGGAGGCACAATGCTCCCCAAGAAGCCACTAGGGCCACCGTATTCTCCTCACGCCCTCACACAATGCGAGATGCCGTGATTCCACTATTGGTGCCCTTGGAGGCGGCGACGAACCTTTACAAACAAGGTTGGGGCAATCTCCACAACTTAATTGGAGGCTCCCAAGCGACACCACGAAGCTTCACCACAATGGACTATGGCTCATGGTGACCTCAACCGTCTAGGGTGCTCAAACACCCAAGAGTAACAAGATAAGCAAGGGATAAGTGGGGGGAATCAAATTTCTCTTGGTGGAAGTGTAGATCGGGGCCTTCTCAACCACTTCTGAGCAAATCAAGAAGTTTTATTGGCTAGGGAGTGAGATCGGGCGAAAATGGAACTTGGAGCAACAATGGAGCTTAGGGTTGGCAGAGGTGGTCAACTAGAGGTAGGAGACACCCCTTTTATAGCTGAGGACAAAATCCAACCGTTATCCACTTAACCAGCCCGCGACATGCGGTACTACCGCTCCAGAAACGCGGTACTACCGCAAGGCCACGCGGTACTACCGTGAGGGACCATGGTACTACTGCGGCAGCTGCAGAGACTAGAACATGCTCGACCGAGAGCAAGATGCGTCCATGGCGGTACTACCGCTCCCCTTGCGATACTACCGCAAGGCGGAAAGTCCTAGCACAGGAAGGCGCGGATGAATAAAATTACATCCGTGCCTACTTCACGGAAATCAATCGATGCAAAAATCCGACACGGTACTTATCACTGGGAGCGGTACTACCGCATGGCAGTTGAACCAGGCCGCCGCTGCGTACTATCACAAGACGGCGGCAAAAGATTACCGCGGAGGCGTGGATGTAAAAATTACATCCGCCCTTACTACCGCGATGCAGCAAGACTTGGCGGGAGCCACGGTACTACGGCTCAGAGGAGCGGTACATCATATTCGGGTACTTACCGCTACCGTGGCACGGCATTATCGCAGGTGCTCGCGATACTACCGCAAGCTCAAAGCAACAAAGAGCCGTGACAATCGCATGGAGGATAAACGGGGGATGCTCCAAAGTGCAAGGGAAAGGTGGAGACAAGGAAGGAAACGTGTACTTGATGATTCCACCCGAACCTTTCCGACGCGGACCCCTCTTGATAGTATGGCTTTCCTACGACTCAAATCCACCAAAAAGAAACGTAGAAAAACACCGTCTTCACTAGTCTTCGAGGGGCACCAAACCGTCTTGTGCCTAGCGATGAAGCGTCTGAGAAACTCAAGGCACACGATTAGTCCGCAAAAGCATTGTCATCAATCACCAAAACACCTTAGGGATAAATATGCCCTTACAATATCCCCCTTTTTTTGTGGATTGATGACAATATGGGATTTTCACAAGGGGAAAAATATTGAGCAGAGGCAACCCCTCCTCTCTAAAATATAGACGGGCTCCCCCTATATGTGTGCAATCTAGATGGATGCTTTGGACTGCACAGCACACAAACTAGGATCAACACTCCCCCTATATTTTAGAGATAAGGCATATCTTGCAATGGTAAGACTAACATCTAAGCAAGAGCATAAAACATAGGTAGCACAATATATCACAAGCTCACTAAGAAAGGTAGAGTGCATATGTCTTACACCATATGAAGGATAAGTCTCAAACCAAACCAAAGCAACCAAAACGAGGTTCAAACGAGAGAGAAAACACACTGAACACGACACACGACTCGCAAATCCCTACACTCTCTCCCCCTTTGGCATCGAGACGCCAAAAAGGCAGAGAGGACACCTACACACAAGGGGTGGCTCAAGCAGAGAAATCATCCCAACGCTCCCGTCAGACTCGGCGGCAGGGACGTCCTCCTCGATATCCTCCTCAGAGTCAGACCACTTGAAGCCTTGCTTCGCCATCCATTCGGCCTCCGGGGTGATGACCTCCTCAGAACCGCCAGACACGTCCTCTCCAAAGACCTTCATAATCTTCTTGTCGCGGCAGCGACTCTCCTTGGGTGCCACGTGAGTCCTGTACTGCCCCTTAGCTTGCATGCGAGAAAGAGTCTTCATCTTGTCCTTGACTTCTTGGCCCACGAGGGCTCAGAGGAACTATGGGAAGACCTAGCAGCACGGTCCTCAGCAACATCCTCTGCTCCAGCCTCCTCCTCATCAACAGCCCTCCTAGCAGCAGAAGCCTCAGCACGAGTAGTAGTGTTGGCCCAGTTGGGCTTGACACGCAGACTGATGGGATCATGCCGAATCCAGTCTGGGGCAAGGAACTCATCACCAGGGTACAGCTTCTCCCAAGTCTTGGAGATCAACAGAAACAAGTATGGTCCATAGATAGGCACCTTGCGGTTGAACACCGCAAATCGAAGCTCACACCACATGATGTGTGAGACATCAAGTGGCTGAGTCTGAGACACACGTGCCTCCTCGCACAGGAGCATCATATCCACCATATAGGCATGAACCTTGTCCTTGTCGCCAATGCGAGGGAACAGAGAGTTGCGGAAGATGCAATACATGATATCCAGAAAGGAGTTGAGCACCCACGTCGACTTTCCATTGGGAAGCACCTTCTCAACATAGAACGGCTGAAACTTGTTCTTGTTAGCAGACTCAGGATTGGCATGGGGGCGAACACCCACGGGTGTGTTGAGCCCGTCATCAGGAACCTGGAGCAGATCCATGAACTCCTTCTAGGTAGCAGTCAACTGACGGCCATTGGACATCCAGGTCATCCTCCGCTCCTCCCCAGAGTGAAAGAAAACTGAGGCAAAGAACTGGCAGATAAGCTCAGGGTCATAGTCAAGGTGGAAAGAGATCACATGTTCAATACCAAACTGCTCCACCCAAATCCAGAGCTTCTCCAAAGTACTCACGAAACTTGTCCTTCCTCAAGTGATGCATGTCTATCCACTTGACATCCATGTAGGTATTTTGCTTGTTCTTGATGACATCTAGATAAGTGAGAGTCTGCTGCTTGGTCCAAAACAATTCACTGCCTCTGATTGTAGCACGAGGATTCACATACGGGTTGATCTGCCTGAGACAGATGAACTTAGAAAGGGGAATCTCGTCCATGCCCTTAGCGGGTTCCTTGTGCTTGCTAGAGGTGGTCTTGACATGGCACTTGGGGGCATTGGAGCCCTCTGGTGCTTCACCTTGATTGCGCAGACGCTTGGAGCCAGTGTCACGACTGGGATTGGAACGGCGAGAGCCACCACCTGAGACACAAAGCGCAAAACACCCACGACAAGAAAGAAGGATCAATTCAAAGACCACGGCAAAGCAAAAGAAACACGTCGAAAGCATACGTGGTAATTGCCACAAGAGAGATTGGACCCAACGGCAGTACTGCCTGGTGCTGCGGTACTAAAATTTTAGTACCTCTCCTAGTCACGGTAGTACCGTGTGATGTCACGGTAGTATCAGGGCTGGGAGCGGTAGTAAGATCTTAGTGCCACAGGCTCGTCTTGATACCGCGCACGGATGGTAGTAATCTGGACAAGCGGTAGTACCGCACATGTGGCGCGGTAGTATCGCACCGCGTCAGATCTGAACCAGATTTTAAATCTAAGAAGAACCGCGAAACCACGGCGGTACTACGGTTTATCAAATCTATCACAGGACAACATATCAAGTATAATCCCTACGCAATACTACTCTCCTACATCCTACTCTTGCAAAGATTTAGCCTAAAATCTCAAGAACACATGCATCTCCCCAAAAACCTAGAGGCAAAGAAATCAATCAATAGAGAGAGGGGTTTTGGGAAGGACCTTGTTCCATGGCAAGAGCACGTGGTGGGGAACGATCCCACCGGTCGGAATCGCAGGAGTGCAGCCGGAAGCGGAGATCCCGCGAGGGACTCCGGCCCCGTTCTTGAGCAAGAGAGAGAGACGAAGTGGGGAAAAAAGATGAATGGGTATGGGGGAGTTAGAACTCCCCCTTCCCGTCCTTATCCCCCACGTGTCTGCGACAGCGCGGTAGTACCGCACATCATCGCGGTAGTACCGCTTGGGCTGAAGTACCGCACCAAAGCGGTAGTACCGCTCTCCCAGGCGGTAGTAAAAAATTACTGCCGCGCTGGGGCGGTAGTACCGTGCTCTCCACACGCGGTAGTACCGTAGCAGGTGCGGTAGTACCGTGAGCTCAAGAAAAACAGGTTTCAAACACCCGAAAATAGAGGTCTTCGCAAGGAAACTTCGAGCACAAGAGACACCACAAGAACACGCTCAACACAAAGGCAGAAAGGCAAACATCAACAAGAAACAACCACGCGACACCACCTCTCCAAAGAGAGGGAGGTGGCCGGAGCCACCTATGTTTGAGTCAATTGGTATGGCACCGCGAAGAATTATCCTTGGGCCCATGACCAAAACTCGTCTTTGAAGCACAAGTACCATAAAAATGGCTAATGTGAAAGAGTTGATCGATTTATGCATAATGGGGGGAGGGAGAGTTCATTGAGAGAACAACACTCCCCCTATGTCCATGCCTACACCTAAACAAGACAACAAGTTGAGTATGGTGGGGTGTGCAAGGGCTCAAGCAACATTGCTCTAATCAATGATATTTAGCTCATGCCTTAACTTCATGAAATCTTGCTTCATCCAAAGGCTTCGTGAAGATATACGCAAGGTTATCATGAGTGTTGACGTAGTTGAGCTCGATCTCTCCTCGCCTAATGTGATCCCGGATGAAGTGATACCGGATCTCAATATGCTTCGTCTTGAAGTGTTGCACCGGGTTGAGAGAAATCTTGATGGCACTTTCATTGTCACACCAAAGAGGCACTTTGTCACAAATGACACTGTAATCCTTTAAAGTTTGCCTCATCCATAAGACTTGTGCACAACAACTACCGCCGCCACATACTCCGCTTGATTGGGACGAGAGAGACACACGCCTTTGATTTTTTGAAGACCAACTTACCAAAGAGCAACCCAGGAATTGGCACCCTCCGGATGTTGTCTTCCTATCCACTTTGTCTCCCGCCTAATCGGAATCCAAATATCCTACAAGCTTGAAGTTTGCTCCTCTTGGGTACCACAAGCCAAAGTTTGGGGTATGAGCCAAATATCGAAAGATTCGCTTGACTGCCACAAAGTGGCTTTCCTTAGGTGCGGCTTGAAACCGTGCACAATTTCCCACACTCAATATGATATCCGGTCTAGATGCACAAAGGTAAAGCAAGGATCCAATCATGGAACGATATAACTTTTGATCCACCGCTTTACCATTGGGATCAATGTCAAGTTGGCACTTGGTGGGCACTGGAGTGGAAGCCGGCTTGACATCACTTAGCTTGAATATCTTGAGCATGTCTTGAGTGTATTTAGCTTGGTTGATGAAGGTACCTTCTCTTCTTTGCTTCACTTCGAAACCGAGAAAGAACTTCAACTCTCCCATGGAAGACATCTTGAACTTTGAGGTCATTAGTGCAGCAAATTCCTCATTGAAAGCTTTGTTAGGGGAACCAAAGAAAATGTCATCAACATATAGTTGGCACACAAACAACTCCCCTTTGACCTTCTTAGTAAAAAGAGTGGGATCGATTAGCCCAACTTCAAACCCGCGATCTTGTAACAACTTCGGTAAGGTGGTCATACCACGCACGGGGGCTTGTTTAAGGCCATAGAGTGCCTTATCGAGTTGATACACATGATCGGGAAAGTAGGGATCCTCGAACCCGGGGGGTTGTTTGACGTAAACCAACTCATTAATAGGACCATTAAGAAAAGCACTCTTCACATCCATTTGTTGCAACTTAAAGTTGTGAGGAGAAGCATAAGCAATCAACAACCGAATGGATTCAAGACGAGCAACGGGAGCAAAGGTTTCGCCGTAGTCGATACCCTCGACTTGGGAGTAGCCTTGTGCCACTAATCTTGCCTTGTTGCGAATGATGGTCCCATAAGCATCTTGCTTGTTCTTGAAAATCCACTTGGTCCCAATGACATTGTGGTTCCCCGTTGGCCTTGGCACCAATCTCCACACCTTGTTGTACTCGAAGTTGTTGAGTTCTTCATGCATGGCATTAAGCCAATCCGGATCTTCGAGTGCCTCATATACCTTTTGGGGTTCAACACAAGAGACAAGCAGCGTGATGTTCACAATAGTTTGCCAATTGTCTACGAGTGCTTACCCCCTTTTCAATGCTTCCAAGTACATTCTTCATGAGATGACCCTTGGTGGAGATCTTTGAAGCAATCTTGGCGGCACGACGCTCTAATTCCTCCTCGGGGGTGAGTTGAGGAGCAGTCACTTGATCATCTTGAGCGCCCGTCTTGAGCTTGTTCTTGATCTTGAACTTGCTCGGGGGAGAGAACTTGACCTTGGGCATCACTTGGTGTGTCAACACCGTCTTGAGCATGATCTTGCCCTTGGTCTTGTTCATGAGGATGAGGGCCTTCACTTTGTTCTTCGGAAGCATGTGGGCCTTGGGTTGGTGATGGCTCCACTTGAGTGGAGCATTGTCCTTCTCCTTTGTCCACAAAGGGTTCCTCAATGGGTAGGATAAAACCAACACCCATTCTTCTTATGGCTTGAGGAGGAATTTCATCACCTACATCAAGTGCCACTTTGCTCCACTTGGGAGCCGTTATTCTCATCAAACTCCACATTACACGTCTCCTCAATAAGTCCCGTGGATTTATTGAGGACACGGTAAGCATGAGAGTTTGTAGCATAACCAACAAATATGCCCTCATAAGCTCTAGCCTCAAATTTAGACAACCGAACACCTTTCTTGAGAATGAAACACTTACACCCGAACACCTGAAAGTACTTGAGATTGGGCTTGTTACCGGTGAGTATCTCATATGGAGTCTTGTTCAAGCCCTTGCCGAGGTAGAGCCGTTTGGATGCATGACATGCGGTGTTGATGGCTTCGGCCCAAAAGTTGTATGGAGACTTGAACTCCGGCATCATGGTCCTTGCCGCATCCATCAACGTCCGTTCTTCCTCTCCGCAACACCGTTTTGTTGAGGGGTGTAGGGTGCGGAATATTGATCCTTGATCCCCTCATCACTAAGAAACTCATCCAAGGTGTAGTTCTTGAACTCGGTGCCGTTGTCACTTCTTATTGTCAAGATCTTTGCATTGTGTTGACATTGTGCTTCATTTGCAAAGTCAATGACGGTTTGCTGGGTCTCGCTCTTCCTCTTGAAGAAATACACCCAAGTATATCTTGAGTAGTCATCCACAATCACCAAGCAATACTTCCTACCGCCAAGACTATCAAAGGATGGAGGCCCAAAGAGATCCAAGTGAAGGAGCTTCAAAGGCCTCTTCGAGTAAATGATAGTCGTGGGGGCGTGAGCCTTCTCATGAAGCTTTCCTTCGATACAAGCACTGCAAGCACGATCTTTAGCAAAACAAACATTCGTTAGTCCACGGACATGGTCCCCCTTGAGAAGACTTTGCAAATATCTCATATTTACGTGGGCTAAACGGCGATGCCAAAGCCATCCCACGTCAACTTTAGCCATTAGGCATGTCACGGTCTTAGTGGGTCGCTCCAAAAAGTTAATCACATATAGACCGTTCTCGACATGCCCAACAAAGGCTACTTTAAGAGACTTGCTCCACAAGAGGGCCACGGTATCAATATCAAAAAAAGTGGCAAAGCCCATGATTGCAAGTTGACGAACAGAAAGTAAATTGTATGCAAGGGACTCTACAAGCATGACCTTCTCGATCGTGAGATCATGAGAAATGACAACCTTGCCGAGTCCCAATACCTTAGAAGACGAGGCATCACCCCACTCGACATTGGTGGGCATAGATGGAATCTTGTGCACGTCCACCACCAAGTCCTTGCTTCTGGTCATATGATTTGTAGCTCCACTATCGAGCAACCATGACCCCCCACCAGAAGCAAACACCTACAAGAGATCAATGCTTGGTTTTAGGTACCCATTTTGTAATGGGTCCTTTGATGTTAGTAACAAGGGTCTTAGGAACCCAAATAGACCATTCAATGTATTCATGAGGAGAACCAACAAATTTGGCATAAACATGCCCGTCACTAGCACGGCATAACACATAAGAAGGATTAAAGTCGCCGACTTTGTTGGGAGGGGTGGCATTGCCCTTCTTGACACCGCCACCCTTCGCATTGTTCTTCTTCTCCTTGGAAGCACCCTCTCCCTCCTTCACAAAAGTTTGCTTGAGAGGAGGAGGTCGTTTGGTCTTGTCATTCTTCTTCTTGTTATTGGGCTTGGGTGCGAACCCAATCCCCTCCTTGGCCACAACTTCCTTTTGATTGCTCAAAAGGTCGTTGAGGTTCTTCTCACCTTGTATGCACGTCAGAAGGCCTTTCTCAAGTTGCTCCTTCCACTTAGCATTCTCCTCAACAAGATGCACATGCTCACAACAAGGGTTAGTAGCATTTGCATTATCAATCAACACCATATGAGGAAAAGTGGCTTTCTCCTTGGTTAGCTTTACTTGGAGTTTATCATGAGACTCTTTGAGGCTGGCATGAACACCCTTCAAGACTTTGTGAGCCTTGTCGAGAATGTCAAACTCCTCTTTGAGTCTAGCAAGTTCAACTCCAGGCTTTGCCTTCTCGGAGTTTAGCACACGTGAAACAACAAGAGCATGATCAAGATCTTTCTTTAATTTAGCATGATCATCATTGTATGACTCCTCAAGAGCCAAACGAAGACCACGCTCTTCCTCAAGAGCATTGGAAAGATCCGAAATCTCATCGGCATAGTCACGACTATGCCCCTCCATCTTAGAGATGGTATCCTCGTGAGCCTCGATCATGTCATTGGCTTCACCAAGTTGTTCCAAGAGAGCAACGAAGTGCTTCTTGGATTTGCCCTTGAGTTTACCCATAAAGGCCTCAAACTCATTCTCGTACACATTAGTTCCCTCATGTTCCTCAATGCAATCCGTCGAAGAAGGATGATTGATGATGGTAGTTTTGATGTTGGGTGTTACCTTGTTGGTGGCTTTAGCCATGAGGCACTTGGTGGTGATGCTCTCATTGGGTGAGTCGAAGAGAGACACTCATGGAGTCGTCGCAATGGCAACGGAGGCCATGGCAACCGACTCACCATCTTCATCATCGTAATCGTCCTCATTGTACTCTTCTTGTACCACCAATGCCTTGGGAGGAGTCTTATTGGTGAAGTTGCTCTTGTTGGGGAACGACTTGGCGTTGTCCTTACGGATGAGCTTGCTATCGTTGTCTTCCCTCTTCTCATAAGGGCACTCCGCAACAAAGTGGCACACATTGCCACAATTGAAGCAAGTCCTCACTCGTTGCTTGCCCTTTGCACCACTTGAATTGTTCTTGTTGAAGTTGGGCCTTGAGTTCTTCTTGCTTCGAAATTGCCTTGAAGCAAGTGCCATGTGTTCATGATAGGCATACTTCAGATCTTGAGGTTGCTCTCCTCTTCTTCCTCCTCTTCCTCTTCTTCGACATAGACCTTGGCCTTCAATGCAAGGTTGGGCCTTTTTGCTCTTTAAGAGCGAAGTACCGCATTGTCGGCGGTCTTGTCCAATATGCTCGTAGCCACAAACTCATCTAACACCTCACTTGAGGACAAGGTGTGGAAGTCCGGCCTTTGACGGATGGCGGAGGACATGGCTTTGTGGTAGGGCATCGTTGCCTTGAGGAATTTGCGCTTGATCCAATTGTCACCCGTGTCCTTACTTCCATGATCTCGGAGAGAGACCGCGAGCTTGGTTACTCTCCGATAGAGCTCACGAGGTTCTTCATCTTCTTTCATTGCAAACTCATCGGCTTCATCTTGTACCACTTCATAGTTGGAACGTTGAATTCTTGCGCTTCCCCGATAACGGGAAACCACTTGGCGCCAAGCATCTTTGGCCAATGAGCAGGGCTGGAGATGAGGAAGGTCTTCGGGAGGGATTGCTTCTTGGATGATGAAGAGAGCATTCTCATTGAGTTGATCATCCACGGCTTCTCTAGGAGTGAAGTTGCTCCGGTCATGCGGATAAAAACCTTCTTCAATGATTCTCCAAAGGTTAGTGTTCACATGATTTAAATGACGCTTAAAATGATAGACCCAAGAATCAAAATCCTCCTTTTATCAATCTTTGGGGAGGACCGCATGATTCAAGTGAGTAGAAGGAATCGGTCCACCATAGACAAGTGGAGGTTCCACATGGGCAAAGATGCTGGTGCCACTTTTACCACTAGAAGGAAGGGCTTTCTCGCTAGTAGCTTCCCCCTTGTCGGAGGTAGCATCCACCACCTTGTTGGCCGGATCACCCACTTTCAACGGTGCGGTGGAAAGTTTAAGCCCTTCTAATAATTCATGAAACATGCCTTTGACCTCGGTCGTCATGGAGGTTTTCAATATTTCCAATGCCACATTGAACTCCTCACGAGAGACCGCGGTTCCCCCATCTCCATAGAAGAGACCGGATTAGCACCAGAGTGCTCCTCTGCACCTTCTACGACGTCAACCATACTCTTCGGACGGTAAAGTCCTTAGTCAAGAGACGAGGCTCTGATACCAATTGAAAGGATCGATATAGTTGACTAGAGGGGGGTGAATAGGCAACTAAAATATTTTAGCTTTTCTTTAACAATTTAAACTTTGCATCAAAGTAGGTTGTCTAGATATGCAACTAAGTGAGCAACCTATATGATGCAACAATGATAAGCACACTATCAAGCAAGGGATATAACACAAATAAGCTTGCACAAGTAAAGGCACGAGATAACCAAGAGTGGAGCCGGTGGAGACGAGGATGTGTTACCAAAGTTCCTTCCCTTTGAGGGGAAGTACGTCTCCGTTGGAGCAGTGTGGAGGCACAATGCTCCCCAAGAAGCCACTAGGGCCATCGTATTCTCCTCACGCCCTCACACAATGTGAGATGCCGTGATTCCACTATTGGTGCCCTTGGAGGCGTGATCAACCTTTACAAACAAGGCTGGGGCAATCTCCACAACTTAATTGGAGGCTCCCAACGACACCACGAAGCTTCACCACAATGGACTATGGCTCCGCGGTGACCTCAACTGTCTAGGGTGCTCAAACACCCAAGAGTAACAAGATCCACAAGGGATAAGTGGGGGGAATCAAATTTCTCTTGGTGGAAGAGTAGATCGGGGCCTTCTCAACCACTTCTGAGCAAACCAACAAGTTTGATTGGCTAGGGAGTGAGATCGGGTGAAAATGGATCTTGGAGCAACAATGGAGCTTATGGTTGGAAGAGGTGGTCAACTATAGGTAGGAGACACCCCTTTTATAGCTGAGGACAAAATCCAACCGTTATCCACTTAACCAGCCCGCGACATGCGGTACTACCGCTCCAGAAACGCGGTACTACCGCAAGAACCACTTGTGCAGGTACTACCGTGAGGGACCACGGTACTACCGCGGCAGCTGCAGAGACTAGAACATGCCTGACTGAGAGCAGTACTTCCACGAGCGCGGTACTACCGCTCCCCCTTGCGGTACTACCGCAAGGCAGGAAAGTCCTAGCATGGGAAGGGCGCGGATGAATAAAATTACATCCGTGCCTACTTCCACTGGAAATCAATCTATGCAAAAATCCGACACGGTACTACTGCTAGGGAGTGGTACTACCGCATGGCAGCTGAACCAGGCCGCGCGCGGTACTACCGCGCACGAAGTGCGGTACTACCGCGGAGGCGCAGATGTAAAATATTACATCCACCCCTACTACCGCGATGCAGCGCATTGGCGGGAGCCACGCGGTACTACGGCTCAGAGGAGCGGTACTATCAGGCTCCGCGGTACTATCGCGCGTTGCAGACGGTACTACCGCAGGTGCCTGCGGTACTACCGCTCCAGGGAGCAGTACTACCGCAAGCTCAGCAACAGCAGCCAGGACAATCGCATAGAGGATAAACGGGGGATGCTCCAAAGTGCAAGGGAAAGGTGGAGACAAGGAAGGAAACGTGTACGTGATGATTCCACCCGAACCTTTCCGACGCGGACCCCCTCTTAATAGTACGGCTTTCCTATGACTCAAATCCACCAAAAAGAAACGTAGAAAAACGTTGTCTTCAATAGTCTTCGAGGGGCACCAAACCGTCTTGTGCCTAGCGATGAAGCGTCTGAGAAACTCAAGGCACACGATTAGTCTGCAAAAGCATTGTCATCAATCACCAAAACACCTTAGGGATAAATATGCCCTTACATCATAAAAGATATCAAGTATTTCATTATTCTTGAGAGGATGGTCAGGCAAAGCATTAAGTAATTGGAGAAGCATCCCCCAAGCTTGTGGGAGACTCTCTTCTTCAATTTGCACAAAATTATATATTTCCCTTAAAGCAGCTTGTTTCTTATGAGTGGGGAAATATTTAGCAGAGAAGTAATAAATCATATCCTGGGGACTACGCACACAACCAAGATCAAGAGAATTAAACCATGTTTTAGCACCACCCTTTAATGAGAATGGAAATAACTTAAGGATATAATAGTAATGAGTTTTCTCATCATTAGTGAACAGGGTGGTATATCATTTAATTTAGTAAGATGTGCCACAACAGTTTCAGATTCATAGCCATAAAAAGGATCAGATTCAACCATAGTAATTATCTCAGGATCAACAGAGAAATCATAATCCTTATGAGTTAGAAAGATAGGTGAAGTAGCAAAAGCAGGGTCATATTTCATTCTAGCATTCAACGACTTTTCTTTTAGCTTAGCTAATAATTTCTTAAGATCATTCCTATCATTGCAAGCAAGAAAGTCTCTAGCATTTTCTTCATCCATAACATAACCCTTAGGCACAACAGGCAATTCATATCTAGGGGGAGAATCTTCATCATCACTTTCATCAATATTATCAGTTTCAATAATTTCATTCTCTCTAGCCCTAGCAAGTTGTTCATCAAGAAATTCACCAAGTGGCACAGTAGTATCAAGCATAGAAGTAGTTTCATCATAAGTATCATGCATAGTAGAAGTGGCATCATCAATAACATGCGACATATCGAATTAATAGCAGAAGCAGGTTTAGGTGTCGCAAGCTTACTCAAAATGTAAGGTGAATCAAGTGCAGAGTTAGATGGCAGTTCCTTACCTCCCCTCGTAGTTGAGGGAAAAATCTTAGTTCTTTCATCTTTCAAGTTCCTCATAGTGACCAGCAGATATAAATCCCAAGTGACTCAAAGAACAGAGCTATGCTCCCAACAAATAGCTTAGAAAATAGTCTTGATAACCCACAAGTATAGGGGATCGCAACAGTTTTCGAGGGTAGAGTATTCAACCCAAATTTATTGATTCGACACATGGGGAGCCAAAGAATATTCTCAAGTATTAGCAGTTGAGTTTTCAACCACACCTGGATAATTTAATATTTGCAGCAAAGTATTTAGTAGCAAAGTAATATGATAATAGTGGTAGCAGTGGCAAAAGTAACAGTAGCAGTTTTGATTTTGTAGTGATTGTAACAGTGGCAACGGTAAAGTAACTAAGCAAAGAGCAATATGTGAAAAGCTCGTAGGCATTGGATCGGTGATGGAAAATTATGCTGGATGCGATTTCTCATGCAATAGTTATAACATAGGGTGACACGGAACTAGCTCCAATTCATCAATGTAATGTAGGCATGTATTCCTGATATAGTCATACGTGCTTATGGAAAAGAACTTGCATGACATCTTTTGTCCAACCCTCCCGTGACAGTGGGGTCCTATTGGAAACTAAGGGATATTAAGGCCTCCTTTTAATAGAGTACCGAACCAAAGCATTAACACATAGTGAATACATGAACTCCTCAAACTACGGTCATCACCGGGAGTGGTCCCGATTATTGTCACTTGGGGTTGCGGATCATAACACATAGTAGGTGACTATTGACTTGCAAGATAGGATGAAGAACTCACATATATTCATGAAAACATAATAGGTTCAGATCTGAAATCATGGCACTCGGGCCCTAGTGACAAGCATTAAGCATAGCAAAGTCATAGCAACATCAATCTCAGAACATAGTGGATACTAGGGATCAAACCCTGACAAAACTAACTCGATTACATGGTAAATATCATCCAACCCATCACCGTCCAGCAAGCCTACGATGGAATTACTCACGCACAGCGGTGAGCATCATGAAATTGGTAATGGAGGAAGGTTGATGATGACGATGGCGACGAATTCCCCTCTCCGAAGCCCCGAACGGACTGCAGATCAGTGATACGTCTACAACGTATCTATAATTTTTGATTGTACCATGCTATTATATTATCTGTTTTGGATGTTTATGGGCTTTATTGAACATTTAATATTATTTTTAGGACTATCCTATTAACCCAGAGCCCAGTGCCAGTTTCTGTTTTTCCCCTTGTTTCAGTGTTTCGCAGAAAAGGAATATCAAACGAAGTCCAAACGGAATGAAACCTTCGGGAGAGTTATTTTTGGAACGGAAGCAATCCAGGAGACTTGGAGTGTACGTCAAGAAAGCAATAAGGTGGCCACGAGGCAGGGAGGCGCGCCTGCCCCCCTGGGTGCGCCCCCACCCTTGTGGGCCCCTCGTGGCTCTCCTGACCGACTTCTTTCGCCTATATATGTCCATATACCCTAAAAACATCGGGGAGCAGAATAGATCGGGAATTCTGCCGACGCAAGCCTCTGTAGCCACCAAAAACCAATCGGGACCCTGTTCCGGCACCCTGCCAAAGGGGGGGAACCCTCACCGGTGGCCATCTTCATCATTCCGGCGCTCTCCATGACGAGGAGGGAGTAGTTCACCCTCGGGGCTGAGGGTATGTACCAATAGCTATGTGTTTGATCTCTCTCTCTCTCTCGTGTTCTTGATTTGGCACGATCTTGATGTATCGCGAGCTATGCTACTATATTTGGATCTTATGATGTTTCTCCCCCTCTACTGTCCTGTAATGAATTGAGTTTTCACTTTGAAGTTATCTTATCGGATTGTGTCGGGGCAGGCTGATCTGGCCCACGAACACCTATGGGACCGGCGGACCGAGCCCCTTTCGGTTCGGCGGGGAGCGGAGATCGCACGAAGAGCAGATCGAGGCGAAGCACCTGGCCGGTTTTACCCAGCTTCGGAGCTCTCCGGAGAGATAACACTCCTACTGCTGCATGTCTGAGTGTATTGAGTTCTTGCTCAGGAGCGCTGAGTGCTACAGTACACACAAGCTGCTAACGAGACTGAGCGTTAGTGTCAAATTTTTTGAACCCTCTCCTACGTTGCGCATGGGCCTCCTTTTATATGCTCAAGGGGTCTCCGACAGGTGGCAACGTAGATAAGGGTACAAATGGAAAAGGAGTGGTTGGTACAGCTACTTGTACAAAGGTACGGTGTATCATACCTAACCACGACGGCAGGGGACAAAGGCATTAAATGCCCGTCACGCCGCCCTAACGGTGCAAACAGGGATCGTCGGGGCGCCACCGCTTGCCACGATGGCAATCTTGTCGGCGCCGCTTGCCACCTCGCGCACCGGCTGCCTGACCTCTCGCCACGCTGGCGCTGGAAAGGTCGAGGCGACACGTTAGTGGATGTGCTTTGAGCGCAGTACTGAGTGGTGGTCTGCGCTGACAAGCGCCTTGCCGGTTGTTGTCTTGTCGCGTCCGGAAGCTTGTCGCTCATCGGGCCTTCCCGCAAGCTCCTCTTGCCGGGCCTTGTCTCCTTGGCTTGAATACTTTGTTCTTGAATGGCTCCAAAGGAACCACGGAGGACCTTGGCGGTCACCCGGTAAGCCTTGCCGCGGAGGGCTGCAACTGCCCATGCACAAGTTCGGGATACTAGGGTACCCCTACTCTAGTACACTGACAGGATCCCCCGGGCCTGGGCCACACACGGTGCCGAGCGCTGTTGGGCCAGGCCCAAAACAGGGCACGGACACGTGCGGCCTGGGTCACATCATAACTCACCCCGGACCCACCACGCCCTCCACGAACAGCACGTGTCGAATGCGGCGTCGTGTGAGAGATCGTGGGCGAGATCGTGGGGGGGTTTCTTTATTCGGAAAAGCGGAACGTCCGCCCCCTTCCCCTTTATAAGCAGGGGAAACAGGGGCAGTCCGCCCCTCTTGCCAGTTGTTGTCCCATCTCGAAAAAACCTCCGCTGCTCCCCCCCCCCTTCTTCCCAAGGCCGAAGGAGAGCGGCTCCACCCCCCCATCGCCACCAGCATCACCAACACCGCCGATCTCCTTCACCACCTCCGCCATGGCTCTGAAGCCGACAAGGGAAGGCCGTGAAGTCGGCCGAGGCGCGTTGCGGCGCTGCGGAAGGAGCGGCAATCTCTTTCGCCGCGAGGAGCCGAGGAGAACTACTACCTCTTCTCGTCGACGGAGACGCGAAAGATCCGCACACGAAGGTACTCCGCCGCTGCTTCAGAATTGGCCCCGACCGGGTATCCCTTCTTCGCTCTTCTTCTCTGCGGGCTCTACCTGCCTTTCTCTGAATTCTTCAGGACATCATGAACACCTACGGGTTCCGCCTCCTTGATTTCACCCCCAATGTTGTTCTGACCATGGCAGTTTTCGCACATCTCTGCGAAAACTTTGTCGGAGTCCATCCAAACGTAGCTCTTTTCCGCCACTTCTTTATGCCTCGAGTTGAGATAGGGGAGCCTCTTGCCAGAGGAATCGTTTGGATCTCGAGGATCGGCAAGAAGGAAGCCTATCTGGAGGGAGAGCTCCGCAGCAAGTGGGAGGAGTGGAGGGAAGATTGGTGTTGGATTGTCGAGGAGAACCCGCAGCCGTTTACTGCCCAGCGCCAAACCCCAATAGTGCGCGGCAAGGATTGGAGCAACGTGGCCCCGGAAGATGCTAGGATGAAGATTGCAGTCACCCGAATCCTTCGCCTTAGACTTGCCGGGCTCACCGTAGGCACCGTTGGCGCAGACTTTCTTCGCCGCTGCCGCCCCTTGAAGGAGAGGAGGAGACCCACTGGGAGTTTCAGAACGCGGCAGATATCATGAGGCTGCGCCCAGGCCTCAACTTCAACTTCACCGTCTTGGAACTTGACGCGATGCTCTTGGAGCTGTTCAAGCCCGATCCTGATCATCCAGAAATGTTTAGGTTGCCGAGGGGCGTCGTTCCGCTGTGCAACAATTCCTCGCTTGACCGCATCCGTGCAATGATGCCGTCATGCGACTCGCATGGAATTGTCCCAACTTGGCAAGAGCCTCGCAGATGACGTCGTCTGGCAGTTCTTTGACAATCTGGTAGAAATGCCGGTCCGCCCGATGAGCAGAGGGGCCTCACCCGCGACACCACCGATGATGAGATGCAGCGCATCGCCACCAGGTTGGAAGAAGCGGCAGCAGCCGCTGTCGCGGGCGAGTTCGGATACACCGTGGAGGAGGCAAAGGCAGCAGAGGCGGCAAGCCTTGTCGAGCGAAAGGAGTTTGCCGGCGAGGAAGAGCTTACCGAGCCTGAAGCCGAGTCGAGCGAACCCGCCGAGGGCGCCTCCTCCCCACCTTCAAGTAGCTTGCCGCGAGCGGAGCCCCCAGCTCCACCAAGAAGGCGTCTTCGCAAGGCTGGAGACGAAACGGGGCGGCAGACGGGCCAACAGCCGTCGCGCCGCGCGACGCGCTCCACCGCGGCAAGCACTGTTGCCGCGGGAGCACCTCACGCCACTGCGGCGACTGGAGCGGGGTCTTCCCAGACCACCGCTTCTGCACCCGCCAAGCGGCCAAGGGAACCTACTCCTCCGCCTGCATCGGAGGCGGGCCAGAATTTGATCTCTCCGCTCGGCTCCGGCGAGGAAGAAGAAGAGTAAGATTCTTTGCAGCATTTGTAGTTCTTCGGCTTGTTGCTTTGTCTTGTATCTGATTTGCTTCATTCTGAACTCATTCCTTTTCAGGACGCTGGCCCAGAGAGTGTCGAAGAGGGCCAAGACCCCGGTGATTGTCGTCGAGGACGAACCCACTGTGACAGCAGGAGGCGCGTCCGAGACCACCTTGCCGGATGCGGCAACTCTTCCTCAAAGCAGCCCCCAGCGCAGCCCCCAGCGTAAGTATATGGTCTACTTCTTGATATTCGGTGTGCATGGGTGCTCTTTCTTTGCTGACATTTGACTGTTGATTTGTGTAGGAGCAGAGCAGCCTCCTTCTGCTTCGACTACACCGCCAAGGGAGGACTCCCCGGCGAGGGAGCGTTCTCCGGCAAGAGAGACTTCTCCGGCAAGGGGCGGTTCTCCGGCAAGGGACGGCACCAGCGATCCCTTGGCGGCGGAGACCATGACCGCAGACCCTGGCACAGGTAATCCTCTTGCTTGAAAACTTTCCTTGTATTCTTCTTCTTCTGATTTTTTTTTTGAATATTTGCTTGACTTTTCTTCATTTTCCGCCGCCGTAACCATCCGCCACAGAGCCAATGGAGACCGAGACCCGGCGAGGAGAGGACGCTGCGACGGCGACATCGACGATGCCGCTGCCATTGGAGAAGAAGGTGGCCGACGAGCCCGGCCGCGAAGAGGCCGCTAAAGCTGCCGCCAGAAGCCGGGCGAGGGGTCCGGCGATCGTGACCGACGGCCCCGAGGTCAGGGAGCGCCAGCGCCACGCCGACCGCCGATCCTTCCGCCATTGCCGCAGCTTGCCGGGCTCAAGAGCCCCAGCCTGGCGCCTATTTGAAGGCCGGCGATGGCGTCTTCATCAAGCTCCCATGGGCGTCGAGCTCCAGGCGCCGGCCGAAGGAGAAACTTTCGATGAAGAGCTGCTCGCCTCCACTGGACTGACGCTGGTCGACGCGCCAAGCAGCAGCAGCGGCGAGCCTGAGGAGGAGCAGCTGCTGCGGAAGCTGTTGTCGCTCTACCGCGCCCGACAAGCCAAGCTGGAATCCCGGGAAGCGCTTGTCGCGAAGGCGGGAGCGGACATCGAGAAGCGCGCGGAGGAGCTCCGGGGCCTCAACCAGGAAGCTCTCCGGGCCTTGGCAGAGGCGGGAGCAACTTCGCCGAGAGCGCAAAGCCTTCCTCCTCGAGAAGGCTGAAGGCGAAGAGGAACAATGACTTCTTGCCGAGAAGCTGTCTGCGCAGGAAGGCGAGTTGGCGCAGCGGAAGGTTAATCTTGACAGCCACGAGGAGGATCTTGCCATGCGCGAGCAAACATTTGGCGGGGCTCTTAAGGAAGCAAAGGAGGCTTCCGCAGCTGCCGAGGCCGCCAAGAAGGAGCTGGAGACGAAGGTGGCGCAGTTGGAGGCCAATCTCAAGGAGAGCGGCGAGGAGCTTGCTGCACTCAAGCACGGCCGAGAAGGACGCCTACACTCTTGGCGAGCTGCAGGGCCGTCTCGCCGAGAGGAGCAAGGAGCTCAACGCCGCCAAGGACTCCAACGCAGATCTTGAGTTGAAGCTAACTACTTTGACTCAGACGCTGGACAGTGCCAGGGAGCAGGAGGTGGCCTTGAAGGAGAAGATCAAGGCCGAAGAGGCGCTGGCCGGGCGAAAAGTGTTGCCGCTGCCTGTAATACCTTTAAGGAGAATATGGAGCACTGGACCGAGGGTCTCGTGGATGTTGCTGCAGCCATCGACGAGGAGCTGGCGCAGCTAGGAATGGTGGATCTTGGATATTCCTCCGATGAGCACCTCCAACCCAGCGCCAAGCTTAGCTTGTTCTTCAAGGGCGTGGTGACGGCCCTCCAGCGACTCCGGGAAGAAGTCCCGAAGCAGCTGGCCGAGGAGTCGCGCCAAATCTGCGCGGGAGCTCTTCAAAGGTGCTTGATGAAGGTGGCCTTCCGCAATCCAGGCCTCAACCTCACCAACGCCCTCAAGTCCCCGCCGGATGCTAATGTGGAGGCGCTCAAGACCCTTGTCGCACCCATCATGGGATGTGGTGAGCGGGATCAAGAGGGTTGAGGGCGATCGCGTAGATTAGGCCGCCCGCTTTCTCTTTTTCATGCCGCCGTTGGTCATGTTATGAGAACCATCTATTAGAGCTGCGAGAAGCTATCTTGTAACATAACTCTATTTCTGGTAGCAATTGCTATGTTATTTCCTTTACTTGATTCCTTCCTTTGTATGTTTTTGCCCTACGCTTTTAGGGAACTTGTCGGCGAGCACACAGGTCATGAAGTGCTGAGTCGGACGTCAAGACTTCTGGCGGCGCCGCTTCCGACAAGTAACCTTGTCGCAACTAGTCGCAGCTCACTTAAGTTGTTGAGCGGACTCGAAACAAAGTAAGGGCCCAACTAGCTACGAGTTGGTTCCTCCGCGCACAGGTTTTCCATACAAAGTACGGTCGTTCGAGGAAGATAACTAAAAAATTTTAAAGCTGATTGCTAAAACTTTAGCAACTTAGCTTAGTTTTTCTGTCGTTTGCTTCCCGGTAAGGCGAAACTTCCTTGAGCGACACTTGGTCCACACCATTATCTTCTCCTATCCCTCCGGCAAACTTGTGGGCGAGGGAACTTTCCTTTCTTTGAGAAAGAGAAAGAAGAGAAAATAAAGATATGGAGCCTTATGGCTCGTTATTACTTACCAGGGGTAGGTGCTGCACAAAGTGTCAGATAACGCATGCAAATAGAAGTAAAAAGCATGAAATTGACAAGGTGTGCGAAGCACGCTAGCTTTACTTATGAACGGGTCTCATACCGGCTTTGTACAAAGAATTACATGCAACAGCGGCAAGACTTGTACAAAGGTGGTTGCCGAACAGGTTCAAACCGCGCTTCTACGGGTAAAACTTACGAAGATGCTCAATGTTCCAGAGTTGCTCACCGTAATGCCATCTTCGGTCTCAAAGGCGGACAGCGCCAAGCCTAGTGACTCGTTTCACCCGGTAAGGGCCTTCCCACTTCAAGGCGTCAACTTGTTGGAATTCTTGGCGGACTGAACGCGGCGAAGAACAAGGTCGCCTTCCTCGAGACTTCGGCATTAACTGCGGCTATGGTAGCGGCGCAAAGCTTGCTGGTATCGAGCAGCTCAGACAAAGAGCTGAAGACGATCCTCCTCAAGGAGCAGCGCGTCATCTTGTCGCAGGTTGCTCTTGCTCAAGCTCATCATAAGCGAGCACTCGAGGTGATCCGTATCTGAGTTCCGTGGGGAGAACTGCCTCGCTCCATAGATTAGAGCGAAAGGTGTCGGCGATGGCTCGATTTGGCGTCGCCCTGATCGACCAAAGAACCACCGGCAGCTCCTCAATCCAGTTTTTTCCGCAGACCGTGCAGCACGTCGAAAGTTCTGGTCTTGAGCCCGCCAAGAGCACTTCAAAGATTCGCCGTCTCCGCTTGACCGTTACTTCTCGGATGAGCAACGAAGCGAAAGCGGAACCTTGGCGCCAAGATCTTGGACGTCTTGCATGAAGGTGCGGCTCGTGAATTGCGTGCCGTTGTCGGTGATGATCTGTTAGGGATTCCGAAATGGCAAACAATCGACCTAAAGAACTTGATCGCCGACCGTGTCTGTCACCTTCCTCATCGCTTCCACTTCCGGCCACTTTGTGAACTTGTCGATTGCAACGCATAAGTACTCAAAGCCCCGACAGCTCGGGAAAGGGGCCGAGGATGTCGAGCCCCGGATCGAAAATGGCCAGGATAAAGGGATCGTCTGGAGAGCTTGAGCTGGCTGGTGTATCTGCTTGGAATGGAATCGCACGCTTCACACTTGGTTACTTGTGCAGTTGCATCTGGAGGGCTGTCGGCCAAAAGAAACCTTCTTGCCGAACACTTTGCGGCAAGAAGTGCTCGCGCCAATGTGGTGACCACATATGCCTCCATGTATCTCTCGCCAATGACTTTTGTCCGTCTTCCCGGTGAATACACTTCAATTTCACACCGTTGAGTCTTCTTACATGCAAAGTGTTGTCGACAAACCGGTACATACTTGACTGCCGGGCTACTCTTTCCGCTTCTTCTTGCTCTTCGGAAGTTCTCCGTCTTCAAGGAAATGGACAATCTGATGCGCCATCTTTGGAGCTATGCGGCTCGACAACAAGGACTAAAGGCACATCTGCTGCTGCGGGAACATCCGCTTCACTGGCGAGAACTCGCGACTCACCGGAGCTTGACGTTCCCGGCAAGCTTGCCGGAGCAAAACTTGTCGGGAGCGTCTCCTTCAACGAAACAAACCCTAGGGCTTGTCGGAGCATCGCTCCTCAAGATAGCTGGTGTTGATCTTGGGGACCTTCTTGGCGGCTTCGGAAGCTCTGCCGAAAATAGTCACCAAAAATCAACTTCCTCTTCTTGCTCTGTCCAGCTTGATGACGTTCTGTATGGTTGAGTCAGCTTGAGCACAAAGATCCCTGGTTCCACAGGTAACTTAAGTGCGGCGCACTTCGATAGGCCATCAGCAATGTCGTTCTGAGCTCTTGGAATATATTCCATCCGTAGGCTGCCAAAGTGCTCTTCTAGCTTTCTCACTTCATCAACATAAGTTTCCATCAACGGACTCTGATAACTCTTGTTCACTTGGCGGATGACAAGCTGTGAGTCACCCCTGACAATGAGCTTCTTGATCCCAAGGTCTACTGCGATCCTGAGACCGGCAAGTAAACCTTCATACTCTGCAGTATTGTTTGTCGCTTTCTCCTTGGGAAAGTGCATCTCGGACTCACGTACTTGAGGTGCTCTCCGTGGGTGCAACAAGTAGCACGCCAAGACCGGGCGCTTTGCAGCGAGAAGGCACCATCAAAGTACATCAGCCACTCTTTGCTTGCTTCCTTGACGGGGATGCTCGCTTCTGGAATTTCTTCATCTTGTGTTGGCGTCCATTCTGCTATGAACTCCGCCAATGCTCTGCTTTGGATAGTTGAAGTGCTCTCAAACTTGAGGCCAAAGCTTGACAGTTCCAGTGCCCACTCGACAATCCTGCCTGTTGCCTCTGGATTTTGCATTATCCTCTTCAGCGGAAAACGAGTGACGACTGTGATCTCATGTGCCTGGAAGTAATGGCGCAGCTTTCTCGAGGCCATGAGGAGGCCGAAAAGCAATTTCTGCACCCCAGAGTACCTTGACCTAGCCCCCTGCAGAAGGGAACTGACAAAGTAAACTGGGCGCTGCACCATTCTTTTCTGCACCTTCTCATGCGTCTGCGTAGATCCATCCTTGTCGGGACCAGAGCTTGCCGGTGAAGCCCTCTGCTTGTCGCTGGATGCATCTGCCATGGTTGCTAGCTCATCATCCGCCTCCCTCTCCGCTACTAACGCAGCACTAACCACTTGATTGGTTGTCGCTATATATAGCAGCAACTTCTCTTGTGGCCAAGGTGCGACAAGTGTTGGAGTGGAGGACAGGTATCTTTTCAAGTCCTGCAGCGCAGCCTCCGCTTCCGGAGTCCATTTCATCGGACCTGCCTTTTTCAAAATCTTGAAAATGGCGTGGCCTTCAGCCAGATCTAGAGATAAACCTGCCGAGAGCAGCTACGCAGCCGCAAGCCTTCGTACATCCTTGACGCGCTTTGGTGCTTCAATCTGCTCAATGGCCTTGATCTTGTCGATTGGCTTCAATTCCCCGCCGAGATCTGAAGAACCCGAGAAGCTTGCGGAAGGGACTCCAAACACACACTTCTCGTGGTTGAGCTTGAGGTTGATCTTGCGCAGATTTGCAAAGGTTTCGTCTAAATCTTGAATCAGTCGCCTTGTCCTTGCTTTTGACCACTATGTCATCCATGTAGGCTTCCACATTTCTTGCATTTGCGGCTCAAAAGCGTCATGGACTACTCTTGCAAATGTTGAACCAGCATTCTTTAACCCGAAGGGCATCCGTACAAAACAGTATGTGCCACATGGGGTGATGAATGCGGTCTTCTCCTCATCCTCTTCTGCCATGAAGATCTGATGATATCCTGAGTATGCATCCAGAAATGAAAGCAAATCACATCCGGTCGTGGAGTCAACAATCTGGTCGATGCGCGACAAAGGAAATGGGTCTTTGGGACAAGCTTTATTGACATCGGTAAAGTCGATACAAAGCCTCCATTTCCCGTTTGCTTTGAGTACAACTACAGGATTGGCCAACCACGTAGGATGGAGCACTCCTCTGACAAGGCATGTTGCTTCCAATTTCTTGATTTCTTCTGCGATGAATTCTTGGCGCTCCTTTGCACGCTTCCCGACTTTCTGCTTGACGGGCCGCGCATGAGGACAAACGGCAAGATGGTGCTCAATTACTTTCCTGGGAACACTGGGGATGTCAGACGGTTGCCACGCAAACACGTCGACGTTCGCCCGCAGGAAAGCAACGAGCGCGCCTTCCTATTTAGGGTCGAGAGTGGCACTGATGGTGAAGGTACCACCAGTGCCGTCCTCCTTGGCGAACACCTTCTTGGTCTCTGGTGGAGCTGCCATCGTCTTCTTACACTTGCCGGTGGAGCTCGATGGTGCGTCCTCGATGGTAGCGCAGCACTCCGAAGAGGTGCGCTTCCCGGAGTGGGCATCAGAGCTCTTGCCGGACTTGGTCTTCTTCTTTGCCCCGGGAGCTTCAGCAGCAAGTGGCTTGCAATCTGTTGCGGCTGCTGCTTCCCGGTAGATCTTGTCGGCGCAGATAAGAGCATCCTTCTTGTCGCCAGGGACAGAGATGACACTTATCGGGCCTGGCATCTTTAGCATGTTGTATGCATAGTGAGAGGCTGCCATGAATTTGGCAAGTCTTTGACGGCCAAGTATCCCATTGTAAGGCAATGGAAAGTCAGCAACGTCAAAAGTGACCCTCTCAGTCCCGAAGTTCAACTTCGCCGCCAAATGTCACCGCAACGTGATCTTTCCTTCGCTTGCTCCTTCCCGGATTGATTCCTTGGAATGTGCCAGTCTCTTCGAGCTCGCCATCAGGGATCTGGAGTTTCCGGAGCACCGCGGAAGAGATCAGGTTCAAGCCGGCCCCGCTGTCAACTAGCATCTTGGTGACCTTGAGGTTGCGGATAGTTGGTGAAACCAACATTGGCAAGCACCCGACCGCAGTTACGCGATCAGGGTGGTCCTCAATATCAAAGATGATAGGCGTGCTGGACCATTTCAGAGGCTTGCGTGACTTGATGGATGGTTCTGCCGCATTGACTTCCCGCATCCACTGCTTGAGCTGGCGGTGTGAAGTATGCAGAGAAGCACCACCGTCAACGCACAGGACCTCTGTGGCTTTCTGGAACTCCTGCTCATCAGTCTCGTCATCATCCATGTCTCCATCATCATCATCGTCTTCATCCTTGTCGCGGCGCTGGGAGGTCTGTCTCCTTGCCGCCGCTTGGCCTTGCCGGCGTCCTCCTCGGCCGGGGCGTTTCTTGCTAGCTCCTCCAGCTCCTTCACGGGCTTTCTCCTTGTCGCGTCGCTCGTATTCAGCCTTCGCTGCTCGACAAGCTGCTCGACCTTCTTGCAGCTCACGGAGGTCATGGCCCTTGGTGCGGTGGATCTTGCAAGATCGCTTGTTGGAGCCGTCCCGCTTGTCGGCGGCCGCCACCGGCAGTTGGTGCCAGCGGCAACCTCCTTGCCGGAGCTACCAACTTTGGCTTTCCTGGCGCCACCTCCGTTGCCGGACTGCTCAACAACTAGCACATCTTTGCCTTTCTTCTTCCTATTGTTTCGCCGCCGGTTCTTCTTTGCCGAGGCGGTCTCCTCACTATCAGATCCTCCTGCTTTAGTATTCTCTCCGGGGAGTCTCCTCCCTTCCTCAGCATGTGCACACTTGTCGGCCAGGGCATATAGCTCACTGACGTCTTTAATCTTGCACATCGCCATCTCCTCCCGCATCCTGCGGTTTCGCACGTTCTGATGGAACGCGGCGATTACCGCAGGGTGGACATCTGGGATGTTGTGTCTGACGCTGAATCTCCGAATGTACTTGCGCAGGGCTCTCCTTCCTTCGGGCGCAGCAGATGAAGGTCGCTTTCTTAGCCATGAGGCTTGTGGCCGCTGTAAAGCGCCGACAAACTGATGGCATAGATCTGCCCAAGAGGATATGGAGTTGTCCGGCAAGTGCATGAGCCAGATCTCGACGTTGGGCTTGAGCACCAGCCGGGAAGTTGTTGGCCAGGATCTTGTCGTCGCCCCTGTGCAGCTTGCACCGCGATGGTGTAGATGCTGAGGAACTCCGACGGATGCGTCTTGCCGCCGTACTTCTCTCGGTACGTCTGGCTTGAAATTCTTCTTCTTTGGGCCTTTGGACTTGCCGCAGCTCACGAGTGAACGCAGGGCAACCTACAGCGTCTGACGGCAAGTCGCATGGTTCCTCCGGCGCATGCATGTCGACAGAGGGCCCAGCGCTTGTCGGATTGACGCCGCGCTTCTCTTGGCGCTCACGCGAGTTCGAGCGTCTTCTTGTTGTCGTCGTGAAGAACTTGGCGCTGATCGCGACGAGCTCGTGGATCCGGCGACGCGGTGGAGTCGCTGTCGAGGTGGATCCGGCGAGTCGGCGATCTTGGCCTTCGGGCGGAGAGTGCATGGTGGTTGCACCCCACGGTTTCGCCGCCACCTGCTCGTGTTTGGCAGTCCTGCCGCTGCAGCGGCGCGCCGGCTGCCGCGAGCGTCCGCCATTGGCAAAGCCGATGAGACTACGAATGGTGGCCCTCCATTCATCGACCTTGTCGGCTGTTGGAGGGTAATCTAGGAGCAGTTGAGCTCTCGCCAAAGCTTCTGCTGGAGTGGTGGGTGGCGATGGCGAACGACGCGAGGAGCGGATATGCTCGGACTTCTAACTATGTTAGAAGGAGCAAGAACTCCGCCCAGCGATCGCGCCGCTGCTTCGCGCCTGCATGTTGGCGTGCGTGCTAGTCTTGAGCATCCCGAGATCCACCAGCTCGATCTTGGTCCAACGAGCGTATGGCGTTGTGAATGCCATGACACTGTCGGTCTCGCGCCTCCTGAGACGGGCGCGGTGCATGTACGGACGCCGAGGTTTGCGCAACCTTGTCCTTGGACTTGGCAGCACCGTGGACTCCCCCGTCGACGTCCATTCTTCCGTCGGCGTCTACCCCACCACCCATCTGCTCCGGTGGCGGTGGGTTCGGCGCGGATGGAACATCTGCCGCCGAAGCCTTCTTCTTCGGTGGCATGTCGATGAAGATGACGAAGATCTAGCTCGCGTGGACGCCGGATCGGGTTCACACAATCTCGACGCCCCCTACCTGGCGTGCCAAAGATGTCGGGGCAGGCTGATCTGGCCCACAAACACCTATGGGACCGGCGGACCGAGCCCCTTTCGGTTCGGCGGGGAGCGGAGATCGCACGAAGAGCAGATCGAGGCGAAGCACACGAGCGGTTTTACCCAGCTTCGGAGCTCTCCGAGAGATAACACTCCCTCTGCTGCATGTCCGAGTGTATTGAGTTCTTGCTCAGAGCGCTGAGTGCTACAAAGACACACAAGTCGCTAACTAGACCGAGCGGCGTTAGTGTCAAATTTTTTGAACCCTCTCCTACGTTGCGCATGGGCCTCCTTTTATATGCTCAAGGGGTCTCCGACAGGTGGCAACGTAGATAAGGGTACAAATGGAAAAGGAGTGGTTGGTACAGCTACTTGCATGCGATTGTACGGTGTATCATACCTAACCTCGACGGCGGGGACAAGGCATTAAATGCCCGTCTCGTCGCCCTAACAAAGGCAAACAGGGACCGTCGGCGCCACCGCTTGCCACGATGGCAATCTTGTCGGCCACACTTGCCACCTCGCCGCTGGCTGCACAGACCTCTCGCCACGCTGCGATGCGGAAAGGTCCTGCGGCGACATGTTAGTGGATGTGCTTTGGAGCGCAGTACAGTGGTGGTCTGCCACGCAAGCGCCTTGCCGCGGTTGTTGTCTTGTCGCGTCCGGAAGCTTGTCGCTCACCGGGCCTTCCCGGCAAGCTCCTCTTGCCGGGGCCTTGTCTCCTTGGCTTGAATACTTTGTTCTTGAATGGCTCCAAAGGAACCACGGAGGACCTTGGCAGTCACCCGGTAAGCCTTGCCGCGGAGGGCTGCAACTGCCCGTGCACAAGTTCGGGATACTAGGGTACCCCTACTCTAGTACACCGACAGATTGAGTCTTTAAGGATTTGAGAACACTTGATGTATGTCTTGCATGTGCTTATCTGTGGTGACAATGGGATATCATGTGATCTACTTGATGTATGTTTTGGTGATCAACTTGCGGGTTCCGTGACCTCGTGAACTTATGCATAGGGGTTGGCACACGTTTTCATATTGACTCTCCCGTAGAAACTTTGGGGCACTCTTTGAAGTACTTTGTGTTGGTTTGAATAGATGAATCTGAGATTGTGTGATGCATATCGTATAATCATACCCATGGATACTTGAGGTGACATTACGTATCTAGGTGACATTAGGGTTTTGGTTGATTTGTGCCTTAAGGTGTTATTTTAGTACGAACTCTATGATAGATTGAACGGAATGAATAGCTTCTTGTTATTTTATTACGGACTCTTGAATAGATCGATCAGAAAGGATAACTTTGCGGTGGTTTTGTACCCTACCATAATCTCTTCGTTTGTTCTCCTCTATTAGTGACTTTGGAGTGACTCTTTGTTGCATGTTGAGGGATAGTTATATGATCTAATTCTGTTATTATTGTTGAGAGAACTTGCATTAGTGAAAGTATGAACCCTAGGCCTAGTTTCCTAGCATTGCAATACCGTTTACGCTCACTTTTACCATTCGCTACCTTGTTGTTTATATTTTCAGATTACAAATACTCATATCTATCATCCATATTGCACTTTTATCACCTTCTCTTCGCCGAACTAGTGCACCTATACAACTTAACATTGTATTGGGTGTGTTGGGGACACAAGAGACTCTTTGTTATTTGGTTGCAGAGTTGTTTGAGTGAGACCATCTTCATCCTACACCTCCCACGGATTGAGAAACCTTAGGTCATCCACTTGAGGGAAATTTGCTACTGTCCTACAAACCTCTGCACTTGGAGGCCCAACAACGTCTACAAGAAGAAGGTTGTGTGGTAGACATCAAGCTCTTTTCTGGCGCTGTCGGGAGGTGAGTGCTTGAAGGTATACCTTTAGATCTTGCAATAGAATCTTTTAGTTTCTTTTTTTATCACTAGTTTAGTCTATAAAAGAAAATTAAAAAAATGGAATTGAGTTTGCCTCATACGCTTCACCTTTTTAATATCTTTCGTGAGTATGATGGAAAGGAAAATTGTGCCAAAGTGTTAGAAGAAGAATGCATTAAAATGTTTGGCACTAAATCTTTGAATGATGAGCATGATTGCAATGTTGTTAGTATGAACTCTTTGAATATCCATAGTACTAATGATGATTGCACTAGTCATGATGAAAATGTCTCTTATAAGCATGTCGACTTTTGTGGAGTGCATAGAGCTTGCAAGTACACACCAATTAGGGAAAATAGATTTTGCAAGAGGCATAAGTATTTGGAAACTAAATGGTTACAAGAAAGGCTAGATGTTAGTGCTGAAAAGTTAAAATATCTTAGCCATACTTGTGAACTTTGCAATGAACATGGTCATTTAAATATCAAATGCAAACTGTTTCATGATCGAATCGTGTCCAAAAATTGTGATGACTTGATTTCCCTTGCACATCATAATGAACTTAGTTTGCTTTTAGGTTATGAAGAAATGAAACGTCAAACTAAGCTTATTCCAGAATATAACCTCGAGAAATTCCTCGATATTGATCTAGAAGAAATTTATATGTATTGTGTGGTGAATTGCATTGAAAACCCTTATATTGCCAATTACATAAAGAAAAGAAAACAAATAGAAGATGAAGATAACACTAACGAAAGGGAAGAGACTTCCCAATATCCTCCTAGTATTTCTTATGATGAATCAGGTAACGAGGAGGAGCCTTCTATTCGATCAATCTCATTAATAAGGAGCTCCAAAAAGAGGATTGAACCCACACATGATGAGAAAAATAAAAATAAAAGACGGAGAAGCAAAGGTAGAAAGGTATCCCTCCCAAATTATGTTGCTCCTATTACCCGTTGTGATGATGATAATTGCTATACTATTGGTGCTATCCATACTATTAATGATGAGAGTGATTATGCTTATGATATGAAAAGGCCCGAGCTTGGGGATGCTATATTTGATGAAGATGATGTTTTCGAGAATATATTTGCTGCAATTAATGTTTGTCCCAAGCTTGGGGATGCTATGTTTAATGAAGATGATATTTTTAGCCTCTCAAGTTTTGATGAGCAAATTTATTATGATGATTGCATGCCTCCTATTTATGATGATTATTGTGATGACACTTATGCTATAAAGAGTAGTGATGATTATATTTATAAAACTTATCATGATTATGATTACCCCTTTTCTGAACATTACTCTTTTAATGTGGAAACAATTTATAGTATTCGAGTTTCTTATGATACTCCCACTATTCCGAATGAGAAGAAATTTGCTTATGTGGAGAGAAATAAAATTTCTATGCTTGTGGATCATGAAAAGGATGCTTTAGGTGCTGGTTATATTGTTGAATTCATTCATGATGCTATTGAAAATTATTATGAGGGAGGAACATACGCTTGTAGGAATTGCAATAATATCAAGTTTCCTCTCTGTGTGCTTAAAGTTCTGAAGTTATGCTTGTTTTGCCTTCCTATGCTAGTTTATTATTGTTCCCATAAGTTGTTTGCTCACAAAATCCCTATGCATAGGAAGTGGGTTAGACTTAAATGTGCTAGTCATATTCTTCATAATGCTCTCTTTATGTTTCAATTCTTATCTTTTATGTGAGCATCATTGAAATCACCATGCCTAGCTAGGGGCGTTAAACGATAGCGCTTGTTGGGAGGCAACCCAATTTTATTTTAGTTTATTACTTTTTGTTTCTGATTAGTAATAAATAAATCATCTAGCCTCTGTTTAGATGTGTTTTTATGTTTTAATTAGTGTTTGTGCCAAGTAAGACCTATAGGATCTTCTTGGATGATAGTTATTTGATCTTGCTGAAAATTCCAGAAATTTTATGTTCACGAAAACAATTTTTAAAAATCACAAGAACGTGATAAACTACTGATTACAATTGAAGTAGATCAATAAACAAATTATGTAGGTCTTCCTATTTTGGTAGAATTTTTGGAGTTCCAGAAGTTTGCGTTAGTTACAGATTACTACAGACTGTTCTGTTTTTGACAGATTCTGTTTTTCGTGTGTTGTTTGCTTATTTTGATGAATCTATGGCTAGTAAAATATTTTATAAACCATAGAGAAGTTGGAATACAGTAGATTTAACACCAATACAAATAAAGAATGAGTTCATTACAGTACCTTGAAGTGGTGTTTTGTTTTCTTTCGCTAACGGAGCTCACGAGATTTTCTGTTGAGTTTTGTGTTGTGAAGTTTTCAAGTTTTGGGTAAGGATTCGATGGACTATGGAATAAGGAGTGGCAAGAGCCTAAGCTTGGGGATGCCCAAGGAACCCCAAGGTAATATTAAAGTACAACCAAAATCCTAAGCTTGGGGATGCCCCGGATGGCATCCCCTCTTTCGTCTTCGTTCATCGGTAACTTTACTTGGAGCTATATTTTTATTCACCACATGATATATGTTTTGCTTGGAGTGTCATTTTATTTTCTTTTGTTTTTCTTGCTGTTTGAATAAAATACCAAGATCTTAAGGTCTTAAATGTTAGAGATTCTTCACATAGTTACATAATTATTCAACTACTCTTTGATCTTCGCTTATATCTTTTGGAGTAGTTTGTCATTTGCTCTACTGCTTCACTTACATCCTTTTAGAGCACGGCGGTGGTTTTATTTTGAAGAAATAGATGAACTCTCGTGCTTCACTTATATTATTTTGAGAGTCCTAAACAGCATGGTAATCTGATGGGCATCCAAGATAGGTATAATAAAAACTTTCACATAAAGTGCATTGAATACTATGAGAACTTTGATTCTTTATGATTGTTTGGAGATATGAAGATGGTGATATTCCTGCTAGTTGAGTAGTTGTGAATTTGAGAGATACTTGTGTTAAAGTTTGTGATTCCCGTAGCATGCACGTATGGTGAACCGTTATGTGATGAAGTCGGAGCATGACTTATTTATTCATTGTCTTCCTTATGAGTGGCGGTCGGGGACGAGCGATGGTCTTTACCTACCAATCTATCCCCCTAGGAGCATGCGCGTAGTACTTCGTTTCGATAACTAATAGAATTTTGCAATAAGTATGTGAGTTCTTTATGACTAATGTTGAGTCCATGGATTATATGCACTCTCACCCTTCCACCATTGCTAGCTTCTCTAATACCGGGCACCTTTCGCCGGTATCATACACCACCATATACCTTTCTCAAAACAGCCACCATACCTACCTATTATGGCATTTCCATAGCCATTCCGAGATATATTTCCATGCAACTTACCACCGTTCCATTTATTATGACACGCTTCATCATTGTCATATTACTTTGCATGATCATGTAGTTGACATCGTATTTGTGGCAAAGCCACCATTCAGAATTCTTTCATACATGTCACTCATGAGTCATTGCACATCCCGGTACACCGCCGGAGGCATTCATATAGAGTCATATTTTGTTCTAAGTATTGATGTCTACTACGCAACCTTCTCCTTGTAGACGTTTTTGGGCCACCAAGTGCAGAGGTTTGTAGGACAGTAGCAAATTTCCCTCAAGTGGATGACCTAAGGTTTATCAATCCGTGGGAGGCGTAGGATGAAGATGGTCTCTCTCAAACAACCCTGCAACCAAATAACAAAGAGTCTCTTGTGTCCCCAACACACCCAATACAATGGTAACTTGTATAGGTGCACTAGTTCAGTGAAGAGATGGTCATACAAGTGCAACATGGATGGTAGATATAGGTTTTTGTAATCTGAAAATATAAAAACAGCAAGGTAACAAGTGGTAAAAGTGAGCATAAACGGTATTGCAATGATAGGAAACAAGGCCTAGGGTTCATACTTTCACTAGTGCAAGTTCTCTCAACAATAATAACATAATTGGATCATATAACTATCCCTCAACATGCAACAAAGAGTCACTCCAAAGTCACTAATAGCGGAGAACAAACGAAGAGATTATGGTAGGGTACGAAACCACCTCAAAGTTATTCTTTCCAATCAATCCGTTGGGCTATTCCTATAAGTGTCACAAACAGCCCTAGAGTTCGTACTAGAATAACACCTTAAGACACAAATCAACCAAAACCCCAATGTCACCTAGATACTCCATTTTCACCTCAAGTATCCGTGGGTATGATTATACGATATGCATCACACAATCTCAATTCATCTATTCAAACCAACACATAGAACCTCAAGGAGTGCCCCAAAGTTTCTACCGGAGAATCACGACGAAAACGTGTGCCAAACCCTATGCATAGGTTCATGGGCGGATCCCGCAAGTTGATCACCAAAACATACATCAAGTGAATCACGTGATATCCCATTGTCACCACAAATACGCACGGCAAGACATACATCAAGATCTCAAATCTTTAAGGACTCAATCCGATAAGATTACTTCAAGGGAAAACTCAATTCATTACAAGAGAGTAGAGGGGGAGAAGAAACATAAGATCCAACTATAATAGCAAAGCTCGTGATACATCAAGATCGTGCCAAATCAAGAACACGAGAGAGAGAGAGAGAGATCAAACACATAGCTCCTGGTACATACCCTCAGCCCCGAGGGTGAACTACTCCCTCCTCGTCATGGAGAGCGCCGGGATGATGAAGATGGCCACCGGTGAGGGTTCCCCCCTCCGGCAGGGTGTCGGAACAGGGTCCCGATTGGTTTTTGGTGGCTCTGGAGGTTTTGCAGCGGCGGAACTCCCGATCTATTCTCTGTTCTGGAGGTTTTAGGATATGTAGGTATATATGGGTGCAGGAAGTATGTCGGTGGAGCTTCGGGGGACCCACGAGGCAGGGGGGCGCGCCCAAGGGGGGGCGTCCCCCATCCTCGTTGGCACCTCCCTTTGCTCCTGACGTGGGGTCCAAGTCCATCTGGTAGCTTTCCTTCCAAAAATAACTTCTCCAGTTGATTTCGTTCCGTTTCGACTCCGTTTGATATTCCTTTTCTTTGAAATACTGAAATAGGCAAAAAACAGCAAATGTGGCTTGGGCCTCCGGTTAATAGGTTAGTCCCAAAAATAATATAAAGTGGATAATAAAGCCCAATATTGTCCAAAACAGTAGATAATATAGCATGGAGCAAACAAAAATTATAGATACGTTGGAGACGACAAGATCCCCAAGCTTAATTCCTGCTCGTCCTCGAGTAGGTAAATGATAAAAAGATAATTTTTGATGCGGAGTGCTACTTGGCATAATTTCATTGTAATTCTTCTTAATTGTGATATGAATATTCATATCCGAAAGATTCAAGACAAAAGTTCATATTGACATAAAAATAATAATACTTCAAGCATACTAACTAAGAAATTATGTCTTCTCAAAATAACATGGCCAAAGAAAGTTCATCCCTACAAAATCATATAGTTTAGTCATGCTCCATTTTCGTCACACAAGAATGCTCTCATCATGCACAACCTCGATGACAAGCCAAGCAATTGTTTCATACTCTAGTAATCTCAAACTTATAAACCTCCACGCAATACATGAGCGCGAGCCATGGATATAGCACTATGGGTGGAATAGAATATGATGATGGGGGTTATGTGGAGAAGACAAAGAAGGAGAAAGTCTCACATAAACGAGGCTAATCAATGAGCTATGGAGATGCCCATCGATTGATGTTAATGCGAGGAGTAGGGATTGCCATGCAACGGATGCACTAGAGCTATAAATGTATGAAAGCTCAACAAAAGAAACTAAGTGAGTGTGCATCCAACTTGCTTGCTCACGAAGACCTAGGACATTTGAGGAAGCCCATCGTTGGAATATACAAGCCAAGTTCTATAATGAAAAATTCCCACTAGTATATGAAAGTGACAACATATGAAACTCTTTATATGAAAAACATGGTGCTACTTTGAAGCACAATATATGAGACTCGCTATATGAAGAACATGGTGCTACTTTGAAGCACAAGTGTGGAAAAAGAGATAGTAACATTGCCCCTTTTTTTGGGCCTTCTTTCTTTTTCTTTTGGCCTTTCTCCCCTTTTTTTTGGGACAATGCTCTAGAAAATGATGATCATCACACTTCTATTTATTTACAACTCAATGATTACAACTCGATACTAGAACAAAGTATGACACTATATGAATGCCTCCGGCGGTGTACCGGGATATGCAATGAATCAAGAGTGACATGTATGAAAGAATTATGAATAGTGGCTTTGCCACAAATACTATGTCAACTACATGATCATGCTAAGCAATATGACAATGATGAATGTGTCATGAAGAACGGTATGGTGGAAAGTTGCATGGCAATATATCTCGGAATGGCTATGGAAATGCCATAATAGGTAGGTATGGTGGCTGTTTTGAGGAAGATATAAGGAGGTTTATGTGTGAAAGAGCGTATCATATCACGGGGTTTGGATGCACCGCAAAGTTTGCACCAACTCTCAATGTGAGAAAGGGCAATGCACGGCACCAAGAGGCTAGCAATGATGGAAGGGTGAGAGTGCATATAATCCATGGACTCAACATTAGTCATAAAGAACTCATATACTTATTGCAAAAAATCTACAAGCCATCAAAAACCAAAGCACTACGCGCATGCTCCTAGGGGGATAGATTGGTAGGAAAAAGACCATCGTCATTCCCCGACCGCCACTCATAAGGAGGACAATCAAATAACACCTCATGTTTCAAATTTGTTACATAACGTTTACCATACGTGCATGCTATGGGACTTGCAAACTTCAACACAAGCATTTCTCAAATTCACGACTACTCAACTAGCACGACTTTTATATTATCACCTCCATATCTCACAACAATCATCAAGCATCAAACTTTTCTTAGTATCCAACACACTCATAAGAATTCTTACAAATCTTTTATGCTTAGCATATTAGGATTATTTAAGCAAATTACCATGCTATTTAAGACTCTCAAAATAATCTAAGTGAAGCATGAGAGATCATCTATTTCTTCAAAATAAAACTACCACCATTGTGCTCTAAAAGATATAAGTGAAGCACTAGAGCAAACAACAAACTACTCCAAAAGATACAAGTGAAGATCAATGAGTAGTCGAATAATTATGTAACTATGTGAAGACTCTCTAACATTTAAGAATTTCAGATCTTCGTACTTTATTCAAACAGCAAGCAAAGCTAAAGAAAATAAAATGATGCTCCAAGCAAAATACATATCATGCGGTGAATAAAAATATAGCTCCAAGTAAAGTTACCGATGAACGAAGACGAAAGAGGGGATGCCTTCCGGGGCATCCCCAAGCTTAGACGCTTGGTTATCCTTGAATATTACCTTGAGGTGCCTTGGGAATCCCCAAGCTTAGGCTCTTGCCACTCCTTATTCCATAGTCCATCAAATCTTTACCCAAAACTTGAAAAATTCACAACACAAAACTTAACAGAAAACTCGTAAGCTCCGTTAGCGAAAGAAAACAAAACACCACTTCATGGTACTGTAATGAACTAATTATTCATCTATATTGGTGTTAAACCTACTTTATTCCAACTTCTCTATGATTTATAAACTATTTTACTAGCCATAGAGTCATCAAAATAAGCAAACAACACAATGAAAACAGAATCTGTCAAAAACAGAACAGTCTGTAGTAATCTGTAACTAACGCAAACTTCTGGAACTCCAAAAATTCTAAAATAAATTGTTGGACCTGAGGAATTTGTCTAGTAATCATCTTCAAAAAGAATCAACTAAGTAGAACTCTCCACTAAAAAGTTTTAGCTAATCTCGTGAGCGCTAAAGTTTCTGTTTTTTTCAGCATGATCATAAAGACTTCCCCCAAGTCTTTCCCAAAGGTTCTACTTGGCACAAACACTAATTAAAACATAAAACCACATCTAAACACAGGCTAGATGGATTATTTATTCCTAAACAGAACCAAAAAGTAAGAAACTAAAATAAAATTTGGGTTGCCTCCCAACAAGCGCTAACGTTTAACGCCCCTAGCTAGGCATGATGATTTCAATGATGCTCACATAAAAGATAAGAATTGAAACATAAAGAGAGGATCATGAAGAATATTACTAGAACATTTAAGTCTAACCCACTTCCTATGCATATGGATTTTGTGAGCAAACAACTTATGGTAACAAGAATCAACTTGCATAGGAAGGTAAAACAAGCATAACTTCAAAACTTTAAGCACATAGAGAGGAAACTTGATATTATTGCAATATGTAGAAGCATATGATCCTCTCTCATAATAATTTTCAGTAGCATCATGAATGAATTCAACAATATAACCAGCACCTAAAGCATTATTTTCATGATCTACAAGCATAGAAATGTTATTACTCTCCACATAAGCAAAATTCTTCTCATTCGGAATAGTAGTGGGAGAAAACTCAACAAAACAACTATCATGTGATTGAAAATTAAGATCAAGATGACAAGTTTCATGGTTATCATTATTCTTTAAAGCATATGTGTCATCACAATAATCATAATATATAGGAGGCATGCTTTCATCATAGTAAATTTGCTCATCAAAGCTTGGGGGAGAAAAAATAGCATCTTCATCAAACATAGCTTCCCCAAGCTTGTGGCTTTGCATATCATTAGCATCATGGATATTCAAGGAATTCATACTAACAACATTGCAATCTTGCTCATCATTCAAAGATTTAGTGCCAAACATTTTAATGCATTCTTCTTCTAACACTTTGGCACAATTTTCCTTTCCATCATACTCACGAAAGATATTAAAAAGATGAAGCGTATGAGACAAACTTAATTCCATTTTTTTGTAGTTTTCTTTTATAAACTAAACTAGTTCTAAAACAAGAAACAAAAAGATTCGATTGCAATATGTAAAGATATACCTTCAAGCACTCACCTCCCCGGCAACGGTGCCAGAAACTGCTTGATGTCTACTACGCAACCTTCTGCTTGTAGACGTTGTTGGGCCCCCAAGTGCAAAGGTTTGTAGGACAGTAGCAAATTTCCCTCAAGTGGATGACCTAAGGTTTATCAATCCGAGGGAGGCGTAGGATGAAGATGGTCTCTCTCAAACAACCCTTCAACCAAATAACAAAGAGTCTCTTGTGTCCCCAACACAGCCAATACAATGGTAACTTGTATAGGTGCACTAGTTCGACGAAGAGATGGTGATACAAGTGCAACATGGATGGTAGATATAGGTTTTTGTAATCTGAAAATATAAAAACAACAAGGTAACAAGTGGTAAAAGTGAGCGTAAATGGTATTGCAATGATAGGAAACAAGGCCTAGGGTTCATACTTTCACTAGTGCAAGTTCTCTCAACAATAATAACATAATTGGATCATATAACTATCCCTCAACATGCAACAAAGAGTCACTCCAAAGTCACCGATAGCGGAGAACAAACGAAGAGATTATGGTAGATGCAAAACCACCTCAAAGTTATTCTTTCCAATCAATCCGTTGGGCTATTCCTATAAGTGTCACAAACAGCCCTAGAGTTCGTACTAGAATAACACCTTAAGACACAAATCAACCAAAACCCTAATGTCACCTAGATACTCCATTGTCACGTCAAGTATCCGTGGGTATGATTATACGATATGCATCACACAATCTCAATTCATCTATTCAAACCAACACATAGAACCTCAAAGAGTGCCCCAAAGTTTCTACCGAGAATCACGACGAAAAACGCAGCCAACCCTCTCAAGATAGGTTCATGGGCGGAACCCGCAAGTTGATCACCAAAACATACATAAAGTGAATCACGTGATATCCCATTGTCACCACAGATACGCACGGCAAGACATACATCAAGATCTCAAATCTTTAAAGACTCAATCCGTTAAGATTACTTCAAGGGGAAAAATCAATTCATTACAAGAGAGTAGAGGGGGAGAAGAAACATAAGATCCAACTATAATAGCAAAGCTCGCGATACATCAAGATCGTGCCAAATCAAGAACACGAGAGAGAGAGAGAGATCAAACACATAGCTACTGGCACATACCCTCAACCCCGAGGGTGAACTACTCCCTCCTCATGATGGAGAGCGCCGGGATGATGAAGATGGCCACCGGTGAGGGTTCCCCCCTTCGGCAAGGGTGCCGGAACAGGGTCTCGATTGGTTTTTGGTGGCTCTGGAGGTTTTGCGGTGGCGGAACTCCCGGTCTATTCTCTGTTCTGGAAGTTTTAGGCACGAGGTATATATGGGTGCAGTGAAGTACGCGTCGGTGGAGCTTGGGGGCCCCACAAGGCGGCGGCGCGCCCTAGGGGGCGCCCACCCTCGTGGGCACCTCCTTTGTCTTGACGTGGGGTCCAAGTCCATCCGGTAGCTTTCCTTCCAAAAATAACTTCTCTAGTTGATTTCGTTCCGTTTCGACTCCATTTGATATTCCTTTTCTTCGAAACACTGAAATAGTCAAAAAAACAGCAAATCTGGGTTGGGCCTCCGGTTAATAAGTTAGTCCCAAAAATAATATAAAAATGGATAATAAAGCCCAATATTGTCCAAAACAGTAGATAATATAGCATGGAGAAATAAAAATTATAGATACGTTGGAGACGTATCAAGTATCGAGTTGTAATTCTTGAGTTGTAAGTAAATAAAAGTGTGATGATCTTCATTATTAGAGCATTGTCCCAGTGAGGAAAGGATGATGGAGACTATGATTCCCCCACAAGTCGGGATGAGACTCCGGACGAAAAATAAAAAAAAAGAAAAAAAGAGGCCATAAAAAAAGAAGGCCCAAAAAAATAAGAGAAAAAGAGAGAAGGGACATTGCTACTATCCTTTTACCACACTTGTGCTTCAAAGTAGCACCATGATCTTCATGATAGAGAGTCTCCTATGTTGTCACTTTCATATACTAGTGGGAATTTTACATTATAGAACTTGGCTTGTATATTCCAATGATGTGCTTCCTCAAAATGCCCTAGGTCTTCGTGAGCAAGCAAGTTGGATGCACACCCACTTAGTTTCTTTTGTTGAGCTTTCATACACTTATAGCTCTAGTGCATCCGTTGGATGGCAATCCCTACTCACTCACATTGATATCTATTGATGGGAATCTCCATAGCCCGTTGATACGCCTAGTTGACGTGAGACTATCTTCTCCTTTTTGTCTTCTCCAACCACCATTCTATTCCACCTATAGTGTTATGTCCATGGCTCACGCTCATGTATTGCGTGAAGATTGAAAACGTTTGAGAACATCAAAAGTATGAAACAATTGCTTGGCTTGTCATCGGGGTTGTGCATGATTTAAATATTTTGTGTGATGAAGATAGAGCATAGCCAGACTATATGATTTTGTAGGGATAGCTTGTTTTGGCCATGTTATTTTGAGAAGACATAATTGCTTGGTTAATATGCTTGAAGTATTATTGTTTTCATGTCAATATTAAACTTTTGTTTTGAATATTATGGATCTGAATATTCTTGCCACAATAAACAAGATATCATTGATAAATATGTTAGGTAACATTCCATAACAATAATTCTGTTTTTATCATTTACCTACTCGAGGACGAGCAGGAATTAAGCTTGGGGATGCTGATACGTCTCCAAGGTATCTATAATTTTTTATTGTTCCATGCTATTATATTATCTGTTTTGGATGTTTATGGGCTTTATTAAACACTTCTATATTATTTTTGGGACTAACCTATTAACCCAGAGCCCAGTGCCAGTTTTTTCCCCTTGTTTCAGTGTTTCGCAGAAAAGGAATATCAAACGAAGTCCAAACGGAATGAAACCTCCGGGAGAGTTATTTTTGGAACGGAAGCAATCTAGGAGACTTGGAGTGTACGTCAAGAAAGCAACGAGGTGGCCACGAGGCAGGGAGGCGCGCCTGCCCCCCCCCCCGGGCACGCCCCCACCCTCGTGGGCCCCTCATGGCTCCCCTGACCGACTTCTTTCGCCTATATATGTCCATATACCCTAAAAACATCGGGGAGAAGAATAGATCGGGAGTTTCGCCACGCAAGCCTCCTCAGAGCCACCAAAAACCAATCGGGACCTGCTCCAAGACTGCCTGAGGGGGGGAACCCTCACCGGTGGCCATCTTCATCATTCCGGCGCTCTCCATGACGAGGAGGGAGTAGTTCACCCTCGGGGCTGAGGGTATGTACGAGTAGCTATGTGTTTGATCTCTCTCTCCCGTGTTCTTGATTTGGCACAATCCTGATGTATCGCGAGCTTTGCTACTATAGTTGGATCTTATGATATTTCTCCCCCTCTACTCTCTTGTAATGGATTGAGTTTTCCCTTTGAAGTTATCTTATCGGATTGAGTCTTTAAGGATTTGAGAACACTTGATGTATGTCTTTCATGTGCTTATCTGTGGTGACAATGGGATATCACGTGATCTACTTGATGTGTGTTTTGGTGATCAACTTGCGGGTTCCGTGACCTCGTGAACTTATGCATAGGGGTTGGCACATGTTTTCGTCTTGACTCTCCGGTAGAAACTTTGGGGCACTCTTTGAAGTACTTTGTGTTGGTTTGAATAGATGAATCGAGATTGTGTGATGCATATCGTATAATCATACCCATGGATACTTGAGGTGACATTGGAGTATCTAGGTGACATTAGGGTTTTGGTTGATTTGTGTCTTAAGGTGTTATTTTAGTACGAACTCTATGATAGATTGAACGGAAAGAATAGCTTCGTGTTATTTTATTACGGACTCTTGAATAGATCGATCAGAAAGGATAACTTTGAGGTGGTTTCGTACCCTACCATAATCTCTTTGTTTGTTCTCCTCTGTTAGTGACTTTGGAGCGGCTCTTTGTTGCATGTTGAGGGATAGTTATATGATCCAGTTCTGTTATTATTGTTGAGAGAACTTGCACTAGTGAAAGTATGAACCCTAGGCCTTGTTTGCTAGCATTGCAATACCGTTTACGCTCACTTTTACCGTTTGCTACCTTGCTGTTTTTATATTTTCAGATTACAAATACTCATATCTATCATCCTTATTGCACTTGTATCACCATCTCTTCGCTGAACTAGTGCACCTATACAATTTACCATTGTATTGGGTGTGTTGGGGACACAAGAGACTCTTTGTTATTTGGTTGCAGGGTTGTTTGAGAGAGACCATCTTCATCCTACACCTCCCATGGATTGATAAACCTTAGGTCATCCACTTGAGGGAAATTTTCTACTGTCCTACAAACCTCTACACTTGGAGGCCCAACAACGTCTACAAGAAGAAGGTTGTGTAGTAGACATCAATCAGCCCTCCCGAGAGAGATTAGGGCTTGGCGGCGGCTCCGTATCGTAAAACGCGATGAATCCTTTTCCCTGATTTTTTTTCTCCCCGAACGTGAATATATATAGTTGGAGTTGAGGTCGGTGGAGCACCAGGGGGCCCACGAGGCAGGGGGCGCGCCCCCCCACCCTCGTGGACAGGGTGTGGGCCCCCTGGCCTTGATTCTTTCGCCGGTATTTTTTATTAATTCCAAAAATATTCTCCATAAAGTTTCAGGTTATTCCAAGAACTTTTTATTTCTGCAAAAAAATAACACCATGGCAATTCTGCTGAAAACAGTGTCAGTCCGGGTTAGTTCCATTCAAATCATGCAAGTTAGAGTCCAAAACAAGGGCAAAAGTGTTTGGAAAAGTAGATACGTTGGAGACGTATCAGGAGCTTTCCCATGTAAATAGTTTTTCTCGTTCTTGTTTTACCTTCTTCAAAAACAAAAACTCCAAAAACATTTCAGTGTGTTTCTTTGAAATTCTTTTCTTTTCTTTGGGGGGTCGAGAGGAGGAGACCACGATGAAAATGTTAAGTGGCTCTCATATGCATTATTGTTGATCTAACAAAGAGACCATATTACCTTGTCTTCTCCTCTGAATAAATGTTTGCAGATTCCAACTTAGTCCAATGCACGTGCACTATTATTATTATCCACACCGTTCGGTCGTGCAAGTGAAAGGTAATAATGACGATATATGATGAAGTGATTGAGATGAGGAAAAGCTGGTATGAACTCGACCTATCTTGTTTTTGTAAATATGATTAGTTCATCGTTCCTGATTCAGCCTATTATGAATTAAACATGTTTGCAATGACAATTAGAGATTATATTTATTCATGCCATGCTTAATTAGCTAGGAGTTTATAATTGTTTACCTTGCGCGCCAACATGCTTTTAAAATGGTTGTGATGTAGTATGATAGGATGGTATCCTTCTTTGAATGATTCGAGTGGCTTGACTTGGTACATGTTCACACATATAGTTGAAACAAAATCAACATAGCCTCCACGATATTTATGTTCATGGTGATTTATATGCTACTCATGCTTGCACTCAATGTTGGTTAATCTCAATGCAGGTTTATGACTGTTGTAGCTCTCTAGTTAGTCGCTCCCCAATCTTTTTCTAGCCTTCACTTGTACTAAGCGGGAATATTGCTTGTGCATCCACTTCCATAAACCCAAAGTTGTTCCAGATGAGTCCACCATACCTACCTATATGCGGTATTTACCTGCCGTTCCAAGTAAATTTGCATGTGAAAAATTCTAAACCTTCAAATGATAATCTATTTTGTATGCGAATCGCTCATGTAGCAACTAGGGTTGTCTATATCTTCCATGCTAGGTGGGTTATTCTCACGATGAGTGGACTAAGCTCATCATTCACGAGAAAATGGCTGGTAACCGGGATGCCCATTCCCTTGCTCAAATCAAATCAAAATATATTTGCCAACAAAACTCCCCCAGGACTGTTGTTAGTTGGACGGTACCCGTTGTTTTGGACCAGCCGTGGAATGTGCTTGTTGGTGGTGGGGGAGTATAAACTTACCATTCTATTTGGGAATCGCCTATAATATATCTAGTATGGAAGATACCGGTATCTCTTGATTGTTATGTTGACAATGAAAGCATACCCCTCAAAATATTATTCATCTCTGTTTTAAAACTCGAGCTCTGGCACCTCTGCAAATACCTGCTTCCCTCTACGAAGGGCCTATCTATTTACTTTTATTGCTGAGTCACCATCCTCTTATAAAAAGCACTAGTTAGAGAGCACCACTGTCATTTGTATGCATTGCTATTAATTTATATTGAGTATGACTGTGACTGGATCTCTTTTGCAATGAATTACAATGTCTAGTCAGTCCTTGATCTTCAGGGGTGCTCCGCATTTATGTTTTGCAGTCTCAGAAAGGGCTAGCGAGATACCATCTTGTTATATCATATCATGATTGTTTTGAAAAAGTGATTATTGCTCGCTAGTTGATTATGCCATTGATATGAGTAGATGTGAGACCTAAACGTTATTGTGAATATGGTTAGTTCATAATATTTGCTGAAAACTTGAATGCTGGCTTTACATATTTGCATAAACAAGATCAAACAGAGTTTGTAAAAGTTTTTCTTTATCACTTTCAGTTTGTCAACTGAATTGCTTGAGGACAAGCAATGGGTTAAGCTTGAGGGAGTTGATACGTCTCCATCGTATCTACTTTTCCAAACTCTTTTGCCCTTGTTTTGGACTCTAATTTGCATGATTGAATGGAAGTAAACCAGTCTGACGCTGTTTTTAGCAGAATTGCCATGGTGTTATTTTTGTGCAGAAATAGAAGTTCTCGGAATGACCTGAAACTTCACGGAGATTATTTTTGGAATAAATAAAAAATATTGGTGAAAGAATCAACCAGAGGGGACCCACACCCTGTCCACAGGGGTGGACGGCGCCCTCTGGTCTTGTGGGTCCCACGAGTATCCACCGACCTCAACTCCAACTCCATATATTCACGTTCGGGGAGAAAAAAATCAGAAAGAAGGATTCATCATGTTTTACGATACGGAGCTGCCACCACCTCCTGTTCTCTCTCGGGAGGGCTGATCTGGAGTCAGTTCGGGGCTCCAGAAAGGGGAATCCGTCGCCATCGTCATCATCAACCTTCCTTCGTAACCAATTTCATGATGCTCACCGCCGTGCGTGAGTAATTCCATCGTAGGCTTGCTGGACGATGATGGGTTGGATAATATTTACCATGTAATCGAGTTAGTTTTGTTAGGGTTTGATCCCTAGTATTGTTGGGGATCGTAGCAGAAATTAAAATTTTCTACGCATCACCAAGATCAATCTATGGAGTCATCTAGCAACGAGAGAGAGAGGAGTGCATCTACATACCCTTGTAGATCGCGAGCGGAAGCGTTCAAGAGAACGGGGTTGATGGAGTCGTACTCGTCGTGATCCAAATCACAGATGACCAAGCGCCGAACGGATGGCACCTCCGCGTTCAACACACGTACGGTTGGGAAGACGTCTCTGATACGTCTCCAACGTATCTATAATTTTTGATTGCTCCATGCTATATTATCTACTGTTTTAGGCAATATTGGGCTTTATTATCCACTTTTATATTATTTTTGGGACTAACCTATTAACCGGAGGCCCAGCCCAGATTTGTTGTTTTATGCCTATTTCAGTGTTTCGAGAAAAGGGAATATCAAACGGAGTCAAAACGGAACGAAATCAACTGGAGAAGTTATTTTTGGAAGGAAAGCCACCCGATGGACTTGGAGTGCACGTCACGAAAGAAGGGAGGTACTCACGAGGGTGGGGGGCGCGCCCCCTGCCTCGTGGCCCCCCCTTCGGCCCACCGACGTACCCCCTGCACCCATATATATCTACGCATCGTAAAACTTCCAGAACAGAGATTAGATCGGGAGTTCCGCCGCCGCAAGCCTCTGTAGCCACCAAAAACCAATCGGGGCCCTGTTCAGGCACCCTGCCGGAGGGGGGAACCCTCACCGGTGGCCATCTTCATCATCCCGGCGCTCTCCATGACGAGGAGGGACTAGTTCACCCTCGGGGCTGAGGGTATGTACCAGTAGCTATGTGTTTGATCTCTCTCTCTCTATCGTGTTCTTGATTTGGCACGATCTTGATGTATCGGGAGCTTTGCTATTGTAGTTGGATCTTATGTTTCCTCTCCACCTCTACTCTCTTGTAATGGATTGATTTTTCCCCTTGAAGTAATCTTATCGAATTGAGTCTTTAAAGATTTGAGAACACTTGATGTATGTCTTGCCGTGCGTATCTGTGGTGACAATGGGATATCACGTGATTCACTTGATATATGTTTTGGTGATCAACTTGCTGGTTCCGCCCATGAACCTATGCATAGGGGTTGGCACACGTTTTCGTCGCGATTCTCCGGTAGAAACTTTGGGGCACTCTTTGAGGTTATATGTGTTGGTTGAGTAGATGAATTGAGATTGTGTGATGCATATCGTATAATCATGCCCACGGATACTTGAGGTGACATTGGAGTATCTAGGTGACATTAGAGTTTTGGTTGATTTGTATCTTAAGGTGTTATTCTAGTACGAACTCTAGGGCTGTTTGTGACACTTATAGGAATAGCCCAACGGATTGATTGGAAAGAATAACTTTGAGGTGGTTTCGTACCCTACCATAATCTCTTCGTTTGTTCTCCTCTATTAGTGACTTTGGAGTGACTCTTTGTTGCATGTTGAGGGATAGTTATATGATCCAACTATGTTATTATTGTTGAGAGGACTTGCACTAGTGAAAGTATGAACCCTAGGCCTTGTTTCCTAGCTTTGCAATACCGTTTACGCTCACTTTTAACACTTGTTACCTTGCTGTTTTTATATTTTCAGATTACAAAAACCTATATCTATCATCCATATTGCACTTGTATCACCATCTCTTCGCCGAACTAGTGCACCTATACAATTTACCGTTGTATTGGGTGTGTTGGGGACACAAGAGACTCTTTGCTATTTGGTTGCAGGGTTGTTTGAGAGAGACCATCTTCATCCTATGCCTCCCACGGATTGATAAACCTTATGTCATCCACTTGAGGGAAATTTGCTACTGTCCTACAGACCTATGCACTTGCAGGCCCAACAACGTCTACAAGAAGAAGGTTGTGTAGTAGACATCAAGCTCTTTTCTGGCGCCGTTGCCGGGGAGGCTAGGTAAGTGAAGGTATATCTTTAGATCTTGCTATCGAATCTTTTTGTTTCTTGTTTTAGCACTAATCTAGTTTATAAAATAAAACTACCAAAAAAATGGAATTGAGTTTGTCTCATACGCTTCACCTTTTAAATATATTTCGTGAGTATGATGGAAAGGAAAATTGTGCCAAAGTGTTAGAAGAAGAATGCACTAAATTGTTTGGCACTAAATATTTGAATGATGAGCATGATTGCAATGTTGTTAGTACGAATTCTTTGAATATCCATGATGCTAATGATGATTGCACTAGTTATGATGAAAATGTCTCCTATAAACATGTCAATTTTTGTGGAGTAGATTGGGTTTGTAAGTACACACCAAATAGGGAAGATAGATATTGCAAGAGGCATAAGTACTTAGAAACCAAATTGTTGCAAGCAGAGCTAGATGAATGTGCTGAAAGATTCAATATTTTTCATGCCCCTTGTGAACTTTGCAATGAACATGGTCATTTAAAGTTCCAATGCTATTTGTTTCATGATCAAGTCGTGTCCAAATATTGTGATAATTTGATTACCTTGAGCATCATAAAGAACTTAGCCTTCTTTTGGGTTATGAAGAAATGAAACGTATAACTGAGGGTATTCCAAAATTTAATCTTGATAAATTTTTTTATTTTGATCTAGAAAAGATTTATATGTATTGTGCGGTGAATTGCATTGAAAATACTTATATTGCCAATTACATAAAGAAAATAAAACAAATAGAAGATGAAGAGAATACTAATGAAAGGGAAGAGACTTCCCAATATCCTCCTATTATTTCTTATGATGAATCAGGTAACAAGAGGAGCCTTCTATTCAACCAATATCATTAATAAGGAGCTCCAAAAAGAGGATTGAACCCACACATGATGTGGTGAAGAAGAAGAAAAGAAAAAGTAAGAGAGGTAAAAAGGTATCTCTCCCAAATAAAGTTGCTCCTATTATTGTTGTGCCTCATGAAAATGAAGATGATACACTTGATGATCTCTTTATGCCTATTGCTTGTTGTGATGATTATGATTGGGAAGATAATGATACTTCTTATGATCTTGAAAATCTTTTTGGCACTTGCTTTGAAGAATATAATAATTGCTATACTATTGGTGCTATCCATACTATTAATGATGAGAATGATTATACTTATGATATGAAAAGGCCCAAGCTTGGGGAAGCTATGTTTGATGAGGATGACATATTTGATAATATATTTGCTTCTATTAATGTTTGTCCCAAGCTTGGGGATGCTATGTTTAATAATGAAGATATTTTTAGCCTCTCAAGTTTTGATATGCAAAGTTGTTATGATGATAGCATGCCTTCTACCTATGATGAATATATTGATGAAAGTGGGTTTGGAAGAGTGTCAATTTTAGGAAGTAGTGATCCCATAATATTGGAGGATGTTGAATCTTATAATATTTATGAAAGTGGATTTGGAGAGGTCATGACTTTATTTAGTGATGTATCCACTATTTCGGAAGAGGTTTCAATCGATTATGATGAGAACAAAGTTGCTACTTATGATGATTATTGTGATAAAACTTATGCTATAAAGAGTAGTGATGATTATATTTATAAAACTTGTCATGATTATGAGTACCCTTTCTCTGAACATTACTCTTTTAATGTGGAAACAATTTATAGTATTCAAGTCTCTTATGATACTGCCACTATTCCGAATAAGAAGAAATTTGCTTATGTGGAGAGTAGTAAATTTTCTATGCTTGTAGATCATGAAAAGAATGCTTTAGGTGCTGGTTATATTGTTGAATTCATTCATGATGCTACTGAAAATTATTTTGAGGGAGGAATGTATGCTTGTAGAAATTGCAATAATGTCAAGTTTCCTCTCTATGTGTTGAAAATCTTGAAGCTATGCTTGTGTTACCCTCCTATGCTAGTTGATTATTGTTCCCATAAGTTGTTTGCTCACAAAATACCTATGCATAGGAAGTGGGTTAGACTTAAATGTGCTATTCATATTCTTCATGATGCTCTATTTGTGTTTCAGTTCTTATCTTTTATGTGAGCATCATTGAAATCATCATGCCTAGCTAGGGGCGTTAAATGATAGCGCTTGTTGGGAGGCAACCCAACTTTATTTTAGTTTCTTGCTTTTTGGTTCTGTTTAGGGATAAATAATCCATCTAACTTCTGTTTAGATGTGGTTTTATGTTTTAATTAGTGTTTGTGCCAAGTAGAACCTTTGGGAAGACTTGGGTGAAGTCTTTATGATTATGCTGTAAAAAAACAGAAACTTTAGCGCTCACGAGATTAGCTTAAACTTTTTACTGGAGAGTGCTATTTAGTTGATTCTTTTTGAAGATGATTCCTAGACAAATTCCTCAGGTCCACCAATTTATTTTATAATTTTTTCAGTTCCAGAAGTTTGCGTTAGTTACAGATTACTACAGACTGTTCTGTTTTTGACAGATTCTGTTTTTCGTGTGTTGTTTGCTTATTTTGATGAATCTATGGCTAGTAAAATAGTTTATAAACCATAGAGAAGTTGGAATACAGTATATTTAACACCAATATAAATAAAGAATGAGTTCATTACAGTACCATGAAGTGGTGTTTTTTTTTCTTTAAGCTAGCAGACTTACGAGTTTTCTGTTAAGTTTTGTGTTGTGAAGTTTTCAAGTTTTGGGTAAAGATTCGATGGACTATGGAATAAGGAGTGGAAAGAGCCTAAGCTTGGGGATGCCCAAGGCACCCCAAGGTAATATTCAAGGATAACCAAGAGCCTAAGCCTGGGGATGCCGGAAGGCATCCCTCTTTAAATCTTCGTTCATCGGTAACTTTACTTGGAGCTATATTTTTATTCACCACATGATATGTGTTTTGCTTGGAGCGTCATGTCATTTTATTTCGTTTTTCTTGCTGTTTAAATAAAGTATCAAGATATGAAATTCTTAAATGTTAGAGAGTCTTCAGATAGTTACATAACTATTCGACTACTCATTGATCTTCACTTATATCTTTCGGAGTAGTTTGTCATTTGCTCTAGTGCTTCACTTATATCTTTTAGAGCATGGTGGTAGTTTTATTTTGTAGAAATATATGAACTATCATGCTTCACTTATATTATTTTGAGAGTCTTAAATAGCATGGTAATTTGCTTAAATAATCCTAATATGCTAAGCATACAAGATTTGTAAGAATTCTTATGAGTGTGTTGAATACTAAGAGAAGTTTGATGCTTGATGATTGTTTTGAGATATGGAGGTAATGATACTAAAGTCATGCTAGTTGGGTGATTATGAATTTAAAGAATGCTTGTGTTGAAGTTAGCAAGTCCCGTAGCATGCACGTATGGTTAAAGTTGTGTAACAAATTTGAAACATGAAGAGTACCTGGCTTGTGCATCCTTATGAGTGGCGGTCGAGGACGAGCGATGGTCTTTTCCTACCAATCTATCCCCCTAGGAGCATCTTGGCGTAGTACTTGGTTTTTGATGACTTCTAAATTTTTGCAATAAGTATATGAGTTCTTTTGACTAATGTTGAGTCCATGGATTATACGCACTTTTACCTTTCGGCCTTTGCTAGCCTCTTGATGCACTGCATTGCCCTTTCTCACCTTGAGAGTTGGTGCAAACTTCGCCGGTGCATCCAAACCATGTGATACGATACGCTCTATCACACATAAACCTCCTTATATCTTCCTCAAAACAGCCACCATACCTAGCTATTATGGCATTTCCATAGCCATTCCGAGATATATTGCCATGCAACTTTCCACCATTCCGTTCATCATGACACATTCATCATTGCCATATTGCTTAGCATGATCATGTAGTTGACATAGTATTTGTGGCAAAGCCACCGTTCATAATTCTTTCATACATGTCACTCTTGATTCATTGCACCATCCCGGTACACCGCCGGAGGCATTCATATAGAGTCATACCTTGTTCTAGTTTCGAGTTGTAATCCTTATGTTGTAATCAATAGAAGTGTGATGATCACCATTATTAGAGCATTGCCCAAAAAAAGGCCAAAAAGAAAAAAAAGGCCCAAAAATAAAATAAATAAAAAAGGGCAATGCTACTATCTCTTTTTCCACACTTGTGCTTCAAAGTAGCACCTTGTTCTTCATGTCGAGAGTCTCATATATTGTGCTTCAAAGTAGCACCTTGTTCTTCATGTAGTGAGTCTCATATATTGTGCTTCAAAGTAGCACCATGTTTTTCATATAGTGAGTCTCATAAATTGTCTTTTTATACTAGTGGGAATTTTTCATTATAGAACTTGGCTTGTATATTCCTATGATGGGCTTCCTCAAAATGCCCTAGGTCTTCGTGAGCAAGCAAGTTGGATGCACACCCCCTAGTTTTCTTTTGTTGAGCATTCATAGCTCTAGTGCATCTGTTGCATGGCAATCCCTACTCCTCATATTGACATCAATTAATGGGCATCTCCATAGCCCGTTGATTATCCTCGTCAATGTGAGACTTTCTCCTTTTTTGTCTTCTCCACACAATCCCCATCATCATATTCTATTCCACCCATAGTGCTATATCCATGGCTCACGCTCATGTATTGCGTGAAGGTTGAAAAAGTTTGAGATTATTTAAGTATGAAACAATTGCTTGGCTTGTCATCGGGGTATAGAAGTTGGGAACATCTTTGTGTGACGAAAATGAAGCATGGCCTAACTATATGATTTTGTAGGGATGAACTTTCTTTTGCCATGTTATTTTGAGAAGACATAATTGCTTTGTTAGTATGCTTGAAGTATTATTATTTTTATGTCAATATGAACTTTTGTATTGAATCTTTCGGATCTGAATATTCATATCACAAGTAAGAAGAATTACATTGAAATTATGCCAACTAGCATTCCACATCAAAAATTATCTTTTTATCATTTTATCATTTATCTACTCGAGGACGAGCAGGAATTAAGCTTGGGTATGCTTGATACGTCTCCAACGTATCTATAATTTTTGTTTGCTCCATGTTATATTATCTACTGTTTTAGGCAATATTTGGCTTTATTATCCACTTTTATATTATTTTTGGGACTAACCTATTAACCGGAGGCCCAGCCCAGATTTGTTGTTTTATGCCTATTTGGTTTCGAGGAAAAGGAATATCAAGCGGAGTCAAAGCGGAACGAAATCAAGCTGAGAAGTAATTTTTGGAAGGAAAGCCACCCGATGGACTTGGAGTGCACGTCAGGAAAGAAGGGAGGTGCTCACGAGGGTGGGGGCGCGCCCACCCCCCTGGGGCGCGCCCACCCCCCTGGGGCGCGCCCCCCTACCTCGTGGCCCCCCTTCGGTCCATCGACGTACCCCCTGCACCCATATATACCTACGCATCGTAAAACTTCCAGAACAAAGATTAGATCGGGAGTTCCGCCGCCGCAAGCCTCTGTAGCCACCAAAAACCAATCGGGACCACATTACGGCACCTCTTGGGAGGAACCCTCACCGGTGGCCATCTTCATCCCGGCGCTCTCCATGACGAGGAGGGAGTAGTTCACCCTCGGGGCTGAGGGTATGTACCAGTAGCTATGTGTTTGATCTCTCTCTCTCTCGTGTTCTTGATTTGGCACGATCTTGATGTATCACGAGCTTTGCTATTATAGTTGGATCTTATGTTTCTTCTCCCCCTCTACTCTCTTGTAATGGATTGAGTTTTTCCCTTGAAGTAATCTTATCGGATTGAGTCTTAAAGATTTGAGAACACTTGATGTATGTCTTGCCGTGCGCATCTGTGGTGACAATGGGATATCACGTGATTCACTTGATGTATGTTTTGGTGATCAACTTGCGGGTTCTGCCCATGAACCTATGCATAGGGGTTAGCACGTTTTAAATCGTGATTCTCTGGTAGAAACTTTGGGGCACTCTTTGAGGTTCTATGTGTTGGTTGAGTAGATGAATTGAGATTGTGTGATGCATATCGTATAATCATGCCCAAGGATACTTGAGGTGACATTGGAGTATCTAGGTGACATTAGGGTTTTGGTTGATTTGTATCTTAAGGTGTTATTCTAGTACGAACTCTAGGGCTGTTTGTGACACATAGGAATAGCCCAACGGATTGATTGGAAAGAATAACTTTGAGGTGGTTTCGTACCCTACCATAATCTCTTCGTTTGTTCTCCGCTATTAGTGACTTTGGAGTAACTCTTTGTTGCATGTTGAGGGATAGTTATATGATCCAACTATGTTACTATTGTTGAGAGGACTTGCACTAGTGAAAGTATGAACCCTAGGCCTTGTTTCCTAGCTTTGCAATACCGTTTACGCTCACTTTTACCACTTGTTACCTTGCTGTTTTTATATTTTCGGATTACAAAAACCTATATCTACCATCCATATTGCACTTGTATCACCATCTCTTCGCCGAACTAGTGCACCTATACAATTTACCATTGTATTGGGTGTGTTGGCAACACAGGAGACTCTTTGCTATTTGGTTGCAGGGTTGTTTGAGAGAGACCATCTTCATCCTACGCCTCCCACGGATTGATAAACCTTAGGTCATCCACTTAAGGGAAATTTGCTACTGTCCTACAAACATGTGCACTTGCAGGCCCAACAGCGTCTACAAGAAGAAGGTTTTGTAGTAGACATCAGTCTCCTCCTTCTTGATCCAGCAAGGGGGAAGGAGAGATTGATGGAGATCCAGCAGCACGACAGCGTGGTGGTGGAAGCAGCGGGGATCTCGGCAGGGCTTCGCCAAGCTCAGCGAGAGGGAGAGGTGTTACGGGGGGAAGAGGGAGGCGCCAGGGGCTTGGGTGCGCAGCCCTCCCTCCCCCCTTCTATATATAGGGGTCCTGGGGGGCGCCGGCCCCCTAGAGATCCAATCTCAAGGGGGGGCGGCAGCCAAGGGGGGGACTTGCTCCCAAGTCGGTGGGCGCCCCACCCCTGTGGTTTCCAACCCTAGGCGCAGGGGAGGCCCATGGGGGTGCACCAGCCCACCGGGCTGGTTCCCTTCTCTCTTAAGCCCATGGGGCCCTCCGGATAGGTGGCCCCACCGATGGACCTCGGGGACCCTTCCGGTGGTCGGTACAATACCGGTGACCCCGAAACTTTCCGGTGGCGAAACTGGACTTCCTATATACAAATATTAACCTCCGGACCATTCCGAACTCCTCGTGACGTCCGAGATCTCATCCGGACTACGAACAACTTTGATTACCGCATACTAATATCTCTACAACCCTAAGCGTCACCGAACCTTAAGTGTGTAGACCCTACGGGTTCGGGACATGTAGACATGACCGAGACGACTCTCCGGTCAATAACCAACAGCGGGATCTGGATACCCATGTTGGCTCCCACATGCTCCTCGATGATCTCATCGGATGAACCATGATGTCGAGGATTCAATCAATCACGTATACAATTCCCTTTGTCAATCGGCACGTTACTTGCCCGAGATTCGATCGTCGGTATCCCAATACCTCGTTTAATCTCGTTACCGGCAAGTCACTTTACTCGTACCGTAATGCATGATCCCTTGACCAACCACTTGGTCACATTGAGCTCATTATGATGATGCATTACCGACTGGGCCCAGAGATACCTCTCCGTCATACGGAGTGACAAATCGATCTCGATCCGTACCAACCTTGACACTTCCGGTGATACTTGAGTGTACCTTTATAGCCACCGATTACGTTGTCACGTTTGGTACACCCAAAGCACTCCTACGGTATCTGGGAGTTGCACGATCTCATGGTCTAAGGAAATGATACTTGACATTAGAAAAGCTCTAGCAGGCGAACTACACGATCTTGTGCTATGCTTAGGATTGGGTCTCGTCCATCACATCATTCTCCCAATGATGTGATCCCGTTATCAATGACATCAAATGTCCATGGTCAAGAAACTGTAACCATCCATTGATCAACGAGCTAGTCAACTAGAGGCTCACTAGGGACATGTTGTGGTCTATGTATTCACACATGTATTACGATTTCCGGATAACACAATTATAGCATGAATAATAGACAATTATCATGAACAAGGAAATATAATAATCATTTTATTATTGCCTCTAGGGCATATTTCCAACAGTCTCCCACTTGCACTAGAGTCAATAATCTAGTTACATTGTGATGAATCGAACACCCATAGAGTTACGGTGTTGATCATGTTTTGCTTTCATGGAAGAGGTTTAGTCAACGGATCTGCGACACTCAGATCCGTATGCACTTTGCAAATATCTATGTCTCCATCTTGAACATTTTCACGTATGGAGTTGAAGCGACGCTTGATGTGCCTGGTCTTGTTGTGAAACCTGGGCTCCTTGGCAAGGGCAATGGCTCCAGTGTTGTCACAGAAGAGAGTCATCAGCCCCGACGCATTGGGAATAACTCCTAGATCGGTAATGAACTCCTTCATCCAAATTGCTTCATGTGCTGCCCCCGAGGCTGCCATGTATTCCGCTTCACATGTAGATCCCGCCACGACGCTTTGCTTGCAATCGCACCAGCTTCGCCCCACCATTCAAAATATACATGTATCCGGTTTGTGACTTAGAGTCATCCAGATCTGTCGAAGCTAAGCGTCGGCGTAACCCTTTACGCATTTGTGCTCTTCGTCACCTCCATAAATGAGAAACATATCCTTAGTCCTTTTCGGTACTTCAGGATATTCTTGACCGTTGTCCGGTGTTCCATGCCGGGATTACTTTAGTACCTTCCTACCAAACTTACGGCAAGGTTTACATCAGTGCGGTACACAGCATGGCATACATGATAGACCCTATGGCGAGGCATAGGGGCGACACTCATCTTTTCTCTATCTTCTGCCGTGGTGGGACATTGAGCCGAGCTCAATTTCACACCTTGCAATCTGAGGCAAGAACCCCTTCTTGGACTGATCCATATTGAACTTCTTCAATATCTTATCAAGGTATGTGCTTTGTGAAAGACCTATGAGGCGTCTTGATCTATCTCTATAGATCTTGATGCCTAATATGTAAGCAGCTTCTCCAAGGTCCTTCATTGAAAAACACTTATTCAAGTAGGCCTTTATGCTCTCCAAGAGTTTTATATCATTTCCCATCAACAGTATGTCATCCACATATAATATGAGAAATTCTACAGAGCTCCCACTCACTTTCTTGTAAACGCAGGCTTCTCCATAAGTTTGCATAAACCCAAACGCTTTGATCATTTCATCAAAGTGAATGTTCCAACTCCGAGATGCTTGCACCAGCCCATAGATGGAGCGCTGGAGCTTGCATACCTTGTTAGCATTCTTAGGATCGACAAAACCTTCCGGCTGCATCATATACAGCTCTTCCTTAAGGTAACCGTTAAGGAATGCTGTTTTGACGTCCATCTGCCATACCTCATAATCATAGTATGCGGCAATTGCTAACATGATTCGGACGGACTTAAGCTTCGCTACGGGAGAGAAAGTCTCATCATAGTCAATCCCTTGAACTTGTCGATAACCCTTAGCGACAAGTCGAGCTTTATAGATGGTAACATTACCATCCGCGTCCGTCTTCTTCTTAAAGACCATTTGTTTTCTATCGCTCGCCGATCATCGGGCAAGTCTGTCAAAGTCCATACTTTGTTTTCATACATGGATCCTATCTCGGATTGCATGGCTTCAAGCCATTTGTTGGAATCTGGGCCCGCCGTCGCTTCTTCATAGTTCGAAGGTTCACCATTGTCTAACAACATGATTTCCAGGACGTGGTTGCCATACCATTACGGTGTGGAGCGTGTCCTCGTGGACCTACGAAGTTCAGTAGCAACTTGATCCGAAGTACCTTGATCATCATCATTAACCTCCTCTCTAGCCGGTGCAGGCACCACAGGAACATCTTCCTGAGCTACGCTACTTTCCGCTTCAAGAGGCAATACTTCATCAACTTCTACTTTCCTCCCACTTACTTCCTTCGAGAGAAACTCTTTCTCCAGAAAGGACCCGTTCTTGGCAACAAAGATCTTGCCTTCGGATCTGAGGTAGAAGGTATACCCAATGGTTTCCTTAGGGTATCCTATGAAGACGCATTTTTCCAACTTGGGTTCGAGCTTTTCAGGTTGAAGTTTCTTGACATAAGCATCGCATCCCCAAACTTTTAGAAACGACAGCTTAGGTTTCTTCCCAAACCATAATTCATACGATGTCGTCTCAACGGATTTCGACGGAGCCCTATTTAAAGTGAATGCGACAGTCTCTAAAGCATAGCCCCAAAATGAGAGCGGTAGATCGGTAAGAGACATCATAGATCGCACCATATCCAATAGAGTGTGATTACGACGTTCGGACACACCATTACGCTGAGGTGTTCGGTAGCGTGAGTTGTGAAAACGATTCCACATTTCCTTAAGTGTGTGCCAAACTCATGACTTAAATATTCCCTCCATGATCCGATCGTAGGAACTTTATTTTTACATCACGTTGATTTTCAACCTCACTATGAAGTTCCTTGAACTTTTCAAAGGTCTCAGACTTGTGTTTCATTAAGTAGACATACCCATATCTACTCAAGTCATCAGTGAGGGTGAGAACATAACGATAGCCACCACGTGCCTCAACGCTCATTGGACCGCACACATCAGTATGTATGATTTCCAATAAGTTGGTTGCTCGCTCCATTGTTCCGGAGAACGGAGTCTTGGTCATTTTACCCATGAGGCATGGTTACTTGCGTGTCGGATGATTCATAATCAAGAGACTCCAAAAGTCCATCCGCATGGAGCTTCTTCATGCGTTTGACACCAATGTGACCAAGGCGGCAGTGCCACAAGTATGTGGGACTATCATTATCAACCTTACATCTTTTGGTATTCACACTATGAATATGTGTAACATCACGTTGGAGATTCATTAAGAATAAACCATTGACCAACGGGGCATGACCATAAAACATATCTCTCATATAAATAGAACAACCATTATTCTCGGATTTAAATGAGTAGCCATCTCGTATTAAACAAGATCCAGATACAATGTTTATGCTCAGAGCTGGCACTAAATAACAATTATTGAGGTTTAAAACTAATCCCGTAGGTAAATGTAGAGGTAGCGTGCCGTGGCGATCACATCGACCTTGGAACCATTCACGACGCGCATCATCACCTCGCCCTTCGCCAGCCTCCGCTTATTCCGCAGCTCTGTTTTGAGTTACAAATATGAGCAACCGCACCGTATCAAATACCGTGGAGTTACTACTAGTAATCTTGGTAAGGTACACATCAATTACATGTATATCACATATACCTTTGGTGTTGCCGGCCTTCTTGTCCGCTAAGTACTTGGGGCAGTTCCGCTTCCAGTGACCACTTCCCTTGCAATAAAAACACTCAGTCTCAGGCTTGGGTCCATTCTTTGGTTTCTTCCCGGCAGCTTGCTTGCCGGGCGCGGCACCTCCCTTGTCGTCTTTCTTGAAACCCTTTTTACCCTTTCCCTTCTTGAACTTAGTGGTTTTATTCACCAACAACACTTGATGTTCCTTTTTTGATTTCCACCTCCGCTGATTTTAGCATTGAATATACTTCAGGAATGGTTTTCTCCATCCCCTGCATATTGAAGTTCATCACAAAGCTCTTGTAGCTTGGCGGAAGCGACTGAAGGATTCTGTCAACAACCGCGTCATCCGGGATATTAACTCCTAGCTGAGATAAGCGGTTGTGCAACCCAGACATTTTAAGTATGTGCTCGCTGACAGAACTATTCTCCTCCATCTTACAACTGTAGAACTTGTCGGAGACTTCATATCTCTCGACCCGGGCATGAGCTTGGAAAACCATTCTCAGCTCTTGGAACATCTCATATGCCCTGTGCTGCTCGAAACGTTTTTGGAGCCCCGGTTCTAAGCTGTAAAGCATGCCGCACTCAACCAGGGAGTAATCATCAACACGCGACTGCCAAGCGTTCATAACGTCTTGGTTCGCGGGGGGTGGTGCTTCACCTAACGGTGCTTCTAGGACATATGCTTTCTTGGCAGCTATGAGGATGATCCTCAAGTTAGGACCCAGTCCGTATAGTTGCTACCATCATCTTTCAGCTTGGTTTTCTCTAGGAACGCGTTGAAGTTGAGGTTGACATGAGCGTTGGCCATTTGATCTACAAGATATATTTGCAAAAGTTTTAGACTAAGTTCATGATAATTAAGTTCATCTGATCAAATTACTCAATGAACTCCCACTCAGACAGACATCCCTCTAGTCATCTAAGTGATACATGATCCGAGTCAACTAGGCCGTGTCCAATCATTACGTGAGACGGACTAGTCATCATCGGTGAACATCTTCATGTTGATCGTATCTTCTATATGAATCATGTTCGACCTTTCGGTCTCTTGTGTTCCGAGGCCATGTCTGTACATGCTAGGCTCGTCAAGTCAACCTAAGTGTTTTGCATGTGTAAATCTGGCTTACACCCGTTGTATGTGAACGTTAGAATCTATCACACCCGACCATCACGTGATGCTTCGAGACAACGAACTTTCGCAATGGCGCACAGTTAGGGGGAACAATTTCTTGAAATTATTATGAGGGATCATCTTATTTATGCTACCGTCGTTCTAAGCAAATAAGATGCAAAAACATGATAGACATCACATGCAATCAAATAGTGACATGATATGGCCAATATCATTTTGCTCCTTTTGATCTCCATCTTCGGGACGCCATGATCATCATCGTCACCGGCATGACACCATGATCTCCATCATCATGATCTCCATCATCGTGTCTTCATGAAGTTGTCTCGCCAACTATTACTTCTACTACTATGGCTAACGGTTTAGCAACAAAGTAAAGTAATTACATGGCGTTATTCATTGACACGAGGTCATACAATAAATTAAGACAACTCCTATGGCTCACCGCGGTTGTCATACTCATCGACATGCAAGTCGTGATTCCTATTACAAGAACATGGTCCATCTCATACATCACATATATATCATTCATCACGTCCTTTTGGCCATATCACATCACACGGCATATGCTGCAAAAATAAGTTAGACGTCCTCTAATTGTTGTTGCAAATTTTTACGTGGCTGCTATAGGTTTCTAGCAAGAACGTTTATTACCTACGCCAAAACCACAACGTGATATGCCAATTTCTATTTACCCTTCATAAGGACCCTTTTCATCGAATCCGATCCGACTAAAGTGGGAGAGATCGACACCGCTAGCCACCTTATGCAACTAGTGCATGTCGTCGGTGGAACCTGTCTCACGAAGCGTCACGTGTAAGGTCGGTCCGGGCCGCTTCATCCCATGATGCCGCCGAATCAAGATAAGACTAGTAACGGCAAGTAAATTGACAATATCGACGCCCACAACAAACTTGTGTTCTACTCGTGCAAAGAAACTACGCATAGACCTAGCTCTGATACCACTGTTGGGGATCGTAGCAGAAATTAAAATTTTCTACGCATCACCAAGATCAGTCTATGGAGTCATCTAGCAACGAGCGAGAGAGGAGTGCATCTACATACCCTTGTAGATCGCGAGCGGAAGCGTTCAAGAGAACGGGGTTGATGGAGTCGTACTCGTCGTGATCCAAATCACCGATGACCAAGCGCCGAACGGACGGCACCTCCGCGTTCAACACACATACGGTTGGGAAGACGTCTCCTCCTTCTTGATCCAGCAAGGGGGAAGGAGAGATTGATGGAGATCCAGCAGCACGACGGCGTGGTGGTGGAAGCAACGGGGATCTCGGCAGGGCTTCGCCAAGCTCAGCGAGAGGGAGAGGTGTTACGGGGGGAGAGGGAGGCGCCAAGGGCTTGGGTGCGCAGCCCTCCCTCCCCCGTCTATATATACGGGTCCTAGGGGGGCGCCAGCCCCCTAGAGATCCAATCTCAAGGAGGGGGCGGCTGCCAAGGAGGGGACTTGCCCCCCCCCCCAAGTCAGGTGGGGCGCCCCCCCACCCCAGGGTTTCCAACCCTAGGCGCAGGGGGAGGCCCATGGGGGGCGCACCAGCCCACCAGGGGCTGGTTCCCTTCCCACTTCAGCCCATGGGGACCTCCGGGATAGGTGGCCCCACCCGGTGAACCCCCCGGGGCCCTTCCGGTGGTCCCGGTACAATACCGGTGACCCCCGAAACTTTCCCGGTGGCCGAAACTGGACTTCCTATATACAAATCTTTACCTCCGGACCATTCCGGAACTCCTCGTGATGTCCGGGATCTCATCCAGGACTCCGAACAACTTTCGGGTTACCGCATACTAATATTTCTACAACCCTAGCGTCACCGAACCTTAAGTGTGTAGACCCTACGGGTTCGGGAGACATGCAGACATAATGAGGGCGACTCTCCGGTCAATAACCAACAGCGGGATCTGGATACCCATGTTGGCTCCCACATGCTCCTCGATGATCTCATAGGATGAACCACGATGTCGAGGATTCAATCAATCCCGTATACAATTTCCTTTGTCAATCGGTACGTTACTTGCCCAAGATTCGATCGTCGGTATCCCAATACCTCGTTCAATCTCGTTACCGTCAAGTCACTTTACTCGTACCGTAATGCATGATCCCTTGACCAACCACTTGGTCACATTGAGCTCATTATGATGATGCATTATCGAGTGGGCCCAGAGATACTCTCCGTCATACGGAGTGACAAATCCCAGTCTCGATCCGTACCAACCCAACAGACACTTCCGGTGATACCTGTAGTGTACCTTTATAGCCACCCAGTTACGTTGTCACGTTTGGTACACCCAAAGCACTCCTACGGTATCCGGAAGTTGCACGATCTCATGGTCTAAGGAAATGATACTTGACATTAGAAAAGCTCTAGCAGATGAACTACACGATCTTGTGCTATGCTTAGGATTGGGTCTCGTCCATCACATCATTCTCCCAATGATGTGATCCCGTTATCAATGACATCAAATGTCCATGGTCAGGAAACCGTAACCATCCATTGATCAACGAGCTAGTCAACTAGAGGCTCACTAGGGACATGTTGTGGTCTATATATTCACACATGTATTACGATTTCCGGATAACACAATTATAGCATGAATAATAGACAATTATCATGAACAAGGAAATATAATAATCATTTTATTATTACCTCTTTTTTCAGGGCATATTTCCAACAAGTATCCACTATGTTCTAAGATTGATGTTGCTATGACTTTGCTATGCCTAATGCTTATCACTAGGGCCCGAGTGCCATGATTTGAGATCTGAACCTATTATGTTTTCATGAATATATTTGCGTTCTTGATCCTATCTTGCAAGTTATAGTCACTACTACGTGTTATGATCCGGCAACCCCGGAGTGACAATAGTCGGGACACTTACCGGTGATGACCGTAGTTTGAGGAGTTCATATACATGTATTCACAAAGTGCTAATGCTTTGGTCCGGTTCTCTATTAAAAGGAGGCCTTAATATCCCTTAGTTTCTGTTAGGACCCCGCTACCACGGGAGGGTAGGACAAAAGATGTCATGCAAGTTCTTTTCCATAAGCACGTATGACTATATTCCAAATACATGCCTACATTATATTAATGAATTGGAGCTAGTTCTGGGTCATCCTATATTATAACTGTTGCATGATGAATGCCATCCGACATAAACATTGATCCATTGCCTACGAGCTTGTTTCATATTGATCTTTGCTAAGTTACTTTTCCGTTGCCACTGTTACGATTGCTACGAAACTGCTACTCTTACTCTTGCCACTGTTACCATTACTTTCATACTACTTTGCTACTAAATATTTTGCTGTAGATATTAAGTCTTTCAGGTGTCGTTGAATTGACAAATCAGCTGCTAATACTTGAGAATATTCTTTGGCTCCCCTTGTGTCAAATCAATAATTTGGGTTGAATATTCTACCCTTGAAAACTGTTGCGATTCCCTATATTTGTGGGTTATCATCGGTATCAACCAATGTGCGCGTAAGGAACATCACTTTCCCTTCCTTGTTCCTCGTTCCCTTGCCCAATCTCCAAAGTCTCCTCCATACCCCCCTCATTAGGTCTCTCCTCTTCCTCTGGCCTTCGGCCACGATGATTTGGGCGATGGATCCACCCTGTTGTTTCTAGTAGTAGTAGTTAGGGATTTTTGCCCTAAATTTTAATTTGCGGTGGTAAGCTCGTCGGAGAGGAGAATCTGGCATGCCCTTTTCGGTGCCTTCCTCGGAGCTATAATATGCATAAGAAATATTCCCCAGTGATCTAAACGCTCTTATATTAGTTTACGGAGGGAGTACATCTTTCCTTAATAATAATAAACCAGCGATTGCTTCTGGTCGTACATCGTCAGTAATTTTGCAGAAAAGAAAAGCCCCTGTAGTTTTAGGTAATCAACCCGCAGTACGTTTTTAAGTGTTATAACAGGAAAATGTTTCGTTTTGGCAGAAACACCCCTATATTTTTCAATATTCAACCCGCAGTACTGCTTCAACTGATATAAACAGGACAGCGTTTTGTTTTTCCTAAAACCACATTGTACTTGTAGGTATTCAACACGTGGCCCTGTAGTTTTAGGTAATCAACCCGCAGTACGTTTTTAAGTGTTATAACAGGAAAATTCGAACTCCGCACCTCCCCTGTAAAGTTTAGGGTGAACCACTAGTCTAGCTTACTACTTGTGATAGAAATTTAGTTCGTTTAGATACTAAACAGTACTATCTCATTCCTTTCTATTAAATTCGGCAAGTTTATATACACCCCCAATTTGTGCGCTGCATGCAATAATGAAAGGGAAAGGGTGACTCTAACTAAACATGATTTATGGGCTGCATTCGATAAAGGAAGGAAAGGAAGACAAGAACGGTTGCCATATATCTGCTCCGATTGGCACTAATTAAACGTGATTTGTGGGCTATATACATGTACGACGGATGATGGTTGATTTTCTGACTAAAAATTGGTCGTGGGATTTGTTGCTTGTTGGCTGACTGCAATTGACAACCTCAGAGAATTGTTGCGAAAGAAATGGATCAGCCACTCTCTTAGCCCGTTTTGAACCACACTTCGAACCACACACATCCTTCAACTCAAAAAATAAAACCCACACATCCTCTGGCTTATTGCGCCGGAAGAGATACCACCAAGTTAAATAACAAATCGAAAATGCCACCAGTATCCCCATGAGAAAAATCGAATAGGCCACCAGTATCCCCATGAGGGAACTACCAAATTTCCAGAGACCCAGGCCCATGGCAATGACAATTGCCACGCTGAGACCCAAATTAGCAACTGCAGCCCATGGACGCTCCGGTGCACCGCTGTCGTATGGGCTATTGTCCACCAATGGCTGGCTACCGAAGCCCATAGTCTCCCCCACGCTCTCCACAGCTTGCCCTGCCCACCAACGCCACCCGGCGCCAACGGCAGCTCGGGTTGTGCAACTCCTCCGACGGAACCGTAGCTGTTGCCGTCGATGCCTCCTTCATCTTGCCCGAATGGCAAGTTGCTACTCCCCTTTCCGATCGGATCAGCGAACGGCGGCATTGCCGGGGCCAAGCCAGGCGAACCGGGCATGCCGCAGTGTTGCGCGGCGCGCGGCTCGTCGCTGGCCTTCCACGCAAGCTCGCCGCCCTTGTCGAGGATGCGCATGTCACCCTCGTCCACCAGCTGCAGGGTCTTGAGGAAGTTGTTGTCGTCCGACTCTGTGTCGTGTGTGTGCCACACTGAGTTGCTCCCGTCGAACACCTCCAGCCCTTTCCACGAGTGCTCGAAGGGCGAATAAGCCACGGCGAACGAGCCGGGCATGTCGAGTGCGGGTATGGGCGCGCACTGGGCTTGCTGGGCGCGTCGGGTCCGAGGACTAGGGCGTGCGTGTGTGCGTGCGTTGGGTGCACGGGCGTGTCCGTGCACCAGGGTGTGTGTGTATGCGTCTGTTGGCGAGCCGTAGGTGGCTCGGTCAGGCGCGAGCCGTTGGAGCTGGCCGTGTGACGCGGGCGTCGGGCACAGCGTGGGCGCGGTCAGTGCGCGGAGAGCGCGGGGAGGATCAGGGGCGAGTGGAGGCGTGGGTGCGTGCCCGGTGCGCCGGCTCGGGGTATAAAGCCACCTGATGGCGTTGTAACAGATTGACACAGTCGAGTTCGTGCTCGAGGAAGAAAAGGGGGTGTTCGTGCGTCGGGAAAACCTCTGTGTCCACCGTTTCTCTGAATTTCTTCTTCTTCTCTCCGGTGAGCTAGCCACGGCATCAGTGAGCGAGCAGAGTGAGAGAGAGAGAGGCGAGCTAGGGCGAGAGAGTGGAGGTTCCAACAATTGGCATCAGAGCCACGTGGAGGAGGGAGCTCGCCGGCGATGTCCATCGTGTCGTACGCCGGCGGATCAGGCAGCACGGTGGCGCATGCAGCGCCGGTGCTCACGGGGGAGAACTACATCACCTCGGCCATCAAGGTGGAGGCCGACCTGGGCACCGCCGGGCGGTGGGAGGTGGTGGTGCCGCCGGAGGACGCTGCGTCGGCGGTGATCGCCAAGAAAGATAAGCCGGCGCGGGCTTACCTGCTCCGGGCGCTCGCCGACGATTTGTTGCTGCAGGTGGCCGCAAAGAAGACCGCGGCAGAGATATGGAGCAGCTTGAAGGCCCGGTTCGTCGGGGCTGATCGCGTGCGGGCGGCTGGGCACGCTATGCGCAGGGGGAGTGGGAGCTCCTGCGCATGGCGAGCGACGAGTCGCTAGACGCGTTCGCGGGGAAGATCAGTGGCATGGCGGCGCGCTACGTCGGGCTGGGAGCGACCGTCGACGACGCGGCGATGATGAAGAAGCTCTGACTGCGTCCCCGGATCGCTGTCTGTGGCGGTCGCCGGATGGAGCAGTTCTGCAACTTGTCGGAGCTGCTCTTCGAGGACGCGCTCGGGCGCCTGAAGGCGTTCGACGAGCGGCCGCGTCGGTGAGGACAGGCAGGAGGCGAGGGCGCGGACGGGCAGCTGCTATACACCACGGCACAGTGGCGTGCACGCGAGCGGCGTCGGGGCGGTGCACGCGGAGAGGACGACGACGACGGCTCAGCGAGCACAGCATCAGGCGGTGTGGACAATCGCCGCGGGAAGTGCTACAAGTGCGGTGTCAGAGGACACTTCAAGAGGGAGTGTCCCCTGATGCGGAAGGAGCCGGCCGCCGGGCGTGTGCTGCTGGTGGACGACGGCGTCGAAGACGTCGGACTGCTCTGAGCCGCGGCTTAGGGCGTGAATGAAGGGCGAATAAGCCGCGGCGAACGAGCCGGGCGTGTCGAGTGCGGGTATGGGCGCGCACTGGGCTTGTTGGGCGCGGAAGGAGCCGGCCGCCGGGCGTGCGCTGCTGGTGGACGACGGCGTCGAAGACGCCGGACTGCTCTGAGCCGCGGCTTAGGGCGTGAATGAAGGACGAATAAGCCACGCCGAACGAGTCGGGCATGTCGAGTGCGGGTATGGGCGCGCACTAGGCTTGCTGGGCGCGTCGGGTCCGAGGACTAGGGCGTGTGTTGGGTGCACGGGCGTGTCCGTGCACCAGGGTGTGTGTGTGCGTATGTTGGCGAGCCGTAGGTGGCCTGGTCAGGCGCGAGCCGTTGGAGCTGGCCGTGTGACGCGGGCGTCGGGCGCAGCGTGGGCGCGGTCAGTGCGCGGAGAGCGCGGGTAGGATCAGGGGCGAGTGGAGGCGTGGGTGCGTGCCCGGTGTGCTGGCTCGGGGTATAAAGCCACCTGATGGCGTTGTAACAGTGTGACACAGTCAAGTTTGTGCTCGAGGAAGAAAAGAGGGTGTTTGTGCCCCGGGAAAACCTCTGTGTCCACCGTTTCTCTAAATTTCTCTGAACTTCTTCTTCTTCTCTCTGGTGAGCTAGCCACGGCATCAGTGAGCGAGCAGAGTGAGAGAGAGAGGCGAGCTAGGGCGAGAGAGTGGAGGTTCCAACAGTGCTCACCGCCAAGCACTCCGACTCCCACACGCTCCGGCCCGCCGCGCCCGGCGCCGTGGTGTCGAGGACCTCAACGTAGCAGAAGTCGGCCCCGAGGCCGCCCGCGCCCGGCGCGGTCTGGGTGCGCATGAAGTAGGCCGCGTACTTGCCGGACGGCGATGTCAAGAACAACACGGGGTTCTCCTCCCAGTGCGGCGGGATGCTCGCCAGAATCTGCTGCTTGGTTTCCCGCTCTACCATGCCGGTTGGCGCCGTCGCTGTGACGTGGGAAGGGAGGAGAAAGGCGAACGAGAGGCACATGGCAATGTATGAGACGAGCTCCATGGCGACTGGTGTTTGGGCTTCACTACCTGGTCAGATGAAACTTCTAAGTGGGGTTGTGGTGTTTGTGCTTGTGCTTGTGCTTGCATTGTGCGTGGGGTGGTATGTGCTTCTTATAGGGAGACTAGTGGCTGGGGCCCGCCAATGGCGGGCCTCCTGAATTCGTGCTTGTGGCGCCCCTGTCTTGCTGAAGCGCCTCATTGCGCCTCACATGGAGCTATTTTCACAGTTTACGCACATTAGCTCTCCAGAACTAATGGCTGTTAGCCTCAAGTTTTCTTTACAAGTACAAAGAACCACTATTAGTTGGCAAAGCACCACGATGTTTCAGTATAAGAGATCCACAGATATCAGAGATGCAAAAGTAGGAGAAGGCATACATGTGAAATGAGAGCTGATAATACATAGCCCACACAAATTCAAACCACACTGGTGTGATTATGAGGTTGCACCTTTTTGACCCATGGTTCACAATCTTGAACCCAACCCATTAAGAGAAAAATACAAAAAAGTTAAGTAGTTAAATAAATTTAGGGAGACTTCCAGTTGCGTTGGTGCAACCTGAAGCTGCACACGTAACATAGATCTCCTCTATAGAGCCTGAGAAAAAGAGGATGGGGCCATGGGCAAGGCCATAGTACATCTACTTCATATACTCGTAGTCGACTTGTGTTATAACAACACATACAGGGTTTTGTGCTGCCAGACAATACAGTCTACGAATTCTCTTCGGCACACAGTAAAATACATTCATTTTGGTTCTAAAAAGCACAACGAAACATGTATTGGATTTAAATCTACCGTAGGGAGTGAGGAGGAGATCCTTGGGAAAAGAACTTATGTTGATGAGCCTTCCGTGGGGGTGGAGCAGGGAACCTGCAACATCTTTAATCAACTGGATCTTCCCTCATGTTTCTCGGCAGCCCTTATCCCAGAAATTCATGTGTTTCACAATTGTCACGTCATCTACACGAAAACCAACATCAACACAAATTTTAATCTGGAACAAGCACAACTAAACAATCCCGCAAATATATTAGGATTTTTTTGGATGCGGCCATGCGGGTACCCTCAACTGATCCATCCTGACCCTCAATCTAAATGCACCCTTAGTTTCCTAGTGTAAACTCTGAACTCACAAAAAGAAACAGCAAGACTGGGAAATAAAACAAAATTAATGGTATATTGATTATAGTAAAAAGGGAGCACACTTGGTAATCTATAAAAAACTGGGAGCTCAGCAAGGCCTTATTTAACATATACTTCCAGTACGAATCTGTGAATGCAACAACAACTGACATCTGATTTTCTGATGAAAATATGGAATGCACTCCCCTAGTGCAGAAACACAAAAGGCTAGCTGCAAACAACAATACAAAACATATGCAAAGTATTTCTAATTATTGTATTTTCAGCCTTCATAACACTACAGGAAATAGCAGCAAAACTGCAGGTGTGGTTATTAGCCAGGCTTCACATGTTATAATGAATGATTCTTTTGGTGCCCGACCACTTGATTGTTTAAATTTGTTCGCCGTTCATGTGGTTCAGACACATCTCTCCGTAGGCCATCCAATCATCATCATGAGAATGACAAAGGAGATGTAAATTTAACGATCAGGGCAAGAAGCATATATTTCTTACCAATTAGCTAGGAAAACATTAGAAGTCTAGAACTGAAGGGTACAATCTAGACAAAAATAAAATCTTAACACAAAAAAGTATAGCTGTTACGTGCAACTTTAATCCTAACCTCCTAGACAATTCTCAATTACACTACTCCGTCCGATCCATATTACTTGCCGCTCAAATGGATGTCTCTAGCATTAAAATACGTCTAGATATGTCCGTTTGGGCTATAAGTAATATGGATCGGAGGGAGTACTAAGTTTATGATGAAAATATTGTCCAGATAAAATAGCCAAATGGAGCTTGCTAACTGCTACTCGCCATAATTAGCAAGGAAAGTAATAGCCAACTTCTTTGAAATCACATAAATCATCGGTATGTTATGCCTAACGCTATAAAAATTTGTGCCATCACACTAATTATACCACAGAAAACAATGTCTTCCCATGGTTATGCATAATACAACAGCCTAATCATGTTCTTGACCTGAAATCAGTAAAGTCGCAACTAATACACAGCAAAATCACAAATGATAATTATATTCCAGGAAGTGCAAATAAGTTGTGTTCTCCACTGAACTGAAGCCACTCAAGCCACAAGTAAAACCATTCCCAATTGCAGAAGCACCAAAATAGGCGGTTGATTTTACTCACCTTGATTTGGACGATGAACTTTCTCGGCATCAGTGAGCATAATGTATCCATTCCTGCACAGCCACGGAAAAACATCACAAATAACAGATCCTCAGCTGAAATCTAAATGCGTGAACAAATCATGGGGTCCAAAAAGGGAAGGGGGTTCAGTAGCGCAACCAACTCATCTGCCCTTGACACTGGAGCAGGGCTCCATGAACTCAAGATTGGCGGCGACATGCATCACAGACCAGTTAGTCACCGGTCTTGTTGAGGTGCACCAATGGCGTGGCATGGCGTGTCGCTGATCAGCTACATCATACACATCACAAATAGAGGAAAATCACCTAATAAAACTGGGGGAAAGGTTAATGGCCGACAGTCGGCCAAGCAAAATGGAACATCACTGCAAATGGAAGATACTCAGCCTGCTCAGCTTATGAGATCCAATTCTCGGCACGGATTGAGCGGCCAGAGATTGCCAAAGTGTGGAAGACAAGGCTGGAGGGGAAGGTTCGGTTCTACATATGGCTCTTGCTGCAAAATAGAAATTGGACTGCAGACAGACTGCAGGCCAGAGGTTGGCCTCACAATGCTTGTTGTCGGCTATGTGACCAGGAACCTGAATCTGCGGAACATTTAACGCTGCAATGCAGCTATGCGCAAGAGGTCTGGTGCCTCTTTCAGGGTACAAGTGATAGGATTTGCAACGTGGTGTGCTCCGCAACTTCAGTGTCAGATTGGTGGAAGATGCTCTTTTTGCATCATAGTGCGCCAGCCAAGGCTGCTGAGGAAACGACCCTTTTGGCATACATTGCTTGGCATCTTTGGGAAGAGTGAAACAGAAGGGTTTTCGAGAATGTTGAGTTGACACCAAGAGCCCTGGTCACACTTATTAAGGAGGATCTCAAAATGCTCAATGAGGCATTCTGCCCAACCATTTTGGGGGTTGGGTAGAAATGTGTTTAGGTGGCTGTCTTTTTCCAACCTGTAGGCCTCTGTTCAAGGGCTGGTGTTTAGTTTCTCGGCATCTGTTGCCATCTATTTTTGTATTATGTACCTTTTCTTCCTCACTATAATGCAAAAGCAGAGCTCCTGCTGTTCTAGTCAAAAAAAATGCGGACACTAAGGAGCCGAAAGATGGGCGCATACCTAGGTGACATCCTTGGCGACCGCCAGCTATGACGCCTCGCTCCTTCCACTATAAATCCTTCCTGCGTGTTGACAAAATTACAACACATGTGGGAAGATAATGCAGACATCAAAAGGAGGCCAAAACATGGGCTGGCTTTGATATATATGTCAACAAAATGAGTGATATATATGGAAAAACAGCAAAACGAAATTAAGTCCTTCAATATGTATTTCTAAAACTGGAATATCATCTTGATAACATGTTTATTTTTTATCCAAGGCTTGATTGTAGCATAAAATCACACCATGGTAAATTTTGAGAAAGATCAAGCTTCAGTTTCAGGCTTTAATAACTTGGTCACAAATTTTAGTAAAATGAAAGACAACGGCTAGTGGTCACCAGATGTACAAGGTTAGGAATCCTTTGTGCTTGCTAGTTCAGAAACACCTGGATGGAGGAACAGTTTTTTATATAATCTGAGGGGAGAGAAATTTTATGGAAGGAAGTTAAGAGGAACATATGTCTACAGTCTGAGGTCAGTATGTGTCAGTGCACGGGTATACAGATAATTTACCTGCATAAAGTAAGACACATATTCAATCTAGATCAACTGGTGAATAAATAGATCAAGAAATCTTTAACCTTTGTAGCTTGTAGCGATCCAAAGGCCTCTCATCAATATCATGATTAAAGCATGTCAGGCAGATGAACACGACATTCTACAACATGCTCACTGCAGGATAATGAGAGAAGGAGTGGAGTCCATGGACTGCATCACTAAAACAGAGTGAATTCATAGTTAGGGGACAAGTAGTCCCACATACTTCAGTGTAAACATTGCAACAAGTTCATACATACTTGACTGAATTGTCATTTAGGATCCATATAAGAGCTCATTATCTTTTAAAATTCCTATAGTTATGGCCATCTAGGTGGTTAAATTCAAGATACACGAGCGCCTGTAGCTATGCTTAGAGGGTAATGGATCCAATAAGAGCATAATTTTGACATATACAAATTCAAGAAATGAACTAAGCAAGTCACAAAAATCTATGTGTAGTGCATCTTCTAAGAAGGTAGATAGCTAGCTCCTCTTCCTCTTGGTTTAATCTACATTCAGCTCTAATGGATTTGGCTGTCACTCATTCAAAAAGTTCTAAGCACACACATCATGAAGCAAAGGAAAAAGGGGGAAATCAGACCGGCAATACTAGACGCATACACAGCCATACAACGATGCAGCATAACAACAAACAGGCGACGAGCAAGGGATTAGCATGAAATAAAACGAAAATATGTTTCAACAAACCAATATTGTTCACTTTAAGTATGTTCAAGAAATTTCCAAGGCTTTTCACAATCCCTTGCCGGTGAGCAATCAAAGCTTACTGTGCAGCTATATTTGTGTTTGAACGAGAAGATCCTTTCATCATGCTTGCTCTTGATGTTCTTGGGGCCTGAATTGACAACGAGAATAGCAAATATGATGCCAATTAGCAGAAATAATTAGGGGATGGAGAAAACCAGAGAAGGGGAGTAGAGGAAGGATTCGTACATGTGTTGGACCTCCTGCCTATTGGATCGTCATGGAAGCAAGGGCTGGGGTTGGGGCTGCTTGTTGGGGCGTTGAGGTTGCACCACACCATCTTTATTCAGTACAGAGAGACAGAGAGAGATGTTCTCCTGCAGCAGAGAAGAGAATGAGCTTGACAAACACAGCAGCAACTCCAAATCGAATCGAATCCGAGAGAGAGAGAAGATATGGGAAGAGCACCTTCTCCATGGCTGCAGCACCAGGGCCAGGGCACCTTATCCATGGTCCTCAACGGAAACCAGTGATGTGGGCATGCCGGATCTGAGTCTGCTTCACATCCCAACCTGCTGCTCGATCCGGTTCCCGAGGGGGGGGGATGGAGATCGCCCATGGTGAGGAGTAGGCAAGGGAAGGAGAGAAGGGGTGGGAGCTTCAGCCGTTGGGTAGGGCGTGGGTGGCGGCGGCAGTGTGGGGACGTCGCTGGTGGCGGCGGCGGTGGGCCGGTGGCAGACGAGGGAAAGGAAGAGGAATCGGGGGACGGGGATAGGGGGAGTGGACCGCTGGCCAATCCTTTTTTCTGTTTTTTCTTTTCTTTGTGACGCTTTTGTCTCCTAGCAAATCCAACGTGGCACGCGCGAGAATCCCTCTTTGATGCACACCTTATTGTTTTGGATTTGGTAAAGGGAAGCGCTAGTCTGATGCTTTGCTTCATATCAGATCAATCCGTGGCCGTCGGATTAGAAGCACACAGGTCGTCCGATTTGCTAGCAAACTCCCCCCACGTCAGTCAGCTTGCATGCAGGATTCCACATTAATTACGTTTAATTTGTTTCCTAACAGCTTCCTCGGTTCCTCCTCAAATCAGGACGTAAGTAATTACAGATATTTTGTTTCCAATCGTGAGGATCCTTGCTTCCTAAATTTTAGCAGACCATGCAATTTCAAATCAAGGCATGTATAATATATTTAAAGATTGTTTTGATGCTTCCAAAAAAATTATTTGCTTCGTACGTACTTTTCAATCATGAGGATCCTTTTTGGTTGCTTCCTAAGTAGTTTTCAATAGTTAGGATTCTTGCTTCCGTAATTTTAGTTTGGTTTGCTTCCTAGGCTTAATCATTTTTTGTCTTTTTTTATTTGTTTCAAATCAAATTGCTTCCATATGATTAGAGTTTGTTTGGAACCGCCGTGCGTAAATTTTCATGGAAACTGGAGACTGCTTCGGTTTGGTTAGTATTGTTAGTCTTGCACTAGAAGTTATGTCCATTGTATTTTGTTTGCTCAGACAAACTATGTTTTATGCGACCATAGAATTGTTTTGGGTGTATCGATGAACTGCTTCCAAGAAAATAAGAATGTAATTCCATCAAAAATTTGTTTAAAATAATTAGAACTTGCTTCTGAAGAAAATACAATTTGCTTCCATAGAAGTTACTTCAAACAACAAAGATAGATATAGGTTTGGTTTTTTGCCGTTTCATACAAACCCCACCAATGATGGCCGTGCATCCTCCCATGACTAGTTGTTCCATGGTCTTTCACGCTTTCCTACCGGTGGTACATCTTGACAACGATGGCAGATGGAAGAGTAGGACCATCGAAGCACACCTCGATGACTATGGTGAGGACGTAAACGGCAAGCTAGCAAGACCGTGGAAGCAAACCCGTCCGGACGATATAAACTAAAACATGGATGCTGCGTAGAGATGAAGTGCATTCGTTATCACTAGTGCACTAAAAATATATAAGTGTACTGCATTAGCAAATATATAATAATATGTGAATTGTTAAGCACACAATGAAAATAACGACGCAAAGCCTGCGCAACATATATGTGATGAAACTAGGAAGCATGGGGTCAGTTTTCAAACTAGAATACTTTGTCAAAATAGAGAAGCGAGGGCATGAAGGTAGATGCATGGTTGTACTTATGCAACTTAGCTAGACTAACCAAGAAGCACAAGGCCAATGTTTATGTTACAATAGTGCAGACTAGTGCAAACAGTAGAAATATAACAAAGCATGTATACCGAAGAAACATATGTAGCAACATATGAAAGCATGAAATATTGCAATAATGATAACAATGGCAATATCATTTTTTAAGAAGGTAGAACGGAAACAATCTATTTGAACAGAGGAAGCATATGATGTACAATTTTGAAGCATATTAGGTAGGAAGCATGAAAATGTGCCATCTTGATATGGCCCATCTAAATTGGAAGCATAAAATACTGAAAATGAAAATAACCAAGATTAAATACGGAAGATGCATGTTTATGTCACCTACATTCCAAATTCACAGAATTTGGTTGAACAGTTGAAGCAAATCATCCAGACTGAAGAACTATATGCAGTATAATTTGGAAGCATCAAAAGTCAGAAGCATGAAAAGAATACGATGCCAACATAACTCATCTTATTTGGAAGCATATAAAACTAATGATGGAAATTAAAAAGAATGCCACCAACATGATGATGCATGGTTGTGTCACAGACGTCGTGCAAATTTCCCCCAAAAGGGGGACTATGGAAGCAAGTTTTATTGATCAAAGAAGCGTATGCATTATAGTTTGGAAATCTGTTTGTGTGAAGCATGAATGACAGTACTATCTCAACACACCTCATCATATTCGAAGACTAGAGAATTGAAAATAGAAAATTTAGCAAATTCAAAATTATATGTGTGTGGGGGCATATGGTGATGGAACGTGGGGAGAATCATGGACTATGGTACTTTCGATTACGATGATGGACTTCAAACAGGGAAAACTACCTTCGAACATGTGAGAATTACTGGACGCCATTGCTAGTTCACCAGCCCACTGGTGGTGGTACTCCGGCAGATGATTCAACCTTCAGGCAACCTGGTGATATGCAACGAATGTGGTGGCACAATCACGTACTGCAGGGATGGCATGTCGATGTGTTCATCCGGGGGTGCCTTGCAGAGCAGATCGACGCAGATGGTGTGGTCCGCGACGAGGTGGGAAAGAAGCACAACACAACACAGATTGAATCTGGGCGAAATTGGATAGGATAGGAGTAGCGATGTCGAAGGCGAGCTCGGAGGGATGTGTGCATACTGGAGAGATGATGGAGGGGATCGGGAGAGATGGAATAAACGAGATAAGGGGATATGGGAACGTGTGTGCACGTGATTTACGGGTGGTTATCAATAGCCAAGTGAGATAAAAAAAGGAATTAGCGTTTATTATCTCTACCGTGGGATTAAACGAGAATCGATGGATATCGAGTGGTCTGGCGTTGGCTTCCTATCAGACTACTGGTAGTAAGGGTTTCCCTTTGGCAAATGACAATGGAGTGGTACATGACGATGGCGAAGGCATGGTTGACTGGTGGAACACCTGGCTCGTTGAGTGGTTGAAGTCACCGGATCCAATATATCGGTGGGAGATTAGTAAAGCAAACGAGCGCAAAGTTGATCTGGCAGCGTCAGAATCTGGACTTCGACGCAACAAGTTTGACGATGAATCAGTGTCTTATTAATTTATTTTCAAAGGAGTATACACGATTTTGTTATGTCTTTGTTAGAAAATTTGTTAATATTGGTCAACTATCTTAGCAATCCGACCAGCTTTGTACAATCTGTGATTAGTTGGGATTCTTGTTGTTGTTTATGGGCTTTTTGTGTCTGATCCTTTTGAGCTTTTTTTTTGGTCTTTCTTCTTTTTGAGTTGAGTGGGGGAGAATTATAGAGGCTTCATTTTTTCTTTCATATATTAATTTAATTATATTATATTTATAAATAGGAGCATAATTATATAGTTGAAGATTCCATGTGTGATAGTTTTCCATCTTAAAGCTTTGCACTTAGTATAAAAAATTGCGCAATTGTCCTAATTTTTTGTTTATCTTGCTATAGTTATTTTCTTGTAACCGTGTAGCATATTCTTTGTATATTTATCTAGCATAGAATTAATATTCACAATTTAATCTATGTAGTATATATATTTTATAAGGGGCAAATATATGTGGACAACGTGTATGGAAATTAGTCTTCAAGTCTTGTGAATTTTCAATATGAGCATATGTATGTGTGTAAGAATCTTCCACCACATGCCGATTTCATCATATCAATTGCCATTTCAAACTCCTAAAAATGGCTTATCTCACAAACCGTTGATTTAGTTAGCGATCTATCTTCACCGGTGAGTTCGTCTCGACGAGGGCTTAAAACAATATCCCATGGTATTATGTTTGGACTAAAAAATCCATCGCCCCTAGGTGCCACATTAAAAGTATGAATATGTAACTTCTCGGCCAGGATCTTTAAGACCAGTTCTTTGGTGATAAATGATGTGTTATGATAGTAAAAAGAAACTTTAAAATGGAGATTAACCATGTTAAGAAATTATCAGAGCTAAGTATCATTCAAAAAATAGCATATTGACGATGGGATATTCGACGAAGCAAACTATTGATGCTGGTGCTCGGCACCTCACTTTGCAACAATGGAGTGTTTGGCTTCAGTTTCTTGCTCTGTAGATTCGTGTTTTATTAATACAGAACAACTCTCCCACCTGATAAGAAAACTCAGTATATGTATGTATATACTCCCTCCGTTCCTAAGTCTCTTTTGAGATTCCAATACAAACTACATACAAAGCAAAATAAATGAATCTATACTTTAAAATATGTCTATATATATCGAATATATATCCATATGTAATTCGTATTGAAATTTCTAAAAAGTCTTATATTTAAAAATGGAGGGAGTATATAAAAATATCAGGTTAGTGCGACATAGAATCGAAGGTCTGATCTCCAGTCTTGGTGGGTCATAAGCCCATTCCCACGATATTAGATGATTGTGTGACATCAAAAAATTAGATTGCATCTAATTCAATATGTCATCACAGTTTAGAGGACCCAATTTAAGACTGAGCAACACATTATTTAAGTGAAATATCTGACTTATTAAATACTCTTTCTATGACTTAATATTAGACTTTGTTGTACACTGTCATCTATATCTATACCAATATAAAAAGACCCAGTGGGGCAGATCCAACAGATCTCGGCCATCCATTCACATTCATCCAACAGTTGTTATTGTCCTAATGGTGAGCGACTAAACGTGTTTAACGCTAAACACAACTTTCTCCTCCATGATCACCTTCCTTTGCCATGAAAGGAAAGAAATTGCCCACGTCAATTAAGAAAGAAAGAAAGGAAAATACTTTCTCTTCCGTGATCACCTTCCTTTGGCACGAAAGGAATTAAACTGCCCACGTCAATCAAGAAAGAAAGAAAGGAAAGTAACCGCTGCATCATCGCTCCACTCCCAATCGCCTCCAGCCACCGCACCTTCACGACGCCTCCCCTCCCATCTCTGTGTTGCCCCAACCCATCACCTCGCCTCGGCCGTCGTCGGCGCCGCCTCCCTACACTACTTGGCCGGCCGTCGGGGACAGCGCCTCCTCCTACACCACCTGGCTTGGCTGTCGGGGACGGCGCATCCTCCCAGCCGTCTGGAAGCCGCCTCCAACACCACCTAGCAGGCCGTCGGGGACGCCTCATGTTCCACGGTGTTATTCGCCGTCCATCCTGGCGGCTCCGCGGACAGCTGCCTCACTAGCTTCGCGTCCTCGACATCCTCCAAGCAGATCCTTTGATCCCCTTCTTGGCGGGGAGAATGGCGAGCAACATAGTCAGCGGTGGTCTCCCTTCCGTGGTCGACATCGAGCAGGTGCCGTGACGCTGCCCCCCGTTCTCGGCTTCCATAGGCTGCATCCACTGCCGGGAACCAACGCAGGCTCAGCGGCGACCATGGCCTTTGGATCTGTCATTGCGTTAAGTTTGGCGATTACATGCCCTTGCCATGCACCAGCCACCAGGTGTCATATTGATCCGATGTATTTTTCTATTACATTTGTGTTATCAAAATCTGATCAAACTCGCGTTTTCAGCTAATTAGCAATTTCAGATGTGTAGACGTCTTCTACCTATGCATTTGTTCTCACCAAGCTGAAGGGAACTGCATAGTGTTATCCATATGAAAAAACCAAGTCAATGTGATTAATCAGTACATTCACAAGCAGTCTGGTATAAAACTGACCTTCCTGTTATCATGTAGATGCTTATTATTTCATTTTGCCTTAGTATAAAGATGCATATTGATGATCTTATAGGTGTTGTTACTTATATGAAAGGGCACAAAAGTAGCGTAGATAATAGTACTGCAAATCTTGAAGTTGTTGCGATGTTGAAGCTAATATTCTGAACCTAAGGTGACAAGATGTAGGATCTTTGCTGGTTGCAACAAGCCCCATTTGAGAGGTCCATCGTATTGGTGAAGGAAAATTGATAGCTCATTGCTCAGGTCTTATCCTTTTTAGAAGATAGTCAGCGATGTCAGTACAATAAATTCAGAGATGGCATATTTATGAAAAAAAAACATCATGACAACTAGCCATTGGTAAGTCTCTGTGCTCTATTATTTTCCTTCTACTAGGCATCAAGGCCAGTAAAATATCTTCATGCTTCTCCAATCATACTAGATTTACTAAAAGATTAAGTCGATATTATTTCTTTCACTTTTATGTATAATCCCTTGTGCACACAATAGTGGGTCGGATGATTGATTTCACTGGAATTTGTGCGTACTTAAGTCATGGCTGATGCAAAGTAATTTACAGTTTTCTTTTGTTGCTATCCAATACTTCAGAAGTCTGTGTTTTGTGTAATTGATTGAATGGATTTTCTTTGGTGGTTTCATATGATGAGTTTGTCAAGATCGGGATTAAGTATACGCATGTGGTATTAGGTATCACCTGTTATTAAATAACATTCATGGATCAAATGTAGTGATATTAATTCATTTCTTAATACTTCATCAATTTGGCAAATGTCAGAGATAATTGAAGGTGGCACATATGTCCGCTATATAACCACTACGACACAAATATACTATTAGAGATGTGTTCTCCGACTGCAACGGACATCCTAATGCAACATGGGAGGCTTAGAATTATTTCGAGATTACACGTGCTTTGCACATGCAAACTTACTAGTAGACTTTAAAAACGTCATATAGAAGAGAATGGACGTTTGGCTCTCGGCCTTCGTGGAGGCCTTTTCTTTGAAAAAAAAATCAGAAGTCAAACTTTTCAGTTTCAAGAAAATCTGGAAAAAGTTACGCAAGTAAATAAGGATGTTATGTGTATGTGTAAAATTTCACAATGAAATACACTGAAATGCGATCTGTACAAAAAAGGACAAATTCACGGCATGGGAGGATGAATAGTACTCCCTTCATTACCTTATACAAGGCCACAAACTCAAATTACAGGTATCAGAATAAAATTTAATGACTGTTTTGCAAGTTAACTTTTCTTTTCATTGACCGGGATCATTAATACATTCGCATGCATGCAAAGAAGAAATGAGAAGAAAGTAGCACATTGTCATTATGACTATATGCATGCAAGTATTAAACAAGTTGGTAGTATGAGAAAACATCATTAATTTTTATCTCAATTACTGTTAATAGCCTTGTATAGATGCAAAATGTATTTTTCATAATGGCCTTGTATAAGGGAATGGAGGGAGCATCATGTGTTAAAAAGTCCCATATTTGTCTTTTTTTGCACAGCTCTCATTTCAATGTATTTTGCCCTGAAAATTTACACACATGTGTGTTATGCCTCCATGTATGTCTGTATTTTTTTTCAAAATTTTTTGAAACGTAGAAAAAATGAAATTTGGCGAATTTTGATTTTTTTTTCAAAACCAAGCTCCATAGAGCTCGGCCTCCAAAGACAATATTCACATATAAAAAGGATCCTTATAAAATGTTACAGAGGGTAGTACTTTATTATGTCTCAAATATTCAGTGAGAGCCTAAGATGGGCTCAGCCTGATAGACCACACTTCGTGGTTTACAAAGCAAACTTGAACAATCGAAAAATTACAATTCGTGGTCAGGAGTTCACAACACATCCCTGGCTTATTGCACCAGAAATAATAAGAAGAAATTCGACAAACCACCAACGCCACCACGCGGCAAGAGCGTACGCACACCCTCGATCAGAGACCGAGGGCCATGAAAATGGCAGAGCTGACAGCCCATGCAGCTCCAATGCCAAGCAAGCTGCATCCATGCTTCGGTGCACCACTGTCGTATGGGCTGTTGTCCACCAATGGTTGGCTGCCAAATCCAATCGTCTGCCCCACGTCCTCCACGGCCTGCCCCTGCCCAGCAACACCACCGGACCCTGCCGCTTCCGGCAGCGGCAGCGCGGGCTGTGCTACACCGGCATTGCCATTGCCTTCTGGTTCCTGTCCAAATGGCAGGTTGCCGCTTCCGTGCCCAGCCGGCTCCGCGAAGGGCGGCATTGCCGAGACCAGGCCGGGCGAGCCGGGCATCCCGCAGTGTTGCGCCGCGCGCGGCTCGTCGCTGGCCTTCCACGCGAGCTCGCCGCCCTTGTCGAGGATGCGCATGTCACCCTCGTCAACCAGCTTCAGGGTCTTGAGGAAGTTGTTGTCGTCCGACTCCGTGTCGTGCGTGTGCCACACCGAGTTGCTCCCGTCGAACACCTCCAGCCCTTTCCACGAGAACACGAGCGCGCACGTGTTCACGGTGCTCACCGCCAAGCACTCCGACTCCCACACGCTCCGGCCCTCCGCGCCCGGCGCCGTGGTGTCGAGGACCTCAACGTAGCAGAAGTCGGCCCCGAGGCCGCCCGCGCCCGGCGCGGTCTGGCTGCGCATGAAGTAGGCCGCGTACTTGCCGGACGGCGATGTCAGGAACAGCACGGGGTTCTCCTCCCAGTGCGGCGGGATGCTCGCCAGAATCTGCTGCTTGGTCTCCCGCTCTACCATGCCGGTTGGCGCCGTCGCTGTGACGTGGGAAGGGAGGAGAAAGGCGAACGAGAGGCACATGGCAATGCATGAGACGAGCTCCATGGCTACTTGTGTTTGGGCTTCGCTACCTGGTCAGATGCAACTTCTAAGTGGGGGTGTTTGTTCTTGTGCTTGCATTGTGCATGGGGTGGTGTGTTCTTCTTATATGGAGATTTGGCAATGGAGTGGTACATGACGATGGTGCGAAGGCATGGTTGACTGGTGGAACACCTGGCTCGTTGAGTGGTTGAAGTCACCGGATCCAATATATCAGTGGGAGATTAGTAAAGCAAACGAGCACAAAGTAGATCTGACAGCGTCAGAATTTGGACTTCCGCTCAACAAGTTTAACGATGAATCAATATCTTACTAATTTATTTCCAAAGGAGTACACAAAATTTTGTTAAGTCTTTGTTAGAAAAATTATTAATATTGGTCAACTATCTTAGCAATCCGATCAGCTTTGTACAATATGTGATTAGTTGGGATTCTTCCTGTTGTTTATGGGCTTTTTGATCCTTTTGAGCTTTTTTCGGTCTTTCTTCTTTTTTAGTTGAGTGGGGGAGAATTATGGAGGTTTCGCTTTTCTTTCATGTATTAATTTAATTTAGTTATATTTATAAATAGGAGCATAACTATATAGTTGAAGATTCCATGTGTGATAGTTTTCCAACTTAAAGCTTTGCATCTTAGTATACAAAATTGCGCAATTGTCTTAATTTTTCGTTTATCTTGCTATAATTATTTTCTTGTAACTGCGTGGCCTATTCTTTGTATATTTATCTAGCATGGAATTAATATTCACAATTTAATCTATGTAATATATATTTTTTGTAAGGGGCAAATATATGTGGCAACGTGTATGGAAATTAGTCTTCTAGTCTTGTGGATTTTCAATATGAGCATATTTATGCATGTAAGAATCTTCCACCACATGCCGATTTCATCATATCAATTGCCATTTCAAACTCCTAAAATGACTTATCTCACAAACCGTTGATTTAGTTAGCGATCTATTTTCGCCTGTGAGTTCGTCTCGACGAAGGCTTAAAACAATATCACATGATATTTTGTTTGGACTAAAAAAATCGATTGCCACTAGGTGCCACATTATAAGTATGAACATATATGTAACTTCTCGGCCAGGATCTTTAAGACCAGTTCTTTGGTTATAAATGATGTGTTAGAGCATCTCTAGCAGACCCCGCATCTCGATGGCCCACAAAAAGTGTTTGTAGTTCACGGAAAAACGGCTTTGCGGGCCGGCTGTAGAGGCAGAACCCCCCCCCCCCCAAAACGGACCCGTATAAAAGGATATTCGCGGAATATACTTTTTTACGGGCCGGCTTTGCGGGGTCTGCTCTTGCGCCGCTGCATCCCGCATCCCACCGGTCCGCAAATATCAATAGCACACCATAAAAATAAAACAAACATCCACACTACAAAATAATTATTTAGAAAAATTATCAATACCAACACAATACAACAATCATCAACATTACAAATAATCATCAACATTATAAACAAACATCCCGCATCCCGCTGGTCCGCATTTCTTATTTGAGTAAAATACCGACAATTTGCCTCGCAAGCTTGAACAATTTTCACAAAAGAGGGTTCGGCGTATTCGGTACCTTCTCCGGAAGAGGTGCGGTGGATATGTTGGATTCTCCGCGAAGTAGTCTTGTATCAACATCTCGTTCCGAGGAATGCAAAGACACCCGACGGTCGATCCTCGCCGCCTCTTTCGGTTCTCGTCTTCTTGCTCCTTCACGGCAAGAGCCATCACGAACGTCTGCTGCCGAAAGTTTGAAAGCATCGTCTCAACATCCGAGTCGTCTGAATCAGACGAATCGAAGAGCAAAAACTTCTCGCACGGGCTCAATTCCATCTACATGAACAAGAATCGCACGCCGCGTCAACCAACTATGCATAGCGCTCGGCACAAAGCACAAACAAACAGTAACCGGCGGCTCGTGGGGCGGGTGATCCCGGGCGGCGACGAGGAGCGGCTCGAGGGCGGTCGATCCCCGGGGGCGACATCGACGAGGGGTGGCTCTTCTCGCATGATCCGGGGGACGGTGCAGCGTATCGGTGGTGGAGGGTGGGGGACGCACCCGCGGCGTGATTCCGCCCGCAGATTTGGCCGGAATCGCCGGCGGCGGACAGGCGGAACCAATGGTGGGCGGCGGCGGAAGGAGGTGGGGAAAGGGCGTGGGCTGAAATGTCCCTCCCGCCAATCGCTTCACTGTGATACGGGGCACCGTAGGGGCGAGGCGGAAACCCGCGTATTCGCGGGTTGAGGCCGAGATTTTGCCGCGCCCCTCAAAAAATTTTACGAGTCGGTCGCGTTTGCGGGGTCTGTTCGTGCGGGATTTTCCACGCCGACCCGCATTTTGGCGATTATTTTGCGGATCGGGGCTTTTTTGAGGTCTGCTAGAGTTGCTTTCATGATAGTAAAAAGAAACTTTACAATGGAGAATAACCATGTTAAGAAATTATCAGAGCTAGTTGTGTGTAGCGTGGAATTTCATGGGAATTGGAACAACATTCATTATTTTTCACCTTTTAGAAGTATGAACATATATTTGTGTGCTACATCCAAAAGATAGCATATTGACGATGGGATATTCAACGAAGCAAACTAAAGGATAGCATATTGACGATGGGATATTCAACGAAGCAAACTGTTGAAGCTGGTGCTCGCCACCTCACTTTGCAACAATGGAGTGTTTGGCTTCAGTTTCTTGCTCTGTAGATTCGTTTTTATTAATACAGAACAACTCTCCCTCCTGATAAGAAAACTCGGTATATATATGTATATAGGAGTATATAAAAATCTCAGGTTAGTGCAACATACATAAACCTTATTCTTTCACTTATATGAAAAGGCAGTGCTTCTGCCGGTTCTTCAAAAAAGAAAAAAGAATCGAAGATCTGATCTCCAGTCTTGGTGGGTCATTAGCCTATCCCCATGATATTAGATGATCTTGTGGCATCAAACAATTAGATTGCATCTAATTCAATATGTCATCACAGTTTAGAGGACCCACTTTAAGACTGACCAACACTTATTTAATTGAAATATCTGAATTATTTAATACTCTCTTTGTAATTTAATATAAGAAGTTTTTTAACACTGCCATAGACTAGCCACAGTGGGACTAACTTCAACAATAACATCGAGTCCAACTAGGCAAATTTGCTTATGTGGCAATGCGTTAATGAAGAGAGAAGTAGTTTGAGTAACTTAGCTAGTTACTGTAACATCACATATCCCAATGCGGTATGAGTCTATAATCTAATAAATAAAACTTTGCATGTTACCACACTTTTTTTTGAAAACCCCCATATATTAATCAGAAATAACAAAATTCTTACAATCGTTCATTACAAAGCTAGCCACACAGGGCGGAACACTATTACATAAAACACCGTCTGACCTATTATCAAAACAAAATTTAGCAATCTCATGCGCCATCCTATTTGCCTGCCTGTCAATCTTCACTATCTTGAAATCCTTAATGAGGTTTGAGACACTCATCGCCTCCTTTTTCAGGTCCACAAAAGGAGACCTGTCAAAAGAATCTTTTGCCAGAGAAAAAGCAACAGCCCCGCTGTCAGTCTCCAAAATAACAGGACTATGGAATGTAATACCAATATATAACCCAGCAAGCGCCGCACGAAATTCTGCTTCATCCACACAAGTGCACGACCCGATAAAATCCCATGAGGAAACCAGGACTTCGCCAAGGTGATTCCTGGCAATTATCCAAATGCTGGCAGATCTCATGCTCTCCACAAAACTAGCATCAACGTTCATCTTAATATACCCTTGGTCCGGTGGTTCCCAATTACGATGAGCCTTCGCGATTGGTGTGATGTACCTCCCATTATCAATCACCCCCTTACCTTTGATGCTTAAGTCAACTTGCGCACAGTTTTTGACATTTGTGAAGGATTTCCAGTAATTTCCCACAAAAATGACAGAAGCACGTAAGGATTCTTTCCCCTTCCCGAAGATCATATCATTTCTGAGATGCCAAGCTCTCCAAAGCATGAATAAAACTTGATCACGTTCTGGCGACCCCAATTGATCAAGCAGAATAAACATCCAGTCCGGCCCCGTAAATCTAAAAAAACTCCTCGGCAGGAATATTCCACTCTTCTCTCATAGCAAAACGGAACGCACGCACCTTTGGACAAGACACAAGAGCATGGAAAGTACTTTCATCCTCCATCCCGCATATAGTACACATACCTGACACTGTTTGGTGATGAATAACTCTGTTTACCTGGGTCGCCAAACTGTTAGACGCAGCTCGCCAGGCAAAAAATTCTTATTTTTTTGGGGACTTTGGCTTTCCAAATAACATCCCACACACTTCTTTCCTTGTCAGCAGCATAACTAGACGATCCTGTCACGCCCTTGCCATCCTGAAGGTTCAAAGCCAGTCTATACGCACTTTTAGCCGAGAACATGCCATTTTTCTCATAGTGCCAAGCAATTAGATCTCCCTCACCTATAGTCTAAATACGTAACCTTAGGATCTCCTCAGCATCATGGTTATAGAATAGGTGCCTGATTAAATTCTCATCCCATCTTCTTGTTCCGCTTATGAATAATTCAGAGACCCATTTCAGTCTAGCGCGGTTCTTTTTGACTAAAACTCTGAGGCCAGAATTTCTAGGTAGCCAATTATCTCTTCAAATATTAACATTTTTCCCATCGACCACTCTCCATATGACCCCTTTTTTAGCAGATCCAATCCGTGCACAATGCCTTTCCAATTCACAGAGGTAGCCTGCGGGAAAGCAGTATCCAATATGTGACCATTAGGATAATATTTCGCCTTCAAAACCTTAGCACACTTAGGTTACTACTCATTGTGAAGGTAGTAGTAACATAGTTTAGGAATATGTGTATGTTAGTGTATATTACTCTCCACTGTGACTAGTCATATAAACTCTAGAAACGTCATATAAAAAGGGATACCTATAAAAAGTTAGTGTAGTAGTACGTTATTATGTCTCAAATATGTAGTGAGAGCCTAAGATGGTCTCAGCCTGATAGAAACCACACTTCGGTGGTTTACAAAGCAAACTTGAACAATCGAAAAATTACACTTCTTGGTCTCAAGATACAACGCAATCCTACCAGCAGGCCCACGCCATGAAAAGGCGCCACGGCTGGTCAGGAGTTCACAACACATCCCTGGCTTATTGCGCCAGAAATATAAGAAGAAATTCGAGAAATCACCAATGCCATCACGCGGCAAGACCGCATGCACAAAATCAGAGACCGAGGGCCAGGGCAATGGCAGCACTGACACCCAGTGCAACTCCAAATCCACGCAAGCTGCATCCATGCTTCGGTGCACCACTGTCGTATGGGCTGTTGTCCACCAATGGTTGGCTGCCAAACCCAATCGTCTGCCCCACGTCCTCCACGGCCTGCCCCTGCCCAGCGACACCACCAGACCCTGCCGCTTCCGGCAGCGGCAGAGTGGGCTGTGGTACACCGGCATTGCCAGTGCCTTCTGGTTCCTGTCCAAATGGCAGGTTGCTGCTTCCGTGCCCAGCCGGCTCTGCGAAGGGCGGCATTGCCGAGACCAGGCCGGGCGAGCCGGGCATCCCGCAGTGTTGCGCCGCGCGCGGCTCGTCGCTGGCCTTCCACGCGAGCTCGCCGCCCTTGTCGAGGATGCGCATGTCACCCTCGTCCACCAGCTGCAGGGTCTTGAGGAAGTTGTTGTCGTCCGACTCCGTGTCGTGCGTGTGCCACACGGAGTTGCTCCCGTCGAACACCTCCAGCCCTTTCCACGAGAACACGAGCGCGCACGTGTTGACTGTGCTCACCGCCAAGCACTCCGACTCCCACACGCTCCGCCCCTCCGCGCCGGGCTCCGTGGAGTCGAGGATCTCGACGTAGCAGAAGTCGGCTCCGAGGCCGCCCGCGCCCGGCGCGGTCTGGCTTCGCATGAAGTGCGCCGCGTACTTGCCGGACGGCGACGTCAGGAATGGCACGGGGTTCTCCTGCCCGTGCGGCGGGATGCTCGCTATGATTTGCTGCTTGGTTTCCCGCTCTAGCATGCCGGTTGGCGCCGTCGCCGCGGCGTAGGATTGGAGAAGAAACGCCACCGAGAGGCACATGGCAGCGTAGGAGAGGAGTCCCATGGCTACTGGGTATGGGATTTCGTGGTCTCCCCAGAAGCTTATCTGTACGAGGCCAGGGCTTGTTGTGTTTGTGTTTCTGTTGTGTTTGTGCTTGTCCACTGGGTGGTGGAGGCCTTTTATAGGGAGCCTGGCAATGGAGTGGTACGTGATGATGTATAGAGGCAAAGTTGAGTGGTTGAAGTCACCTGTTCCAATGTAGTATCATTAGGAGATTAGCTCACAAAGAGCACGAATTCTCGGAGAAAAGAGCTCAGGTACAACTTCTCGACCCATTTCGTTGGAAATTCTGTTATTCTACTCTCCTGTTCTTTAGGCAAGAAATCTGAGAAGTCAACTTCAGAACTGAAAGCCTTTGTGTTTCCACATTGCACTGAACGTAAACTACTCCACCGAAGTTCGAGGACTATATATTATACTACTATATGCTTTAGCAAAAGTATAAATAGTTTACGAAAATATGAACTAACCGAAAAAGCACGGGGCGCGGGATGGTCTCAAAACCCCGCTTATAGGCCGGTCATTGCTTCAGCTTGGGCCCCAGCCCCCCAGCGTTCAAATGGCCCTCTCTCCCTAGTTCGCGCTCTTAAAAAATGTCGTTTCGCTTTAAAAAATTGGCGTAAACAAACTATACCGCTCAACGCTCGAGAACCAAACTGCAAAATTGTTATTGATCTTCTTGACACCATCGAAGAGGGCTGTTTCCTCTCCATCCATGAACTTGCCCTCCGTAGAGTAGTAATTAAAGTGCTTCACCGTACGGTTCCAGAAAAAAATGATCTATTGGCGCCTCCGGTGCAAAATTAAAACATCTATTGATGGTGATGAGAATTCGCTTTACTTCCATGCTTCAGCTTCCCAATGCCGTCGGCACAACAAGATCCACTCCATTTCCCATAATAACTAGTTGTTCACAACTCACCAGGCTAAAAGTCAGATTCTAACCTCCTTTTATGCTAACATCCTCGGCACTCCTTTCATCCCAACCTGGAATTTCTCTCTTCGGGACCTTTACATTGCCCTTACCCCACAGCTACTGCATCTGGATACACCTTTCTCATGTCAAGAAATCTACGATGCTTTTGCAGATATGAATATCTACGCTAGCCCAGGTCTGGACGGCTTTGGTCCCGATTTCTACCGCAAATTCTTGCCAATCCTCAAGAATAAAGTCACGGAACACTTCCAGGGCTTCTTCAATCACTCCGCGGACGTCTCTTGTCTAAACAGGGCCCTCATTGTCCTCCTCCCAAAAAACCCGGGCACGCCCACCCAGACGCTTCCAGACCAACACTACTAGAAAAAACTTTATACACAGAACTTTAGCAGTAGCGCTTGTTAAAAAAGCGCGCTACTGTTACACAGCAGTAGCGCACGCAGAATAACCGCGCTGCAGATACATATATAGCAGTAGCGCGTCCCGTTGTAAAAACGCTACTACTAAAATTCCCACTAATATTAGTAGCGGTCTTTTAGAAACAGCGGTACCGCTAATATTGTTGTAGCAATGCGTTTATGTGTAAAGCGTTACTGCTAACGGAAATAAAATAAAATAAAAAACAAGTAGAAAAGTAAATGAAAATGAAAGAAATAGAAAAGGGAGAAAGGAAACAAATGTAAAGAAAAATAAATGAAAAAAAGGGAAAAAGGGAGAAAGGCATAGCAGTAGCGCGTTTCTAGAAACGCGCTGTAGCTAACTTAGCTATAGCGCGTTTTCAGAAACGCGCTACCGTCATGTTTCACTTAACCAGCGGTTTCCCTCCCCCCGGCCACCACTTCTCCCGCAAATCCCTCGCCCCACTTCGCCGCCGTCTCCTCAATTTGTCGTCGCCCACTTCGCCACTGTCTCCTGCCAGCGTGGACGCCCGCAACCTCACCGTCTCCCCCCGAGGCCGCCCTCATCCTCACCGCCGCCGCCCGAGGCCGCCCTCAGTCTCACCGCCGCCGCCCGAGGCCGTCCTCGACCTCACCGTCGCCGCCCTCGACCTCACCACGGCGGCCCTCGACCTCACCGCCACCCGAGCCCGCCCAGGACCGCCGCTACCCGTGCCCGAGCCCGCCCTCCTCGCCCCTGCCTCCGTCGTCGAGCACCTCCCTGCCACCGTCTCTCCCCTCTCTGTAAGCCCCCCACCACTCCTCTCTCTCTGCATTTTAGAGCAAAAATTAGTAGAGCAAAAGCTAGTTTATAGCAAAAAATTTAGTATAGAGCAAAAGATGTTAAGTAGTATATGTTAGAGCAAAAAATAGTTTAGGCAAAAATTAGTTTAGAGAAAAAATTGGTTTACAACAAAAGTTAGTTAGGGCAGTTGGGTTTAATTAGGGTTTTTGTTTTCATAGATGTTTTTTAAAGAAAAAAATGAAGAAAATGTTGTAGCAGTGTTGCTTGTAGTATATAGAGATACTAGTAGATGTTAATTAGGTTAGGGCAGTAGTGGTACTAGTAGATGTTAATTAGATGTTTTTAGTTAGGGCAGTAGGGTTTTGCTAGGTTAATTAGGTTAGTAGTGTTGCTAGTAGTAGTGGTACAGTAGGTTAATTAGGTGAAGTTAAATGAATAACCTAAATGAATGAAATTAGTAGTTAACTGAATTTTTTCCTTTCATCATTATAGAGCACTAAAGTTAACTGAATTTTATTCTATTAGTAGTTAAATGAATTTTCTTCTACACTTAGTTTTGAATTAGCTTGTGAAATTTGGACATGTGGTTGCTCGTGTATATTTGGACATGTGTTGCGGTGTCGAAGATGGATATTTGTACACTGTTTCCGTGGAATGAAGCGAGTGGCCTATGTTTTGCCGAATGTTGATTCACTTTCGTTCCGGCAAATCTCAGGTGCTCGATTTGTCCACTTTTTAGCAAAGGTCATGCCGAAATTTTCCGTGAATTTCGGCAAGACTTGTGTATCAAACTAGGACATATCGAGTGCCCGGGATTTGCCGCACCGGGAAGGAGTCAATGTTCCTGTAAAACATAGGCCTTTTTTATGTCATTATTCATTTTATTAGGTCTAGAATTAATTGACTAGATTTAATCATAGGAAACATGGCTAGCAACGATGAAGGACAGGGTTCTGTTGATTGCGACGACGTCTACCTGGCGGCAGACGAATTTTTGAGGGAAGCCAACGATGAACGGTTGTTGTTGCTTGGCCCACCTGTCGCATCGAGGACTGATACCGACATGCAGACCGGCGATGAGACTGAGACCAGCGCCGAGACCGATGCCGACACGGGCATCGAGACTAGCGGAGCCGGTCTAGAACCGAAAGCAAAGTAGCCACGTCGCCCAAACAAGCTCATGACTACTAGACTGGTGGTCATGGAGATGGATGACGGCATTTTTGAGCCAACAGCGCCTGAAGAAGCGCGATCGTGCTACGACAATCAAATAGGCTGCATTGTACAGACAACCGCCACCATCAACGATGAGAAACTACAGAAGATAGATAATATGAGGCCCTCCCTCCTAAAGAAGTTGCACCAGATATTCTTGTTCCTGGGCCGGAATGAAAAGGATTATAAAGATCCAGATAAGAACCCGGCAATGAAGAAGATAAACAAACACGCCATGTCCAAGTTTAGCGACGCGTTGGCCGCCTGGAAAACAAAGGTGAAACATCGGATCGTCAACAAAAAGGAACCCTACTCCGAGATTGTAAAGGATAATCCGACAATCACGGAAGAGCACTTTGAAATATTCAAGAAGGCTTTGTTGGGGAACGCAGTAATTTCAAAAAATTTCCTACGATCACGCAAGACCATGGTGATGGCATAGCAACGAGAGGGGAGAGTGTCCGTCCACGTACCCTCGTAGACCGAAAGCGGAAGCGTTATAACAACGCGGTTGATGTAGTCAGACGTCTTCACGATCCGACCGATCCAAGCACCGAACGCACGGCACCTCCGAGTTACGCACACGTTCAGCTCGATGACGATCCCGGACTCCGATCCAGCAAAGTGTCGGGGATGAGTTCCACAAGACGACGTGGCAGGACGATGTTGATGCTCCACCGACGAGGGCTTCGCCTAAGCTCCGCGACGATATGACTTCTCCGGCGCAGGGCTTCGCCTAAGCTCTACGACGATATGACCGAAGTGGAATATGGTGGAGGGGGGCACCGCACACGGCTAAGGAACGATCCGTAGATCAACTTGTGTGTCCTGGGTGCCTGCCCGCCTCAGATATAAAGGAGCCAAGGGGAGGTGGCGGCCCAAGGGGGAGGCGACCAAGGAGTCCTACTCCTCCGGGAGTAGGACTCCCTCCAATCCTAGTTGGATTAGGATTCCTGAGGGGAAAGAGAGAGAGGGGCGGCCCACCTTTCCTAGTCCTAATAGGACTAGGGGAAGGGGGGCGCGACCACCTAGGGCTGGCCCTCTCTCCTCTCCACTAAGGCCCACTATGGCCCATGTAGTTCCGGGGTTCCAGAACCTCCTAAGATTCGGTAAATTCTCGATTTCACTCGAACCCTTCCAAGTCCAAACATAGGCTTCCAATATATCAATCTTTATGTCTCGACCATTTCGAGACTCCTCGTCATGTCCGTGATCACATCCGGGACTCGAACAAACTTCGGTGCATCAATACTTATAAACTCATTATGAACTGTCCATCGAAGCGTTAAGCGTGCGGACCCTACGGGTTCGAGAACTATGTAGACATGACCTAGAACCATTCTCGGTCAATAACCAATAGCGGAACCTGGATGCCCATATTGGTTCCTACATATTCTACGAAGATCTTTATCGGTCAAACCGCATAACGACATACGTTGTTCCCTTTGTCATCGGTATGTTACTTACCCGAGATTCGATCGTCGGTATCCAATACCTAGTTCAATCTCGTTATCGTAAGTCTCTTTACTCGTTCCGTAATACATCATCTCACAACTAACTTATTAGTTGTAATGCTTGCAAGGCTTAAGTGATGTGCATTACCGAGAAGGCACGAGATACCTCTCCGATAATCGGAGTGACAAAACCTAATCTCGAAATACGCCAACCCAACAAGTACCTTTGGAGACACTGTAGTACTCCTTTATAATCACCCGATTCACGTTGTGGACGTTTGGTAGTACCAAAAGTGTTCCTCCGTAAACGGGAGTTGCATAATCTCATAGTTACAGGAACATGTATAGGTCATGAAGAAAGCATTAACATACTAAACGATCAAGTGTTAAGCTAACGGAATGGGTCATGTCAATCAGATCATTCTACTAATGATGTGACCTTGTTAATCAAATAACAACTCCTTGTTTATGGTTAGGAAACATAACCATCTTTGATTAACAAGCTAGTCAAGTAGAGGCATACTAGTGACATACTTGTTTGTCTATATATTCACACATGTATTATGTTTCCGGTTAATACAATTCTAGCATGAATAATAAACATTCATCATGATATAAGGAAATAAATAATAACTTTATTATTGCCTCTAGGGCATATTTCCTTCAGCCTCCCACTTGCACTAGAGTCAATAATCTAGATTACAGAGTAAGGATCCTAACACCCATGGAGTCTTGGTGCTGATCATGTTTTGCTCGTGGAAGAGGCTTAGTCAACGGGTCCGCAACATTCAGATCCGTATGTATTTTGCAAATCTCTATGTCTCCCACTTGGACTTGGTCCCGAATGGAATTGAAGGCGTCTCTTGATGTGCTTGGTCCTCTTGTGAAATCTGGATTCCTTTGCCAAGGCAATTGCACCAGTATTGTCACAGAAGATCTTCATCGGTCCCGATGCACTAGGTATGACACCTAGATCGGAAATGAACTCTTTCATCCAGACTCCTTCATTCGCCGCTTCCGAAGCAGCTATGTACTCCGCTTCACATGTAGATCCCGCCACGACGCTTTGTTTAGAACTGCACCAACCGACAGCTCCACCGTTTAATAAAAACACGATCCGGGTTTGCGATTTAGAATCGTGGGATCGGTGTCAAAGCTTACGTCGACGTAACCATTTACGACTAGCTCTTTGTCACCTCCATATACGAGAAACATATCCTTAGTCCTTTTCGGTATTTCAGGATGTTCTTGACCGCTGTCCGATGATCCATTCCTGGATTACTTTGGTACCTTCCTGCCAAGCTTATAGCTAAGCATACGTCAGTCTGGTACACGACATTGCATACATGATAGAGCCTATGGCTGAAGCATAGGGAACATCTTTCATTTTCTCTCTATCTTCTCATTGTGGTCGGGCATTGAGTCTTACTCAATCTTACACCTTGAAACACAGGCAAAAAACCTTTCTTTGCTTGATCCATTTTGAACTTTTTCAAAATTATATCAAGTTATGAGCTTTTTGAAAGTCCAATTAAGCCGCCTTGATCTATCTCTATAGATCTTGATGCCCAATATGTAAGCAGCTTCACCGAGGTCTTTCATTGAAAAACTTTTATTCAAGTATCCTTTTATGCCATCCAGAAATTCTATATCATTTCCAATTAATAATATGTCGTCCACATATAATATCGTAAATGCTTCTGAGCTCCCACTCACTTTCTTGTAAATACAAAGCTTCTCCAAAAGTCTGTAAAAACCCATATGCTTTGATCACACTATCAAAGCGTTTATTCCAACTCCGAGAGGCTTGCACTGCACCATAAATTGATCGTTGGAGCTTGCACACTTTGTTAGCACCTTTTGGATCGACAAAACCTTCTGGTTGCATCATATACAACTCTTCTTCTAGAAATCCATTCAAGAATGCAGTTTTACATCCATTTGCCAAATTTCATAATCATAAATGCGGCAATTGCTAACATGATTCGGACAGACTTAAGCATCGCCACGGGTGAGAAAGTCTCATCGTAGTCAACCCCTTGAACTTGTCGAAAACCTTTCGCAACAAGTCGAGCTTTATAGACGGTTATATTACCATCGGCGTCGGTCTTCTTCTTAAAGATCCATTTATTTTCAATGGCTTGCCGATCATCGGGCAAGTCAACCAAAGTCCATACTTTGTTCTCATACATGGATCCCATCTCAGATTTCATGGCTTCCAGCCATTTTGCGAATCTGGGCTCACCATCGCTTCTTCATAGTTTGTAGGTTCGCCATGGTCAAGTAACATGACTTCCGTAATAGGATTACCGTACCACTCAGTGCGTATTTTACTCTGGTTGACCCTCGAGGTTCAAGAGTAACTTGATCTCAAACTTCATGATCATCATCATTAGTTTCCTCACTAATTGGTGTAGTTGTCACAGGGAACCATTTCTTGTGATGAACTACTTTCCAATAAGGGAGTAGATATGATTATCTCATCAAGTTCCACTTTCCTTCCACTCACTTCTTTCGAGAGAAACTCCTTCTCTAGAAAGGATCCGAATTTAGCAACAAAAATCTTGCCTTCAGATCTGTGATAGAAGGTGTACCCAACAGTCTCCTTTGGGTATCCTATGAAGACACATTTTTCCGATTTGGGTTCGAGCTTATCTGGTTGAAGTTTCTTTACATAAGCATCGCAGCCCCAAACTTTAAGAAACGACAACTTTGGTTTCTTGCCAAACCACAGTTCATAAGGCGTCGTCTCAACGGATTTTGACGGTGTCCTATTTAACGTGAATGCGGCCGTCTCTAAAGCATAACCCCAAAACGATAGCGGTAAATCGAAATCGACATCATAGATCGCACCATATCTAGTAAAGTACGATTACGACGTTCGGACACACCATTTCTCCGTGGTGTTCCGGTGGCGTGAGTTGTGAAACTATTCCACATTGTTTCAAATGTAAACCAAACTCGTAACTCAAATATTCTCCTCCACGATCAGATCGTAGAAACTTTATTTTCTTGTTACGATGATTTTCCACTTCACTCTGAAATTCTTTGAACTTTTCAAATGTTTCAGATTTGTGTTTCATTAAGTAGATATACCCATATCTGCTCAAATCATCTGTGAAGGTGAGAAAATAACGATACCCGCCGCGAGCCTCAATATTCATTGGACCACAAAAATCATTATGTATGAATTCCAACAAATCAGCTGCTCGCTCCATAGTTCCGAGAACGGCGTTTTGGTCATCTTGCCCATGAGGCACGGTTCGCAAGTACCAAGTGATTCATAATCAAGTGATTCCGAAGCCCATCAAGATGGAGTTTCTTCATGCGTTTTACACCGATATGACCTAAACGGCAGTGCCACAAATAAGTTGCACTATCATTATCAACTCTGCATCTTTTGGCTTCAACATTATGAATATGTGTATCACTACCGCCGAGATTCAACAAGAATAGACCATTCTTCAAGGGTGCATGACCATAAAAGATATTACTCATATAAATAGAACAACCATTATTCTCTCGATTTAAATGAATAACCGTCTCGCAATAAACAAGATCCAGATATAATGTTCATGCTCAACGCTGGCACCAAATAACAATTATTTAGGTCTAAAACTAATCCCGAAGGTAGATGTAGAGGTAGTGTGCCGATTGCGATCACATCGACTTTGGAACCATTTCCAACGCCAAGATCGTCACCTCGTCCTTAGCCAATCTTCGCTTAATCCGTAGTTCCTGCTTTCGAAGTTGCAAATATTAGCAATGTAACCAGATCAAATACCTGTGTACTATCATGAGTATTAGTAAGGTACACATCAATAACATGTATATCACATATACCTTTGTTCACCTTGCCATCCTTTTTATCCGCCAAATACTTGGGGCAGTTCCGCTTCCAAAGGTCCGTCTGCTTGGCAAGAAAACACTCGATTTCAGGCTTAGGTCCAGACTTGGGTTTCTTCTCTTGATCCACAACTTTCTTGCTGTTCTTTTTGAAGTTTCCTTCTTCTTCCCTTTGCCCTTTTCTTGAAACTAGTGGTCTTGCTGACCATCAACACTTGATGCTCTTTCTTGATTTCTACCTCCGCAGCTTTCAAAGATCGCGAAGAGCTCGTGAATTGTCTTAGTCATCCCTTGCATATTATAGTTCATCACGAAGCTCTTGTAGCTTGGTGGCGTTGATTGGAGAATTTCATCAATGACACTATCATCCGGAAGATTAACTCCCAGCTGAATTAAGTGATTGTTATACCCGGACATTTTGAGTATGTGCTCACCGACAGAACTATTCTCTTCCATCTTGCAGCTATAGAACTTATTGGAGACTTCATATCTCTCAATCCGGCATTTGCTTGAAATATTAACTTCAACTCCTGGAACATCTCATATGCTCCATGACGCTCAAAACGTCGTTGAAGACCCGGTTCTAAGCCGTAAAAGCATGGCACCTTGAACTATAGAGTAGTCATCAGCCGCTTTGCCGTGACGCTCATAACTTCGGCTCAAGCATCTGCAAAGAGTTCGTCACCCAGCGGTGCTTCCAGGACGTAATTTTTCGTGCAGCAATGAGGATAATCCTCAAAGTTACGGACCCGATCCGTAATTGCTACCATCATCTTTCAACTTTGCTTTCTCAAGGAACGCATTAAAATTCAACGGAACAACAAAGACGAGCCATCTATCTACATCAAACATAGACAAGCAAAATACTATCGTACTAAGTTCATGATAAATTTAAGTTTGATTAATCATATTAAAAACCTCCCACTTAGACAGACATCTCTCTAGTCATCTAAGTGATCACGTGATCCAAATCAACTAAACCATGTCCGATCATCACGTGAGATGGAGTAGTTTCAATGGTGAACATCACTATGTTGATCATATCTACTATATGATTCACGCCGACCTTTCGGTCTCGTGTTCGAGGCCATATCTGTTATATGCTAGGCTCGTCAAGTTTAACTCGAGTATTCTGCGTGTGCAACTGTTTTGCACCCGTTGTATTTGAACGTAGAGCCTATCACACCCGATCATCACGTGGTGTCTCAAAGACGAAGAACTTTCGCGAACGGTGCATACTCGTGGAGAACACTTCTTGATAATTTTTAGTGAGAGATCATCTTATAATGCTACCGTCAATCAAAGCAAGATAAGATGCATAAAGGATAAACATCACATGCAATCAATATAAGTGATATGATATGGCCCTCATCATCTTGTGCTTGTGATCTCCATCGCCGAAGCACCGTTATGATCACCATTGTCACCGGCGCGACACCTTGATCTCCATCGTAGCATCGTTGTCGTCTCGCCAATCTTATGCTTCCACGACTATCACTACCGCTTAGTAATAAAGTAAAGCATTACATCGCGATTGCATTGCATACAATAAAGCGACAACCATATGGCTCTCGCCGATTGCCGATAACTTCGGTTACAAAACATGATCATCTCATACAATAAAATATAGTATCACGTCTTGACCATATCACATCACAACATGCCCTGCAAAAACAAGTTAGACGTCCTCTACTTTGTTGTTGCAAGTTTTACGTGGCTGCTACGGGCTGAGCAAGAACCGTTCTTACCTACGCATCAAAACCACAACGATAGTTTGTCAAATAGACTCCGGTTTAACCTTCTCAAGGACCGGGCGTAGCACACTCAGTTCAACTAAAGTTGGAGAGACAGTCTTCCGCAAGCCATCTATGTGCAAAGCACGCCGAGGGAACCGGTCTCGGCGTAAGCGTCTGGCGTAAGGTTGGTCCGGATCGTCTGGCCCAACAATACCGCTGAACCAAAGTATGACATGCTTTGGTAGGCAGTATGACTTGTATCGTCCACAACTCACTTGTGTTCTACTCGTGCATATGACATCAACGCATAAAACCTGGCTCGGATGCCACCGTTGGGGAACGCAGTAATTTCAAAAATTTTCCTACGATCACGCAAGACCATGGTGATGGCATAGCAACGAGAGGGGAGAGTGTCCGCCCACGCACTCGTGAGACCGAAAGCGGAAGCGTTATAACAACGCTGTTGATGTAGTCGACGCCTTCACGATCCGACCGATCCAAGCACCGAACGACGGCACCTCCGAAGTTCTCGCACATCGCTCAAATTTCGATGACGATCCCGGACTCCGATCCAGCAAAGTGTCGGGATGAGTTCCACAAGACGACGTGGCAGGACGATGTTGATGCTCCACCGACGCAGGGCTTCGCCTAAGCTCCGCGACGATATGACTTCTCCGGCGCAGGCTTCGCCTAAGCTCTACGACGATATGACCGAAGTGGAATATGGTGGAGGGGGCACCAAGACACGGCTAAGGAACGATCCGTAGATCAACTTGTGTGTCTGGGGTGCCCCCCGCCTGTGATATAAAGGAGCCAAGGGGAGGTGGCCGCCCAAGGGGAGGCGCAAGGAGTCCTACTCCTCCGAGTAGGACTCCCTCCAATCCTAGTTGGATTAGGATTCCTGAGGGGGAAAGAGAGAGAGGGGCCGGCCCACCTTTCCTAGTCCTAATAGGACTAGGGGAAGGGAGGGGCTGCCACCTAGGGCTGGCCCTCTCTCCTCTCCACTAAGGCCCACTATGGCCCATGTAGTTCGGGGGGTTCGGTAACCTCCCTACTCCGATAAATTCGATTTCACTCGAACCCTTCCAAGTCCAAACATAGGCTTCCAATATATCAATCTTTATGTCTCGACCATTTCGAGACTCCTCGTCATGTCCGTGATCACATCCGGACTCGAACAAACTTCGGTGCATCAATACTTATAAACTCATTATGAACTGTCATCGAAGCGTTAAGCGTGCGGACCCTACGGGTTCGAGAACTATGTAGACATGACCTAGAACCATTCTCGGTCAATAACCAATAGCGGAACCTGGATGCCCATATTGGTTCCTACATATTCTACGAAGATCTTTATCGGTCAAACCGCATAACGACATACGTTGTTCCCTTTGTCATCGGTATGTTACTTACCCGAGATTCGATCGTCGGTATCCAATACCTAGTTCAATCTTCGTTACCGGTAAGTCTCTTTACTCGCTCCGTAATACATCATCTCACAACTAACTTATTAGTTGTAATGCTTGCAAGGCTTAAGTGATGTGCATTACCGAGAAGGCCTGGAGATACCTCTCCAGACAATCGGAGTGACAAAACCTAATCTCGAAATACGCCAACCCAACAAGTACCTTTGGAGACACCTGTAGTACTCCTTTATAATCACCCGATTACGTTGTGACGTTTGGTAGTACCCAAAGTGTTCCTCCGGTAAACGGGAGTTGCATAATCTCATAGTTACAGGAACATGTATAGGTCATGAAGAAAGCATTAACATACTAAACGATCAAGTGTTAAGCTAACGGAATGGGTCATGTCAATCAGATCATTCTACTAATGATGTGACCTTGTTAATCAAATAACAACTCCTTGTTTATGGTTAGGAAACATAACCATCTTTGATTAACAAGCTAGTCAAGTAGAGGCATACTAGTGACATACTGTTTGTCTATATATTCACACATGTATTATGTTTCCGGTTAATACAATTCTAGCATGAATAATAAACATTCATCATGATATAAGGAAATAAATAATAACTTTATTATTGCCTCTAGGGCATATTTCCTTCAGGCTTGCGAGGCCGAAGTGCCAAAAAAAGTCGAAGTACATGAAGGGGCTTCAACAGAGGAACATGGGGTGCCACCACCTCGGAAGCTGTGGTTACGGCGGGAAGAGCTCCATATGGGCCAAGGAGGACGTGGAACGCGAGGGCATCCCAGACCCCTTGGCGGACTTCACCGTCCCGCAGGAGCGTGACGTCCTCAGGGCACGGCACCATTTGGACTTAGTCAACAAGGTTTTCAAGACGGACCCGATCACGACGGAGTTCATGAGACTGCTGGTAATTTTAGTTTCTGATCAATTTGACTGCACGTTAGTCATATTTGTAAACGATTCTTATTCCATTTGCAGAGAGAGCAGTACAGGATTGCGGCCGAAAGCGACTCGTCGTCTGAGGTGTTGGCGAGGCCCAAGTGGGACACTCCATTCAACCGAGCGTTGGACATATTGAAAGGACTCCCGGTGGAGACTCGGCCATCGTATGGACGCGTGCACGATGTCGGAGACGGTGCCACATGGAAGAAGTACTACCGTGAGACCACAGAGGAGAGAAAGGAAAGACGGAGATTAACTGAAGAAAACATTGTTAAGAAGGTTGAGATTGCGGTTGAGAAGAAATCATCTGAGACAGTCATAGAATAGCGTAGCTGCCGCAAAACAGGTGGTTGCAGATATGTCTACTATCTTGGTTCCGGCCGTTTTCAATAGGAGCAAGCAAAATCCAGAAAAAAAATGCAGCGGACTTTCCCCTTGCTGACTTCTTCGGGAGTAGCTCGAGTAGCGTTGCACCAGCACCTGCACCTGCTCCCGCACCGGATCCCGCACCGGACGTGCTCGGCGGTGCTTCATCTTTGGCTGAGCTCGACACCCTCACGGTATCTGTCACACCGGCCCTCTTCAATAAATGTATAATCTCCTGTTTCCGTTGCCTTTCAGATGTCTCACGTCGCAGACATGTCTTTGCAGGCCAACGTAACCCCGTGCACCATATTGTACACCATCGGCGACCGGAAGGTGGACGTGGGGAAGGCGACGATAATGAAGCCGAAAGAACCATTGTTCCACGGCCGACCGATCCCCCCGGACGTCTTCAAGGTTTCCGTGGCCAGTGTCAAACCGGGCCACGAGAATTTGGCTCCTCTGGTACTAGGGGAATGACGACGAGACCCCACAACGGCTTGGTGATTGCAATGGGTGGGTCCTGTTGTGGCCAAAGAGTCTGCTTCGTCTGTAGGCGGCCGGGAGCACACCCACGAGCACGCAGTTAGGTATGAACATCAACACCCCACCTACCCAATCAGCGTCGGTTGTCATGCTGGGTGATAGCGGACGGGGTGAGGAAGTGGCTCCATTAGTCGCTGGTGATGTCGCCATAGATGAGGATGACGATGACACTCAGCAGTATCTCAATACTGGCGCCTACTCACGGTTTGAGCGTCATGAGTCGGTGCCTGAATTGCCGCCTCCGGAGGCTGAACGTATTATGGACGACCTTCCGGTAGCAAAGAAGCCTAGGAAGAGAGCGAGGAAAGGCAACCAAGCCGCTTCTATGATCCACCCGCCTCAGCAGCCTCGGGTTCAAGATCGTATAGATATCCCCGGTGCGGCAAAATGGAATATCCCCGGTCAACCAATCCTACCTAAAGCAGCGCTAGGGTCAAGATTCGGCGATCTAAGGAGACTTCATGACGATGTGCTGCGGATAGAGAAAGGCCTCATCGCCTCAAAAAATCCAGGATACCCAGTCTATGTGGTTAACGTGCCGCGGCAATTGTCGTACGTCGACACATTCCCCGCAGAGAAGTTCTTCCTTCGATTCGCTTACATCTTCGACATGTTTCACTTGAAGAAGTTGAATTTTACGTTTGTCCGCCTTTATGCCTTGCACATGAACTACCTCATCGGGGTTGAGCAGATACCTCATATCTGTGTCGTTGACCCGTACTTCATGCACAAGGGCTTCTTGGGAGTCTGCGCAGAGCATCGTGAATATGCGAGGGAATACATCGCCAATTTCATGACCGTCAATAGTGACAAGGAGGATATTCTCGTGTGTTATCATCCCCTGTAAGTCATCCGCGCGGATATCCTTCCTTTGATTTCAATCATTCATTTGCACGGTGGAGGCTAATTAATTTGAGGTGTACTTATTTTGCAGTCAAGGGGGCGCCGTCCTCATCATCCTCTACCCCCGATACTCCCACGCTCTTTACTTGGACTCGTCAAAGAACATTAACAAAAAGGATTACACCCACATCAAGTCTGTTCTCGATAGTGTTATGTTTTACTATGGCGCACGGGGTGGAGAGGTCAAGGACAAGAAGAAAAGGGACGGCAGGCCCGTCTTCGGCCATAAGACCGACTTCTGTTGCATCCAGCAACCGGGTGATTCTCTTAATGATGGATTCTATGTTCTACACCACATGTTGGAGTACAGACGGGATCACCAGAACCTTCGCATGCCACCTAGATCTGGCGATGCCCATATTCTGCAATGGGCAAAGAACTTAGGAGATATCGAGGGTCATTGACTTCGAGCTGAGTTCTATCACATCCAGCGCGAACTTTCCCAAATCATCATGAAGGAGGTCATCGGAAAAACAGGGATGTTCTACGAAGAAGGACAAATGTTGCGGGAAGACGTGCGAACACGCGTAGCCGCTCAGCGTCTCGACCTGAAGCCTTTCACTAAGCTCGGGGACTATCTCCCTGACTTGGATGGATGGCACGACATGTTGGAGTGATTGTCGATATATGATAATGCGTCCGTTTAGTCCATACTATCTATATGACGAAACTTCGAGTTATGCACAACGAAACTTTATTTGTGATGTAATTAAACCGTCCTCCTCGACTAGCAAAGATCACTCTAGTTAGGGCATTTTGGATACGATGAACTTTGTTATTTATGCTTATGATATGTTGCTTCTATTTTTGCCAAGTCTGTCTCTTTCTGTTGCTCAACTATATATGTTGCATATCATCGACTCATGTGATGATGCAGGTGTATAGATCATCGATGCGAAGAAGTGCTACGCCAAGAGTATGTGATCGACGAGTGACCGGAACATCAGGCCCAGGTGTACCGATTTCTGGTTTCCGAGCGACAACCAGTAGTTAGTTTAGGTTCACGCTAATGCGAGAGAGGGATACGAACTCATGTACTGCATAGTACTGCTCTCACTCAAAGTGATAGCTCTTCTCGCGTATATCATTGTTTAGATGGATGACAATGTAGTTGCAAGTAATCGAGACTTGTATCGCTATTTTTGAGATGATGACAAGAGACCACTTTATGTTGGATGATGATTATGATAATGACATGATTTGATGAGACTATTTGTATATATATGCTATGATTACATTTGTATGTGTACGATATGCTAAAGGTTATTGTTTAAAGCCTGTTCAAATACAAAACAAATATGCAGGAAAAAACCCAGAAACTAATAAGATGTCACGCCCAAGATGCGACCCTATCCTAAAGGAACTCGAAGGTCCCACCAAGGATAGAAGCGCATCTTGAAGACGCTTTTGCAAAGTGGATATCATTACATCAAACCATTACATAATAGTGGGGATACATCCAAGACATACAATGTCACGTGAATACGACAATACATCATACATAAGATAAACATCCGACTACGGATGAAACATAAATGTAAACTCAAACAATATCCACCTCGCTAGCCCAGGGCTGCCGACCTGGAACCTATCCCCTGATTGAAGAAGCAGAAGAAGAACTCCAAAACAAGTAAACATCGCTCTCGCGTCATGATCATCGCAATACCTGTACCTGCAACTGTTGTTGTAGTAAACTGTGAGCCACGACGAGGACTCAGCAATCCCATTACCATGGGTATCAAGACTAGCAAAGGTTAATGGGTAAGGAAGGGGTAAAGTAGTGAGGTTGCAGCAGCGATTAAGCATGTATGGTGGCTAACTTACGAAACAAGAGCGAGAAGAGGAGCTAATCAAGCGGTCGTCAACTAGTAATGATCAAGAAGTGATCCTGAACTCCTACTTACGTCAAACATAACCCAAAACCGTGTTCTCCTCTCGAACAACCCCGAAAAAGAGACAATCACGGTTTCGCACACGGTTGGTGTATTTTAGAAGAGTTTACTTTAAGTTTACTACAAACGGATATTAACAAATTCCCATCTGCCACATAACCGCGGGCACGGCTTTCGAAAGTTCAAACCCTGCAGGGGTGTCCCAACTTAGCCCATGATAAGCTCTCGCGAGCAACGAAGGATATTCCTTCTCCCGGGAAGACCCGATCAGTCTCGGAATCCCGGTTTACAAGACATTTCGACAATGGTAAAACAAGACCAGCGAGACCACCCGATGTGCCGACAATCCCGATAGGAGCTGCACATATCTCGTTCTCAGGGCAACACCGTATGAACACTACGTACGGCAACCGAAGATACCCCAAGTTGCCTAGGGGCGGCACCGCAAGTGGCTCTAGTTTGGACCAACACTTAGACAAGCATTGGCCCGGGGGGGCTAAAATAAAGATGACCCTCGAGAGAGCGACTCCCAAGGGAAAAGTAGGTGGTGGTGAGGCAAATGGTAAAACCAAGGTTGGGCCTTCTTTGGAGGAGTTTTATTCAAAGCGAACTGTCAAGGGGTCCCATAAATCACCCAACCGCGTTAGGGACGCAAAATTCGGGAACATAATACCGATATGACGGAAACTAGGGCGGCAAGAGTGGAACAAAACACTGTGCATAAGGCCGAGCCTTCCACCCTTTACCAAGTATATAGATGCATTAATAATATAAGGGATATTGTGATATCCCAACATAAACATAATCCAACATGGAGCAATCTTCATCTTCACCTGCAACTAGCAACGCTATAAGAGGGGCTGAGCAAAAGCGGTAACATAGCCATACAACGGTTTGCTAGGAAGGGTGACAAAGTTTAGAGGTTCATGGCAATTTGGGAGGCTTGATAAGCAAGTGGTAGATAACACAGCAAAGCGCTAGAACGAAGCAACTAGCATAGCAATGATAGTAATGAGATCCAAGGTGACGGTCATCTTGCCTGAAATCCCGCTAGGAAGAAGAACGAGTCCATGAAGAAGACAAGCGGACGTGGTCGAGCGAATCCTCACAACTCCGTAATCTAAACCGAAGCTAACGAGAGAAGCGACCCGGAAAGAAGCAAACAACATGGTAAATGCACAAGCATAAACATGGCATGATGCACAATCAAGTATGGTGCATGTCCGGATTAAATGTTGTTAACATGGCAAGAGGTGAAGCATAAGTAAACTAACTATTTAGGCAAGTTTAAATGAGGCCGGAACAACAAACAACAATTCCGGAAAATCCCCATATGCATATTTTAGATTTGGTACTGTTCTGCCCTAAACCATATTTTATTGTTGTTAAGCAGTAAAACAAAGTGCACCAAGTTAATCTTTGCATTTCTCTACCACATTTACATATAAAGAAGATTTAATTCCGAGCTATGGTTATTTAGTTATGAAATAAAGCATTTTAGCATGGCATTTAGGCAAATTAATGCAAACAGCAAGTTAAACATTTTTAACATGGATGAAAGTGACATATTATGAAACTAGACAAAATTCTAAGCACTTTTCATATTTATATCATTTTAATCCGATGCACCATTTGTGCGTTATTAAATGCATGATCATGAAGGATTTTTCTGTAAAACAGTAAATCACTCGAAAATGCTAAATTCGCAGAACTGAAAAAAAAACAGGAACTGGGCCGAAACAGGGGGCGGCTGGGCGCTCACCATGGGCCTTGGCCCGAAACTATGGAGAGGAGGAGGCAGGCCGGGACGCTGGGCCTTGGGGAGGCGCTGGCCCACGCAGCAGGGCGACGGGTCAACGGTGCGGGTGAGCGGGACGAGCGGAGCCTCTCTGCTCGATGCAGAGCGATTAGAGGTCGGGCGGCGCTGGATCGGGCGAAGGCTCCGGCAAGCGAGGATGGGGCGGATCCAGGTGGAGGCGACCAGGAACAGGGCGCGGGCGCGGATCCGACGGGGACAAACTTGAGGCGTTGGCCATGGGAGCTCCAAGGAAGGCGGTGGTTGTTGTTGTTACCTGAAGAAAGGAGGGAGAGAGAGAGATATTCAGAGAAGCCGAACGGAAAGGGGAAGAAGAGAGAAGGCGAGGGCGACGGGCGCGCTGGCGACCTGCGGGTCGGGTGCTGGTCGCGGTCGGGGCCCGGGGCAGGGGAGGAGCACGGCGAAGTCGAGACAGAGGTGAGGGCGCACGAGAACCAGCCGGATCCGAGGCCACGACGGCGAAGCAGAGGAGATCGGGGCCGGACGCGAACTTGACGGCGGTTGGGACGAGCGGGCGCTCGCTGGATGCGTCGTCCTCCTCGCGCAGCAGAAGCAAGGGAGGCCGTCAGGGTCCTGGGCGGCGCCGCAGGGACTGGACGGCGAGGTAGGAGACGACAGCTTGGCGCGGTTCCGAGGAAGGGCAACGCCAGAACGGGGTCGTGCGGGCGCGCGCTGTGCAGGGAGGAGCTCGGGCGACAGGGACGGCTTCGGCTGATGGTTCTCTGACGGACAAAGGAAACAAGACAGAGATGTGAGAGGGAGGAGAGAGAAGCATGACAGGAAGGGGCGGCGCAGGGCTTATCTGCTGGTGGTGGTTGCCGGCGGCGAGGTCGTGAGGTTGGAGGAGCTCGGACTCCTGCAGGATTTGGGCGGCGATGGTGGTTGGACAGGAGGGGAAAACGAGGAGAAGGTGGAGGTTGCGAGGGGATTGGGCGCTGGATGGCTGCAGCGATCTGGTTGGCGGAGATGGATCTGGAGGGATCCCTAGGTGGAAGAGGACTGGCGGCGGCGGCTGGGGGGATGGGACAAGGCTCCTAATTTCTAAGGTTGGATCTCGGGTTAGACTAATATATATAGCAGAAGAATTTAGGTTAGGCGATATCTAGTCCCTCCGATCGCAATCGGACAACCGAGAAATAAATAGGTAGGGGTCCAAATAAGAAAACGGAGATGTTTTATAGATGTTTGGGGATGATCCGGATCAAACGGTCATGACAACCAGGTTCGAGTTCGGGGAAGTTCCGGACGCGCGCAAGAGGGGGTCGGTGGTTGTGCAAAGAGGGGTTAGGCGGTTTGACAAGAGGGAAACGAAAACCCTGATTGGTCTCGAAACGGTCAAGAAGGCAAGGGGGGACGCGGCAACTACGAACGGATGCAAACTTTATGAAAACATGCAGATGGAATGCGAATGATGCTATGAGATGAGATGCATGACATGAACGCGATGCAAAACAAAAGACAAAACCCAACCACGGAGGAAATAATATATCGCATCTCCGGAAAAGGCAAGAGTTGGAGTTACGAATATGGAAAGTTGTATCCGGGGCGTTACAACACTCCACCACTACGAGAGGATCTCGTCCCGAGATCTAGGATGGCGTCGGAGAGAAACGAAAGAGGAAGAGAAGAAGTAAAACTAAGTTGCTTCTTCGACAAATGAGTGAAACCAAAGAACCTTGAGAGTTTGAAAAGTTGAAAGAGAGAACACAACGGAGTTGAGCACAATTGAGAGCACTGCGGAAATAAAGTTAGCAATAGCGCTCCGATACCAGTAGCGCTTCCTGATAAAAAGCGTTGCGGATATTAGCAGCAGCGCTCTGCAATAAACCTTGCTACTGCTAGCCATGTATAGCAGTAGCGTTGGATGACACACGCTACTGCTACATGTTAGCTGTAGCGCCTTATCAGTAGCGCGGCATCCTGCGCTACTGATAGGCAAAATACCGCGCTACTGCTAGTGTTTTCCCTAGTAGTGCAATCTCACTACAAAACTGCCCAGCAAAGGCTCTTGCCAAACTACTGGTAAATAGGCTTAAGCAGGTCATCCCTTTGCTTGTTCACCCTGACCAAATAGGTTTCCTCTCAGGCAGAACTATCTCCGAAAATTTTCTCTATGCGGCGAATATCCTCCATGTTTGCGCTAGACAAAAAGCCCCTACTATGATTGTCAAACTTGACTTCTCCAAAGCCTTTGACTCGGTTCGTTGGTCATCTCTTCTTGCCATTCTCGAGGCCAGGGGTTTTTCGCCTAAATGGATTAAATGGATTGATACGCTCCTTAGTACCGGTAAAACGGCTATTCTTTTAAACGGTGTTCCTGGCCCTGGATCCAGTGCAAAAATGGACTCCGACAGGGAGACCCGCTCTCTCCTTTCCTTTTCATAATCATCGCAGATATCCTCCAACGTATGATCATTGAGGCTTCTAACCAAAACCAAATCTCTCACCCTATCTCGCCTCATCTACCCTGCCCTATCCTCCAGTACGCCGACGATACCTTGATCATTATAAAAGTTGACGCCTCGGCCGCCCATAACCTCAAAAAATTCCTAGATGACTTCTCAACGGCTACTAGCCTCTCTATTAACTTCTCCAAAACAACTTTCGCCCCGCTCAATATTGAACAAAAATGGGCTGCACAAATGGCCTCGACTCTTGGGACCTCGGTCTGGGGACATGGAGTTTCTACACACGAGCGCACCTGATCCCTATATCTGTGCCGATCAATAAGGTCTCGGGATTTGTTCCAGTTACTTTTCTGGAAATATACGAAGGGTGCGTTAATTTGCTTTTGCTGCTGTACGTATTGCCGTGCATCGTGATGTGGGCCAGGAAAACGACTTCCATTAGAGGCTTTGCCGATGAGCCGTGGAGTCACGACGTTTCGCCATGATTCTGATCCGTGGAACAGGAACATGGCTTTTCCGTTAGTGCGGCCGGATAGAGTTATTGTAGGGTTCGCTTCCTCTCTAGAACTTGTAGAGGCGAATCCGGGGTAGGAGACGGCGCCAGGATGGATTTCTTGATGCGGACTATAAGCGGTAAGCGATGGAATCTTTGGTTTGGCTTAACTAATTTGGAGTAGGATGTCTGCTGAATATGCTATCTGTTGTGTATCCGCACTGATTCCCTGTGCTATAAGAGGTGGAGAACAATGAAGCCCCCATGGATCTGCCACCTTCCACGGTGGCTGCTTTGGTGGGGAAAAGCTGGAACAAGCGCCAGTCTTGAGTGTAGGCGCGCAGATCTAGGATGAAGAAGCCGTGGTGGTTGAAGGAAGGAAGAACTCACCCCCGGTGTCCGCAGTCGACCAGCAAGCCCGGGGTGGACTAAGAGATTAGTGCAGAACTGAAAAAATCCTATTGATTTCCACTTGCTTGGTGTGCGTCATTAACTTGGTGTTCACAGTTAGTCTACTAGCAGCCTGCATATAGATTTGGGAGCTCTATGGGTGACTTGTGTTAGAAAAGTATTTTTTTTCCTTCCACTTACAAGAACTGTTGGAAACGCCACTCAAAGAAAACTTGATATGTGGGTTTCAGCTAGGGCAGTAATTTGGTGGATATTAGTCGTATTGCTATTACGGCATTGAATAATTTACAATCTAGTGATGTCACTTTGTCGAATGGTATAAATTTGGACTTCTATTTAGACATATTTGGGCAGAGTACGGGCGCTCAACGGCACCAAAGAAGACACTTTGTCCAAATAGGGTGACCACTTTAGAGAAAGCAATAAAGGAATTCGCGGACAATTCCACAGAGAATGTAATTGTGCCGACGATGGGGACAAATTTTCAGATCCTCTGACTTAGCTGAAACGACTATGGGACATCAAATTCATATCACCGTTCATGCGCCCATCCGTGGCAGCAAGCAATGCCCATGGACACACAGCGTCATCGGCCCGGAAGGGTGATGCGCCCGATCCGACAAAGGCGAAGTAGGAAAGGCGGCGCGAGGCAAAGACACGTATGAACAAAGTAATCGATTGCTGGGCTGCTTGAGGATGAGCTGCTCTGCTCTTGTGTGTGATGCTCAATTTTGTAATGTTCATTTTGAAATTCTGTAATGTACAATTATGCTGCAGCTCAATTCAGTTCCCTTTTGCCACTTGCATCTCAAAGTGATGTTCAATTCAGTGACCAAAGTCTCCAAAATTCAGCCCATTCAGTTATAGCATTCATTCACAAAAACCACAATCGAGTGATCTCAATCCCTATTTGCCATCCTCAATTCTCATATCGCTTTTACAACATCAAGTGATATGCTCCCAAGTTGACAATGTCAATGACCTACTCTCAATTTACACCATCATTGATATGGCCAAAAATTGATAATGAAATGATCTGCTCTGAAATTAGTTTACAATCTGAAACTCGTTGTTGTTTCCTCGAAGTCAGTTTACAACCTGAAACTCGCTGCTTTGCATGTAAACCAGTTAACAATTTGCTCTCGGTTCCAGGCTTGCTTGGTGTCTCCCACGGCAGCGTGTCCTCGACGGAGTGCTGCATGCGTGTCACCGCGACCGCCCTCTTGCGATGGTGCAGGTCAGCGACATGGTGCTTGCTTGGTGCCTCCGCGATAGCGACGCAACCTTGAGGCATGGTGCAGCCATGGCAGTGGTCGCCCTCTCTCTTACGGTGGTGCGGGCATGGTAGCGGCAGTCACCCTCTATCTTCGGGGCAGCCATGGAAGTGGCAGTCATCCTCCCAGCAGCGAGGGCGAGCAATGGCGACGGTCGTGGCGTGTTGTTTTTGGCCGCACAAAGACGCATTTTTGTTACTCAGATTTGTTTCCACCTTGCTGCTGTTGGATGGCGCATGAACGGTGATGTGAATTGGACGTCCCTCTACTGTAAATGTTTCAATCATATGGTGCCAACAATCGGATCTCCTTACAGGAGAAGGTTTTGCTGAGTTTGGCCCGGATGGTGAGTTGACAACCATTAGATGAACATGTGTCACATGATCATTTACAAGGAGGGCTGAATGTATGGCACATGGGCAATGAGATATGGTGGCACGTATCATCTCCATTTTCTGGTACATGTCCAGACTTGTTAGTTATGATATGTGCAGGGGGAGAAACTAATCACAAAACATGTTTAGGAAGAACATGTTGGCTATGAATCCATGGGGTCGATTAAGCACAATAGTTTTTTCCAGACTTTTGAGATGTCGACGTGTGATTATGTACAAGTTAAGCTCACTGGTGTGGGCATGATTTATATGCAACAGTGTGGTGGTGGTGCTGCATGTTGGATTGCAGTTCCATCTCGTGATTAGCTGAACTGAGCTATCTGAATTTGTAGAAACGCACAACTCCTGAATAAGGTTAATGCGTTCTGCATTAATGACGGCCCTATGGACATGTGTTGCCCCATGTCTGCTAATTTGTGAAGGAGATTCGTATCAGTTCAAATTTTGAAATACATAGGCAGGAGAATCGAGCAAAACCCATACATAACCACGAGCGGACGGGCATGTTCGCAACTAGTCACCTGTTGGTACGTAATCTCGACGGAGAAGGCTCATATCGTAATGCACATCCGAGCCGGTCGACACGGTCCGGACGGCGTCACATTTATTATTTGAAAAGACGTGGGCCAAGGGGACAGAGAACTGGTGTAATACAAAAGGAATACTTGATGCTATACATCCCAGGTCGGGAATCTTGGAGGGAGTTGACGATGGGGATAACGAGAGCATCTGGGCTCGAGCTCAAAACATCACTTTCGCCTCGGTCTCCTCTTTACCGCAGAAATACCTGGGACTACCACTCTCCCCGCACAAATTACCACCGTCGGCTTTCCAACCAGTAATCGATCGCTATGATGTTTACCTTTCTGGTTGGCTTGCTCTCCTACTCTCTCGTGGCGGTCGCCTCATTCTGCTGTCTGCGGTTCTAGATAGTCTTCCCACAAACGTTGACGGATTTTCTTCTGGTCTAATGATGACTCCTTCTCTGGGGCTAAGTGTCTGGTAGAGTGGGACCGGGTGTGCATGCCCAAGTTGGCAGGAGGTCTAGGTGTTAAAAACTTACAAGCGCAAATTTTTTGCCTTATGTTGAAATTTGCTTTCAAATTCCTCCACTCCCCACTTCACCCTTGGAAGGATTGGATTTTAAACCATTCATCCCTCCACATAGTTCTAGGTAGAAATGCCTCCTTCCTTGGCAAAGCTATTTTTAAACACTTACACACGCTCAGAGACAATTCCCAGGTTAATATTGGCAATGGTTCCTCCACATTTTTCCGGCTTGACCGTTGGCTCCTGCAAGAACCACTCTCCATTGCCTTTCCTGCCTTGTTTACACACCATACTAAGCCTAATGCTCTTGTTCAAAAAATGATGATGGATGGGTTTGATCTGGGCTTGCGTAGCCGGCTAACCTTAACCGCTACCAATGAACTTGATTCCTTGAGATCTTCGTTGCAGGGAGTGTGCCTTACAGGAGTACCCGACGATAGGTCCTTGCTTAATGGCACTGCATTTTCCACAAAGGGCGCTTATGTTGCTCTTGCTTCCCAGCTATCGGATCCATCTCTTACACACATCTAGGGCTCTCGTGCTCCTAGTAGGGTTCGAGTGTTTGGTTGGCTTTTCTATCTGGACAGATTAAACACGTGGGCAAATCTCCATCGCAAGACCATCATCGACTCTCCATCATGCCCATGTTGCAACGCCGTGCCAAAAGACCGTGCTCACCTTTTCTTCACATGCCCATCGGCTGCCTCCATTTGGGGTGCCATTGGGCTGCTGCCCCATCACTCTCCCCTGTCCGACTTATGGAACGCGCTGGTTCGGCATGGCCTACCTCAGTCTATCTAGCATTTCATTTTGCTACTCATATTATGGAAAATTTGGGATACTCGCAACGGCAAAACATTTAGGGACTTGTCCCCTTCTCCGTGTAATGTAATTAGGGCTATTATCTCTGATCTCACTTTATGGTCTCACCGCCTTAAAAAGGCGGATCAAAAAATTCACGCCGGATTGTGGCGGCATTTTTTTCACCTCTCGTCTTGTCTGAACTACTATTTTTTAAAATATATTCAGGTGAGGAGTCTCCCCCCCCCTCCCTGGTGACAGTTTCAATATATATATATATGAACTAGAGGCACTTCTTGCGACGAGCACTCCTGGACCCCTCCACCTCCACCAGCTACATCAACACCCATCCATCCAAGATCCTCTCCTTAGAGCATCTCCAACAGACGCGCGCTAAAAAAAATTTACAGCGCTGAAATAGTGTTTTTGCGCTCGGGAGGTTTGCCAGACGCACAAAAACACGGCGCCCAACCCGGCGGCCCTACATGCAGCAGTCCGCGCGCACAAGCCGGCGCTCCAAATTTGCAGGCCCGCAGCCCGCGTGCGCTAAATTTACAGCTTCGTTTTTATCATGCTCTATTTTACAGCTTCTGCTAAAGCGCTGTTTTTTATTGCACGCGCTATATAGGCATCTTTTTCAGCACGCGCTTTATTTGATACTTCTGTTGGAGATGCTCTCACTCGACTAGAGAAATCACAATAGGCCGCACCTCCTGCGCCAACCCACCCACCAAGCTCGGCCGCGGCTCCTTTTTTTTGGAGCACTTTTTTAAAATTTTAAGAATACCTAGCCAGGGCCGGCCCTGGACCAAGCAGGCGTGACAGCCCAGAGCCCAGCCTGATGGCACTAGTAGAAAAAGGGCCTATAGTCCCGGTTCATAAGGGCCTTTAGTCCCGGTTCGTGAACCGGGACTAAAGGGTCGGTACTAATACCCTCACCCTTTAGTCCGGTTCTATCCGTAACCGGGGAGATCAAACCTCCACGTGGCTGTCCGTGAGCTCAGGCGGGAGGGCCTTTGGTCCCGGTTGGTGGCACCAACCGGGACCAATTGGCATCCACGCGTCAGCCTTTCTTTGGCTCTGGTTTTTGATTTTTTTCAAAAGAGGGGGGGGTTTGGGGGGTTTTGGGGGGTTAATTTAGGTGTTTCATATATTGTGCTATAGCTAGCTAATTAATAGAGAAAAGTGTCCTTTCTTTTGTCCGTGCTTGGTCGACGCTACGTACTATACATACGTATAGAGAGGACTAACTAGACATGCTAGCTAGCTAGTAATTAAGCAAATGTAAGATCGTCATGAACATATATATGCATACAGAGAGAAGTGATATCGACCACCTCTCCTTCTCCGAAAGATTGGTCGAACAACAAGTTCTCGTATATCTATCCGACGCTACCGACTACATATATACAATAATTATCTTTTAAAATACGGACGCTAGCGTGGTCCACATGGTATTCCCGTCTTCAGCGATCACATAGTCAAGAAAGAATGCCGCCAATTCCTCTTGAATTGCTCGCATGCGATCACGGTGCTAGGAGTTCATCCATTGCCGAAACATCTAATTTTAAGAAAGGGGTCAATATATATATATATATATATATATATATATATATATATATATATATATATATATATATATGAATTAATGAAACTCAAAACAAATGATGGTAATAATATAAAATTGTGAATATTTTTATTTACGCACTCCAAATTGTTTGTCGGAGTAGCCCCTCTCACAGTCGTGTGGCGGATGGACTCGCAAACGTAGTATCCATGTAAATCATTCCCTTGTTCCTGCCACAACCACTTTACAAGAAGTAGAGGTCAATCAAACTGATAATTATATATAGCAAGCACATGCTAAATGGTATTGATGAAACTAGCGCTTGAATCACTAGGAGATGCGCGTGGAATATGCTACTATATAGTACTTACTTTGGGTGTCTAAATTGCAGCTTCTTCCGGTAGTCCCGAGCTTTTTGGTGAATTTTCCCCAAGCCCTGCCATACAAAGAAAACAATTACTTGATATCAGAAATGAACAAAGTTCTTGATATGGTGGATAATGATCGATTTAACTTACTTCTCGAGCATTTCGGTCATTTCCGCATACTCCTTGGGATCTTTTCGTCTCGAGTCTAAGACAGTTACTACTCCTGCTCAAGCTTAATCTCTAGGAGAATATAGTGGAACCTGCGCAAGCATGCATAACTCATCAATATTACATTTATATAAACTGGACTAAAAAAGGGAAAACCGAATATGACACAAGACAGTAACACTCACGAGTAGTAGTAAGGAAAGAGTATTGTATATTTGTGTTCATTTATTTCCAACCATCGTAGCAAGTTGGCCTCGGTTTCCTTGGCACGATATTTAACCTCATTTGCATCGATGAGATATGTGTTAATGAACCCAATATCACCCACTTGTTTTTTCTTCATTTCGCGATCTTCAATCTGCATAATATAGTGAGGATATTTATAAATATATGCAATGAAAGAGCTGAGTTATATAGAGATACTTAATGATGTAAGTAGTACTACTTACAGACGAAGAGCAGGTGACCGTTGCTTTATCGATGGCCAATTGATTGAAAAACTGATAGAACTCCTCAAATGGAATAGGCAACAGTTCAATTCCAAGGAGGTCATGCTCCTTTTAACTCTCAAATACAAAGTATTCCTCCCGCCGACTCTTTGCAGGTTTTCATGTACCAATCATGCAATCTTTGCATCATCGTTGTTAGAGAGCTTTCATCTTTGACGAGAGGCTTCCTGCATCGTATCTTTGTATCTCGCACCTCCAAGAAATCAAATTGTACATCGTCGGGCAAGTAATCTGCAGGATTGCCATAACCGGGCACCATCCTCGGATCGACGATGTCGCTAGCAGCACCTTGAGCGGGGGCACGATTCTTCGCTTGTTCGCCGAGCTAGGCAATTTGTTTCCCAGCTCGTCGTTCTTTCATCCTTTGATCACCGACAAGATTTCCCGATCTCTCCGCCTCGGCAAATGCCTTTCCAATAATGCGCTCATAGTTGCCTTTCGCGGAGACTTGGGTGGTTTTGTCAGTGCAGGCAGAGTGAGCTTCGCTTTGACCGGATCTACCTTCTGCTAGGGAGGTGGATGTCTCTTTGCTTTCTACCCTTGAAAACAGTCATCCACTTCGGTCTGCGCGGTCTTCGCGTTTTCCTCCTCGCTACTCAGACGGTAACTTCTCCGAGTCTTGAGAGAAGGACCGAATCAGATCTCCTCCCGCCTTTGGCAAGATCTTGCTAGACGCCGCAGAAAGCAGACGGAGCGGATGTCTTCTTTCCTTGCTTACGAGGCGGAGGAGAAGGACTACGACGCCACGGAGCAGCCGGAGCGGCGGCGGGTCTCTTCCGCCCTTGCTGACGAGGCGGAGAAGGAGGAGGCTGGCTGCCCGGACGCGCCGGTGCAGGCGGAGAAGGAGACGGAGTGCCGCCACGCGCCGGAGAAGGAGCCAGCCGAGTGCCCTGATCGTCACTCGCCGGAAGAGGAGGCGGTGGAGGAGGCGGAGTGCCCTGACTCGCCGGAGAAGGAGGAGGAGGCGGTGGAGGAGGCGGAGTGCCCTGACTCGCCGGAGGAGGAGAAGAGGCGGAGGCGTCTAGTTCGGAAGGTTGATGAGATCCTTCCGCCATAGGCATGGAGTCTTCGTGAGCGTAACCCAGCCGATACTCCCCTTCACCGGTAGGGTGGTCAAGCCGAGCTCCTCAAATCCCTCCGTTATTTCATCGACCATCACCTTAGCATATCCTTCGGAATCGGCCGGCGGTGAAAAGTTGAGTCGGGTTTAGTGGGATAAACAGAGCCAACAGCCGCCTTGACCTTTAAATTGCTCCATTGCGCCATAAGGTGGCAACTTTCAGCATCCGTGATAGCATCCACGGGATAGCCGGGCAGGAGCCGTCAAGGCATCTTGCTGGTCAAGCAGCTCGGTGGAAGTCACGCCGCTTCTCGCCGAGATGGCGGGGTAACCGGGGAAGCTTCGCAGGTCGCTTTGTTGTGATCGGCCGCTTCTCGTTCCTCTAGCCCCATTACCCTTCGTGCAGCGCCTGCATTAGGCTCTGCTCCAGCTTTCTTCCTCCTCTCATGGGTTTTGTAACCCCCTGCGTCTCGAAATCCAGCCTTCCACGAAAGGGAGCTGGCGTGCCTCGTGGTCCGTCTGTGGTGCTCAGGATTCGAGGGCCATTGTGAGCTCGTCCTTCTCCCCTGTCGAACGAACTTCCCTTGCTGCTGCTTCGATATAATGCTTAAGCCTCTTGACCGGTATGTCCAATTGTTCGTCCGTCCAAATGCACTTCCCGTTATAGGGTCCAAGGATCCGCCGCCTCAAGAACCAAGTCCGCAACGGTCTGCCAGTTCATTGTCTCGGGTTCGATCCCTTTATCAAGCGAGATCATTCTCAGCCTTGGACCACTTAGGCCGAGCTATGAGGTAGCCACGACCCCGCATGATGATGAAGCTTCTTCTTCGCAGCATTTCTCTTGTTTGTCGCTGACATCTTTTACTCTTTTCCGATGTCTTGTAGGCCACAAATGCGGGCCATCATCTCGATCTTCTCATATTTGCCCGTGAATTCTGGTGTCTCATTTTTTTCGACATACGTATTGAGGTCTTTCTTCCAATTCCTGAATAGTTCTGCCATCTACTTAAGAGCAAAAGACTTGATTAATGGCTCTATTATCGGCTTCTCCGGATCATCCTCTGGCGGTAGGGTAAAATTTGACTTCAGCTCACCCAAAGATCATTTTTCTGCATATCATTGACATAAGACACCTCGTGGTCTTCGTTCTTAGGCTTATATCATTGGTGGATGCTGATCGGGATCTTGTCCCTAACCGTAACCCATGACCGAGCAACAAATGCCTTCTTTGTCGGTAGGGTTCAATCGGTTGGCCGTCAGCGATTTGTATGAGCTCAAACTTTTCATCCGAGCTCAACTTTTTCTTCGGCCTCGCCTCTTTACCGGGTTGTGCTCGATCCTGAGGGCTAGAAAAAAGAACAAAGACGAGAGTTAATTAATATGTGTACATATATATATACCAAAACAAAGACGAGAGCTAGTCAGCACAGGCTTAACTAATATATATACTGAAGGAAATATGCCCTAGAGGCAATAATAAAGTTATTATTTATTTCCTTACATCATGATAAATGTTTATTATTCATGCTAGAATTGTATTAACCGGAAACATAATACATGTGTGAATATATAGACAAACAGAGTGTCACTAGTATGCCTCTACTTGACTAGCTCGTTAATCGAAGATGGTTATGTTTCCTAACCATAGATATGAGTTGTCATTTGATTAACGGGATCACATCATTAGGAGAATGATCTGATTGACATGACCCATTCCGTTAGCCTAGCACTTGATCGCTTTAGTATGTTGCTATTGCTTTCTTCATGACTTATACATGTTCCTGTAACTATGAGATTATGCAACTCCCTGCTTACGGAGGAACACTTTGGTGCTACCAAACGTCACAACGAATCGGGTGATTATAAAGGAGTACTACAGGTGTTTCCAAAGGTACATGTTGGGTTGGCGATTTTCGAGATTAGGTTTTGTCACTCCGATTGTCGGAGAGGTATCTCTCGGCCCTCTCGGTAATGCACATCATTATAAGCCTTGCAAGCAATGTGACCAATGAGTTCGTTCACGGGATGATGCATTACGTAACGAGTAAAGAGACTTGCCGGTGACGAGATTGAACTAGGTATTGGATACCGACGATCGAATCTCGGGCAAGTAACATACCGATGACAAAGGGAACAACGATGTTGTTATGCGGTTTGACCGATAAAGATCTTCAGAGAATATGTAGGAGCCAATATGGGCATCCAGGTTCCGCTATTGGTTATTGACCAAGAATAGTTCTAGGTCATGTCTACATAGTTCTCGAACCCGTAGGGTCCGCACGCTTAAGGTTTCGGCGATGCTTATATTATGAGTTTATGAGTTTTGATGTACCGAAGGAGTTCGGAGTCCCGGATGAGATCGGGGACATGACGAGGAGTCTCGAAATGGTCGAGACGTAAAGATCGATATATTGGACGACTATATTTGGAGTTCGGAAAGGTTCCGAGTGATTCGGGTATTTTTCGATGTACCGGAGAGTTACGGGAATACGTATTGGGCCTTATTGGGCCATACGGGAAAGAAGGAAAAGGGCCTCAAGGGGGGCCGCACCCCTTCCCTTGGTCTGGTCCGACTTGGACTAGGGAAAGGGCGCCTCTTCCTTCTCCTTTCCCTTCCCTTTCCTTCTCTCCTACTCCTACTACATGGAAGGTTTCCTAGTTGGACTAGGAAGGGGAATCCTACTCGGTGGGAGTAGGACTCCCCTAGGGCGCCGCCATAGAGAGGGCCGCCCTCCCTCCTCCACTCCTTTATATACGGGGCAGGGGCACCCCATAGACACACAAGTTGATCTACGGATCGTTCCTTAGCCGTGTGCGGTGCCCCTCCACCATATTCCACTTCGGTCATATCGTCGCGGAGCTTAGGCGTAAGCCTGCGTCGGTGAAGTCATATCGTCATGGAGCTTAGGCGAAGCCCCGCGTCGGTGGAGCATCATCATCGCCACCACGCCGTCGTCGACGGAACTCATCCCCGACACTTTGCTGGATCGGAGTCCGCGGATCGTCATCGAGCTGAACGTGTGCAGAACTCGGAGGTGCCGTACGTTCGGTACTTGGATCGGTCGGATCGTGAAGACATACGACTACATCAACCGCGTTGTTATAACGCTTCCGCCACGGTCTCACGAGGGTACGTGGACATATACTCTCCTCTCGTTGCTATGCATCACCATGATCTTGCGTGTGCGTAGGAAATTTTTGAAATTACTACGTTCCCCAACGGTGGCATCCGAGCCTAGGTTTTTATGGTTTGATGTTTTGCACGAGTAGAACACAAGTGAGTTGTGGGCGATACAAGTCATACCGCCTACCGGCATGTCATACTTTGGTTCAGCGGTATTGTGAGATGAAGCGGCCCGGACCGACATTACGCCAGACGCTTACGCGAGACTGGTTTCACTGCTACGAGCACTCGTGCTTAAAGGTGGCTGGCGGGTGTCTGTCTCTCTCACTTTAGTTGAACCGGTGTGACTACGCCCGTCCTTGCGAAGGTTAAACGGAGTCTATTTGACAAACTATCGTTGTGGTTTTGATGCGTAGGTGAGAACGGTTCTTGCTAAGCCCGTAGCAGCCACGTAAAATTTGCAACAACAAAGTAGAGGGCGTCTAACTTGTTTTTGCAGGGCATGTTGTGATGTGATATGGTCAAGACGTGATGAGATATAAGTTGTTGTATAAGATGATCATGTTTTGTTGAAGTTATCGGCAATCGGCGGAAGCCCTATGGTTGTCTCTTTGTTGCATAAGATGCAAGTGCCAAATAATTGCTTTTACTTTATCGCTATGCGATAGCAATAGTTGCAAGAGCAATAGTTGGCGAGACAACCATGTGATGACACATTGATATAGATCAAGATGATGAAGATCATGGTGTCGTGCGGTGACGATAGAGATCATGACAGTACTTTGGAGATGGAGATCAAAGGCGCAAGATGATCATGGCCATATCATGTCACATATTTTGATTGCATGTGATGTTTATCTATTATACATCTTATTCTTGCTTTGATTGACGGTAGCATTTTAAGATGATCTCTCACTAATTATCAAGAAGTGTTCTCCCCGAGTATGCACCGCTGCCAAAGTTCGTCGTGCCTGCATACACCACGTGATGATCGGGTGTGATAAGCTTCACGTCCATCTACAACGGGTGCAAGCCAGTTTTGCACACGCTGAATACTCGAGTTAAACTTGACGAGCCTAGCATATGCAGATATGGCCTCGGAGCACGGAGACCGAAAGGTCGGCGTGAATCATATAGTAGATATGATCAACATAGTGATGTTCACCATTGAAAACTACTCCATCTCACGTGATGATCGGTTATGGTTTAGTTGATTTGGATCACGTGATCACTTAGATGACTAGAGAGATGTCTGTCTAAGTGGGAGTTCTTAAGTAATATGATTAATTGAACTTAAATTTATCATGAACTTAGTCCCGGTAGTATTTTGCAAATTATGTTGTAGATCAATAGCTCGCGTTGTTGCTTTCATATGTTTATTTCCATATGTTCCTAGAGAAAATTGTGTTGAAAAATGTTAGTAGCAATGATGCGGATTGGATCCGCGATCCGAGGTTTATCCTCAATGCCGCATGAAGAATTATGTCCTTAATGCAATCGCTAGGTGACAGACCTATTGCAGAGCGTATGCGCACGTTATGAACGTTTGGCTAGCTCAATATGATGACTACTTGATAGTTTAGTGCACCATACTTAACGGCTTAGAATCGGGACTTCAAAGACGTTTTGAACGTCATGGACCATATGAGATGTTCCAGGAATTGAAGTTAATATTTCAAGCAAATACCCGAGTTGAGAGATATGAAGTCTCCAACAAGTTCTATAGCTAAAAGATGGAGGAGAATCGCTCAACTAGTGAGCATGTGCTCAGATTGTCCGAATACTTCAATCGCTTGAATCAAGTGGGAGTTAATCTTCCAGATAAGATAGTGATTGACAGAATTCTCTAGTCACCATCACTAAGTTACTAGAACTTCGTGATGAACTATAGTATGCAGGGGATGACGAAAACGATTCCCGAGCTCTTCGTGATGTTGAAATCAACGAAGGTAGAAATCAAGAAAGAGCATCAAGTGTTGATGATTGACAAGACCACTAGTCTCAAGGAAAAGGGCAGAAGAAGGGGAACTTCAAAAGGAACAGCAAGCAAGTTGCTGATCGAGTGAAGAAGCCCAAGTCCGGACCTAAGCACGAGACTAAGTACTTTTTGCAATGGAACTGGTCACCGGAAGCGGAACTACCCCTGAATATTTGGTGGATAAGAAGGATGGCAAAGTGAACAAAGGTATATTTGATATACAGATTATTGATGTGTATTTTACTAGTGTTCATAGCAACCCCTCGGTATTTGATAATCGGTATAGTTGCTAAGAGTAGTAACTTGAAACGGGAGTTCTGTAATGAATGTAAACTAGTTGAAGGGAAGTGACGATGAGTGTTGGAAGTAGTTCCAAGATTGATATGATCATCATCGCACACTCCCTATACTTTCGGGATTAGTGTGGAACCTAAATAAGTGTTATTTGGTGTTGAGCATAAATATGATTTGATCATGTTTATTGCAATACGGTTATTCATTTAAGTAAGAGAATAAATTGTTGTTCTGTTTACATGAATAAAACCTTATATGGTTACACACCCAATGAAAATGGTTCATTGGATCTCGATCATAGTGATACACATATTCATAATATTGAAACCAAAAGATGCAAAGTTAATAATGATAGTGCAACTTATTTGTGGCACTGCCGTTTAGGTCATATTGGTGTAAAGCGCTTGAAGAAAACTCCATGTTGATGGACTTTTGTAATCACTTGACTATGAATCACTTGGTGCTTGCGAACCGTGCCTTATGGGCAAGATGACTAAAACTCCGTTCTCCGGAACAATGGAACAAGCTACCGACTTCTTGTAAATAATACATACCGATGTATGCGATTCAATGAGTGTTGATGCTCGTGGCAGGTATCGTTATTTTCTGACCTTCACAAAATGATTTGAGCAGATATGAGTATATCTACTTGATGAAACATAAGTCTGAAATAATTGAAAAGTTCAAAAAAATTCAGAGTGAAGTGGAAAATCATCGTAACAAGAAAATAAAGTTTCTGCGATCTGATCGTGGAGATAAATATTTGAGTTACGAGTTTGGTCTTCATTTGAAACAATGTGAAATAGTTTCGCAACTCACGCCATATGGAACACCACAACATAATGGTGTGTCCGAAAGTCGTAACCGCACTTTATTGGATATGGTGCGATCTATGATGTCTCTTATCAATTTACCACTATCGTTTTGGGGTTATGCATTAGAGACAGCTGCATTCACGCTTAATAGGGCACCGCCTAAAATCCGTTGAGGCAACACCGTATGAACTATGGTTTAACGATGAAACCTAAGCTGTCGTTTCTTAAAGTTTGGAAGTTGTGATGCTTATGTGAAAAAGTTTCATCTGATAAGCTCAAACCCAAATCGGAGAAGTGCGTCTTCATAGAATACCCAAAGGAAATTGTTGGGTATACCTTCTATCACAGATCCGAAGGCAAAACATTCGTTGCTTATAAATGGATCCTTTCTAGAGAAGGAGTTTCTCTCGAAAGAAGTGAGTGGGAGGAAAGTGGAGCTTGATAAGGTAATTTGTACCTTCTCCCGAATTGGAAAGTATTTCATCACGGAAATCAGTTCCAGTGATTCCTACACCAATTAGTGAGGAAGCCAATGATGATGATCATGTAACTTCAGATCAAGTCACTACCGAATCCCGTAGGTAAACCAGAGTGAGATCCGCACCAAAGTGGTACGGCAATCCTGCTCGGAAGTCATGCTACTAGATCATGACGAACCTACAAACTATGAAGAAGCGATGGTGAGCCCAGATTCCGCTAAATGGCTAGAAGCCATGAAATCTGAGATGGGATCCATGTATGAAAACAAAGTGTGGACTTTGGTTGACTTGCCCGAGGGTCGGCAAGCAATAGAAAATAAATGGATCTTCAAGAGGAAGACGGACGTTGATAGTAGTGTTACTATTTACAAAGCTCGACTTGTCGCAAAAAAGGTTTTTGACAAGTTCAAGGTGTTAACTACAATGAGATTTTCTCAAGCTGTAGCGATGCTTAAGTCTGTCCGAATCATGTTAGCAATTGCCACAATTTATGAAATTTGGCAAATGGATGTAAAACTGCATTCTGAATGGGTTTACGGAGGAAGAGTTGTATATGATGCAACGAGAAGGTTTTATCGATCCAAAGGGAGCTAACAAAGTGTGCAAGCTCCAGCGATCCATCTATGGACTGGTGCAAGCATCTCGGAGTTGGAATATACGCTTTGATAAGTTGATCAAAGCATATAGTTTATCTGCACTTACAAAGGAAGCCCAGATTTACTAGAAAGTGAGTGGGAGCACTACAGCATTTCCGATAAGTATATGTGAATGACATATTGTAGATCGGAAATAATGTAGAATTATTCGCAAAGCATAAAGGAGTGTTTGAAAGGAGTTTTTCAAACAAAGACCTCGGTGAAGCTGCTTACATATTGAGCATCAAGATCTATAGGGATAGATCAAGACGCTTGATAAGTTTTTTCAATGAGTACATACCTTGACAAGATTTTGAAGTAGTTCAAAATGGAACAGTCAAAGAAAGAGTTCTTGCTGTGTTACAAGGTGTCAAATTGAGTAAGACTCAAAACCCGACCACGGCAGAAGATAGAAAGAGAATGAAAGTCATTCCCTATGCCTTGGCCATAGGTTCTATAAAGTATGCCATGCTGTGTACCAGATCTATTGTATACCCTACATCGAGTTTGGCAAGGAGTACAATAGTGATCTAGGAGTAGATCAACTGGACAATGGTCAAAATTATCCTTAGTGGAATAAGGATATGTTTCTCGATTATGGAAGTGACAAAAGGTTCGTCGTAAAGGGTTACGTCGATGCAAGTTTTGACACCGATCCAGATGACTCTAAGTCTCGATCTAGATACATATTGAAAGTGGGAGCAATTAGCTAGAATAGCTCCTCATGGAGCATTGTTGACATAGAAATTGCAAAAATACTTACGGATCTGAATGTGATGTAACCCGTTGACTAAAAATATCTCACAAGCAAAACATGATCACACCTTAGTACTCTTTGGGTGTTAATCACATAGCGATGTGAACTAGATTATCGACTCTAGTAAACCCTTTGGGTGTTGATCACATATCGATGTGAACTATGGGTGTTAATCACATGGTGATGTGAACTATTGCTGTTAAATCACATGGCGATGTGAACTAGATTATTGACTCTAGTGCAAGTGGGAGATCAAGGAAATATGCCCTAGAGGCAATAATAAAGTTATTATTTATTTCCTTACATCATGATAAATGTTTATTATTCATGCTAGAATTGTATTAACCGGAAACATAATACATGTGTGAATATATAGACAAACAGTGTCACTAGTATGCCTCTACTTGACTAGCTCGTTAATCGAAGATGGTTATGTTTCCTAACCATAGACATGAGTTGTCATTTGATTAACGGGATCACATCATTAGGAGAATGATCTGATTGACATGACCCATTCCGTTAGCCTAGCACTTGATCGTTTAGTATGTTGCTATTGCTTTCTTCATGACTTATACATGTTCCTCGTAACTATGAGATTATGCAACTCCTGCCATCGGAGGAACACTTTGGTGCTACCAAACGTCACAACGTGAATCGGGTGATTATAAAGGAGTACTACAGGTGTTTCCAAAGGTACATGTTGGGTTGGCGATTTCGAGATTAGGTTTTGTCACTCCGATTGCTCGGAGAGGTATCTCTGGGCCCTCTCGGTAATGCACATCATTATAAGCCTTGCAAGCAATGTGACCAATGAGTTCGTTACGGGATGATGCATTACAGAACGAGTAAAGAGACTTGCCGGTGACGAGATTGAACTAGGTATTGGATACCGACGATCGAATCTCGGGCAAGTAACATACCGATGACAAAGGGAACAACGTATGTTGTTATGCGGTTCGACCGATAAAGATCTTCAGAGAATATGTAGGAGCCAATATGGGCATCCAGGTTCCGCTTATTGGTTATTGACCAAGAATAGTTCTAGGTCATGTCTACATAGTTCTCGAACCCGTAGGGTCCGCACGCTTAAGGTTTCGGCGATGCTTATATTATGAGTTTATGAGTTTTGATGTACCGAAGGAGTTCGAGTCCCGGATGAGATCGGGGACATGACGAGGAGTCTCGAAATGGTCGAGACATAAAGATCGATATATTGGACGACTATATTCGGAGTTCGGAAAGGTTCCGAGTGATTCGGGTATTTTTCGGAGTACCGGAGAGTTATGGGAATACGTATTGGGCCTTATTGGGCCATACGGGAAAGAAGGAAAAGGGCCTCAAGGGTGGCCGCACCCCTTCCCTTGGTCTGGTCCGAATTGGACTAGGGAAGGGGGGCGCCGCCTTCCTTCCTTCTCCTTTTCCCTTCCCTTTCCTTCTCTCCTACTCCTACTACATGGAAGGTTTCCTAGTTGGACTAGGAAAGGGGACTCCTACTCGGTGGGAGTAGGACTCCCCTAGGGCGCGCCATAGAGAGGGCCGCCCTCCCTCCTCCACTCCTTTATATCACGGGGCGGGGGCACCCCATAGACACACAAGTTGATCTACGGATCGTTCCTTAGCCGCAGGCGGTGCCCCCTCCACCATATTCCACTTCGGTCATATCGCTATGGAGCTTAGGCGAAGCCCCGCGCCGGTGAAGTCATATCGTCATGAGCTTAGGCGAAGCCTCGCGCCGGTGAAGTCATATCGTCGCGGAGCTTAGGCGAAGCCCTGCGTCGGTGGAGCATCATCATCGTCCACCACGCCGTCAGGTCGACGGAACTCATCCCCGACACTTTCTTTGGATCGAGTCCGGGATCGCCATCGAAATGAACGTGTGCGTAACTCGGAGGTGCCAGACGCTCGGTACTTGGATCGGTCGGATCGTGAAGACGACGACTACATCAACCGCGTTGTTATAACGCTTCGCCACGGTCTACGAGGGTACGTGGACATATACTCTCCCCTCTCGTTGCTATGCATCACCATGATCTTGCGTGTGCGTAGGAAATTTTTTGAAATTACTACGTTCCCCAACATATACCTGGCCGGACTCGGTTTGGTGATCACCGGAGCCGTCCTCACGGTCTACTTCTTGCACCGGCATTGGGTCATCGGAGCCATGTAAATCATAGCCAGCTGCTTCTTCACCCTCTCCTTCCAGACCATCGTTATCGACGTTGAGAAACATCATCGAGGAGACGGCATCACTTCCGGTGTGCGATTATGTCCCTCAACAACGCTTCTTGTGCTTCATCTCGGGGGGTGTCCATAGTTTCTACAAATATTTACAACATGGCAATTATTATTCAAACATGACAGATATGGATATATTAGTGCCAACGTAGAACTAGCTAGCTAATCACAATAAGTACATACATAGTTCTCATCTAACAACATAAAGCTCTGCAGAGCATCTAAATTAATTAAACCATACATTGAAACTATGTAAAACATTTCAATGTGAAAACAAATACGATCATAATCGCAACCAAGGTAACAACCGATCCAACGGCATAATGATACCAAGCCTCGGTATGAATGGCATATTTTCTAATCTTTCTCATCTTCAAGCGCATTGCATCCATCTTGATCTTGTGATCATCGGCGACATCCGCAACATGCAACTCCAATATCATCTTCTCCTCCTCAAGTTTTTTTCCTTCAAGAAATTGTTTTCTTCTTCAACTAAATTTAACCTCTCGACAATAGGGTCGGTTGGAATTTCCGGTTCAACAACCTCCTAGATAAATAAAATCTATGTCACGTTGGTCGGCTTAATTTTCATAAACAATAAATGAACCAATAGTTATGAAAAGATAATATATACCACATCCGAATCATAGATGTGACGAGGGCCGACGGGGCGGATACCAAAACCATCGCACTATATAAGATGCAATAATAAAAGTAAGAAAATAATACAAGTAAGAATATTTTTCCTTTCAGAAAGAAGATAAGAACAAGAGGCTCACCACGGTGGTCTTGGCGATGAGATCGCCAAGGGTGATCGACGGCGGTGAAGACGGGACGGGCGTGACGGACCGCTAAACCTAGACAAATATTATGGAAAATGGAGGTTAGAGGTCGAGCTTGGAGAGGAGAAAGCTTAAGTAGTGTGGCTCGGGCATTCCATCGAACACCTTGTGTGCATAGGAGGTGAGCTAGAGCACCATCAAGCCCTCCCCTTGGCTGTAAAAAGCAGAGCGGTGTGCTCGCTCTTGCGCGAGGGGCTATATATAGGCAGCACCATTAGCCCGGTTGGTGGCATGAGCCGGACTAAAGGGAAGCCTTTGGTCCCGGTTCATGCCACCAACCGGACCAATAGTGGTGGGCCAGAGTCAGACCATTGGTCCCGTTCGTCCCACCAACCGGGACCAAAAGGTCCGGACGAACCGGGACCAATGGTTCACGTGGCCCGCCGGCCTCGGGCTCACGTAACCGGATAAATGCAGATTAGTCCCGGTTCTGGATTGAACCGGGACTAATGGGCAAAACAGGCCTCAACGATAGCCCCTTTTTCTACTAGTGTGGGACTAAAACCTTTTTTAGGCTAGCCTCTGAATCGGGCGCCATGTGGGCCATTTGGTGGGCACGACGCCGAGCCATCCATGATGATCAGTACCAAAGTCCGCTAAGTACGCATTTGTTCATTGAGAAATTCTTGACGGATCTGGAGGCGATCCCCGACGTGCAGGAGCGGCCCCAGGACCGGACTGCAAAATCAAAGGACCTGCATGCAAGGGCCAGGGACGTGCATGTAAGGCCCCGGGAAGAATTGATGCGAGATCAACCAGTACAGCCGGCCTGGCTCCTGCCAAAGGAGCATGACGTCAAGATGAATGTTGATGGTGGCCTCTCCAAGATTGGAGATCGAGGTGCTTCGGCGGTGATATACGGGGATAGGCAGGGTATGTTCCTTGGTGCCTCCGCAGTTATCTTCGAAGGGTTGCTTGATCCAACTACACTAGAAGCCCAGGCGTGTAACGAAGCTCTTGCTCTTGCTGCGGATCTTCATGTTCATTCCGTGTGCGTTGCATCGGACTACCTCGAGGTGATTTCAAATATCCATAATGGTACCCCATGCCGTTATTTTGCTCTTTTGGAGGAGATCAAGCACAGAAGACGTTCTATCCAAGATATTCAGTTTGTGCACGAGAATATAAAGCATAATGAGGAAGCCCATGCCTTAGCTAAGGCGGCTGCTTCTCTCCCACCCGGGCGCCATGTGTGGCTTACTTATTTGCCCGATATTATTTGTATCCCTATGTGTTTGAACGTTCAATAAAGGATACATTTTTTGCTCAAAAAAAATGAACCGGGCGCTGATGTGTATCGTTGCGAGTGATACGCGTGCGAAGACTACATCTATAGCTTCTGTCTCGCTCAAGCATTATCTTCCCCGTCATAAACTGGGCCGACCTTTTCATTTTCTTCAATCGCGTTCGATCGACTTGTTTGGTTTTTCCTTCTATTTTTTTTTCTTTTTTGTTTCTTTTTGGGTAATTCTGTTGTCTTTTTTGTTCACTTATTTTTTTCCCTTCTTCACGGGTTTCGCTGGTTTTTTCTTTTTCTTTCTTTATTCTATGAGTTTGGGTTTCTTTTTTCTTTTCCCAGTTTTCTTCTGGGTTCTTTCCGTTTTCTGTTTTGTTTTCGTTTTCTTTTCAGTTTTTTTTGTTTCTTTACGGTTTTTGTTCTTTCATCTGTTTTGTTCGTACCTTTCATGATTTCCATCGAGATTTCTTTTTTTCTTTGTTTCTTTCCTGGCTTTCACTGGTTTTTCCCTTGTTTCTAATTTTCTTAGTTTTCTTTGTGTATTTCATTTGTTTTTTTTTGTTTCTTCTTTCGTTTCTTTGGTTTTTGTTTTCTTAATTTTAATTATTATTCTGTTCAACACATGTCTACATCTTTTATAGACATTTCTACATTTTTCATGTATGCTAGGAATATTTTTATACAAGTTTAGCATTATTCAAATACATGGTTAACACTAAAAATATATTTGGTGACTACTTTCTTCATGCACATTGTAAGTTTTTGGAATATATCAGTAAATTTTATTAATACATATTTAATATTTATAAATATGTGACTAACATTTTTTGATACATGATAAAAATTTTTAAAAAGTGTTTGTATGTTCAATTTTTTAATACACATTCTATATTACTCGTATACATCAGTAATAATTTTTTAAATAGACGATAAACAGTTTTGCAAAATTTTGTGTTTGACGACTACGTTATTCATATGCACTGTACATTTTCGGTACATAACGACAACATTTTTTTATACAGTTTACCATTTTTTATATATGATTAACATTTTTATATGATCAACATTTTTTAAAATTTAAAATTTTATGTTCAATTATTCATGAATGGTCTACACTTTTCTATACATCATGAACATTTATTTTATACACGTTTAACCTCTTTTAAAATACATGATAACGTTTTTCCATACATGTTGTCTTGTTGTATATAATTTTTGTGTACATGGTAAACATTTTTATACACATTTAACATTTTTATAATACTTGATTAACATTTCTTAAATACATGGTCACTTTTTCATACACATTGTATATTTTTGTTTAAACCTTTCATATACATGAGAAATATTTTCCGCTGTACACCTGTAAGGAAATTCTAATGCTTGGTTAACATTTTCTCTATAGAAAATTTGTAAATATAAACAGATATAAAAATAGAAAGCAAAAAATAGTGGAAAAAAAAGAAGGCAGTGGCCTCCCACGCGCTTGGCCAGCCCATTTAGGGAGGCGTGTGAAGCGAGCCGATGCTATGTATCCCTTGAAGCGAGACATAGTCGCACCTTGATATGCGTGTGTCTCCTGAGCGTCGCCCGCTTTTCTCGCGTGAGATGGGCCTTGTCCAGCTATATGCCGCACGCCCGTTTTTTTCGTCGTTCTCTTTTCTTTTCTTTCGGTTAGTTCAATTTATAATTTGAAAAAAAATCAAAGGAGTCGGTCTGCCCGAGCCTCCTCTCGCACCGCATACACTAGACAACATCGAGCTCAGAGGAGCCGGGCATGGACGCGCTTGAAGGGAAGAAACCATCAACAACCTCCTTGTGCGCTGGCCATCAGCGCCTAACCCTCCGGCCAACATCAGGTGTACGACCAGATTTGGCCCGATAGGCCGCTGCGACCCGGCTCCTTTGATGCTCATGGCCTCCTCGCGTCGGTGGCACGCGCAAGCCACCACTCATCGCCATGGCGGCCGGGCAACGATGGCTCGCGAGGCCGCACTCAGCCACACATCGCAACGCCACGCACCTCCGGTTGCTAAGGTTGCTTCGCGCAGCCCACACTACACGGGCTTTGCTCGGCAGCGCCAGAGCGATGGGTGGAGGGGGTGTGGTGACGCCCGATGTAGGTTTAGGGGTTCTTTGGTTCACGCCTATACTCATCCTACCAACGCAGGCACACCAAATTATTGGCCCAAGAATATGCCGCCATCAACTCGCCAGTTTGAGGGCGTGAAAAACTGAAGGGACTACCAAAAAGTAAAATTTGGTTAGCATCCAAATGAAAGCTCATACGGATGGTCAACGCCAATAATTTGGTAAGGCATCCATCGGCAGCCATCCAAACAACTCCTTAGAGCATTTACAACCATACTTCTCAAACTCGTCTCATACGTCGGGCAGGCCGTCCGGTCAGTATTCGACACGTTTTTTTTACCCAGATAGGCTCCTTAAACGGGCCTCAGACGCCCGGGCTGACGGCACCTCTCATATCCAGCCTAAATATGGGGCGGACATGCGGGCGTTCGGACGTGCTCGGTCACGCCCGCCACGTTGGTCTGACGGCAGGGTCGCACGCGGAAATACCCGGAAACCCGGCGGTCCGATGGACGTCGCGTCCGTCGCCACGGTGTGAACGCCTCGTGGCGCCGCTCCGGCTCGCCGCCCAAGACCAAATCCGGCTATTTAATTAAGTCAGACGGCGTCCCGCAACGCTAACCCATCCACTTCCTCTTCGCGCCGCCACCGAAGCCCGGCCCACCTCCTCCTCTCCCGCCGGTGCTCGCTTCTCATCCGATGTTCGCCCACGCCTCCAAGACTCCGCCATGGTTCGGAGCAAGATCACCTACTACGCCATCCTAACGACGGAGTGTCGCGCCGAGATCCAGCAGGAGATCCGGGCGAGGCAAGCCGCGTGCGCCGCCTGCATCGCTGCCGGGCTGCCTCCAGAGACCGGACTCGCTGGAGCCGCAGGAGGAGGAGGAGCAGCCGGGGGAAGAAGAGGAGGAGATGACTCCGATGGAGGAGGAGGCGGCGGAGCAACAACTGTCGGGCTTCAACATCGAGCAGGTGGAGGCGAAGTTCGTTGTTGCCCAGTCAAAGGAGATGGTGGAGCAGCAGGCCATCCTGGAGTCCATCTAGGATGAGGCTATGTGGAGGTCAACCGGTCGTTCCTCCTGCAGGAGCAGGAGGAGTCCGACGCGCTCTTCGCCGAACTCGACGCGGAAATAGAGATGGAGGAGGCCAGAGCGGAGGCGCCGGAGGAGTTGCAGCTACCGCCCATGCTACTGGAGCCGGGCACAGAGATCGTCGACATCTCCGACGACGAGTAGCTAGGTTGTCGACGTAGTACGCATGTTTATTTTAGTTTGTATGTCTTTGTATGGATTTGAGAATCTAATATAAAATGTCCTACTGCAAACCTCAAATTTAAGAAATGTCGGATGCCCGGTCAATACCCGGTATGTTGGTGGACGTTTGAGGGCCAGATTTGCCATGTCTGGCTGGCCGGGGTCGTCAGAGGGAGCGACACACGGGTCAATTTGATCATCTTTGATCTCCCTCTAGATTGTAACCGTATACTGGTACGCAGTGCCATGTCCTGTACCGAGTCCGCAGCCGTCTGCTGCTGCCGCCCATCACCTCATCGTCACCGTCAGAATTCAACTAGTCAGGCGTCAGGAAAGTGCCCGCCCAATCAATGCGGTCCTCCGAGGTCTCCAGGCCATCCGGTGCCGCGGCGCGGTCAGAATTGAATGGTTGGACTCGGTTGGACTCCCGGTTTGGGTTGGCCCCGACCCCCGGCCCCCGGCCATTTTTTGATTTTCTCCAACGTTCTCGTGCGTTCATATTGAGTCCTAAAGTAGATGGTTGGGGGTTGAGAGTTGTTTGGTCACTTTCTCGCGGCTCTCGCCTGGCCGCTTTGAAATTTTCCGGCCTTTCTTGTCACGGTATCCCTTTGAAGATTAGCTTGTCTTGCATGTCATTTTTCCTTTAGCCATCCTCTTGAATGCGATTAAGTATAATGGGGGTTTATGGCCGATTGGTGGACCTAAGCTGTCAAGGAGTACTATATTTGCTTAGCTGCTTATAGATTAAATGGAAAAGACACCACCCAACCAAGTGTACCATGCTACAATGCTCTGTTTGGATCGTCGCGTTCAAAACGGCGCGATGCGCCAATGCTTCATTTGTACGTCAATCGTGTGTGTATGTACCATGGAAACACAGTTTTTTGTTGTAATAAAAAAAGCAGGGCAACGATATTGGGACCGTGTCCAATTTAGTTCATCCGTATCTTTTTCCAAATAGCTGAGGTAACTTAAGTTTTTTTCGCGAAAAGGATCAAATCTATTATAAAATCGACCAAAAGTACAAAACATCTCAGACATACTTACATCGAGGTCCATCAACCATCGCACAACCATTATCGCCACCAGAACGAGCCGATGATGCGCCGTTGTCTCTGCTCCCATACCGGTGTTGGCCTGACCTTGTCGACGATAGTCAAAAAGTCTTCGTGCACGTGCCCGTAAGAACCAGAGCTCGGATGAAATAAGTTATGTTGGATATGAATAAGTTCTGAAGGAACAAAAATAGTACTCCCTCCTTCTAGGTGTGTAAGTCATCTTACGTTGCGCACCGTGACCAAGGTGTAGGGGAAAACGAGAGAACTTAATGTGCTTTTGCTAATTAATAACAATGCATGCAACGAACTGACCAATGCATGTCGTGTTTGGTAGTCTCGAATCATTTAAAGCATGCATGACCCACATCTCTTATTGGTTGATATGTCACAAAACAAGAAACGAGATGAGAGTTAATGTATCGCGTCTAAGTGTTTTGGGATTATTTGGTTTCGTAAGATGGCTTACATACCTAGACGGAGGGAGTACTAGTGACGAAACTACCAAAACATCTAACTGCCCACAAGCGGCTCCAACTAGGGTTTCCCGCCCACTCTAGGTGTTGCTGCCGATCTACCTTGTCTTCTATGGCCTTAGGGCCATGGAGGTGTGATGGATCTCCGCACTAGCCGGCAGGAGGGGTCCTGCTCTCTTTTTAGGTATTTTAAAAATTTTGTCTAAGGTTTGTGTCCTGTTTACGAAGGCGAGGCGGTGGCAGTCTTTTGAAGATGGAATAAGGTTCTCCCCTCCCAGTGGTGTGTCTAGTGTCATCGAAGGGCGCGTGGAGGTATGTCTTCGGTGGATCTTGTGGGTTTCGATCGGTGTTTGTCTTCGGTGGATCTACTTGCATCTGGTCGTTGTTCGTCTACATATGTGTGTCTACAGGTTGGATCCGTCTAATCTACTATTCTTCATCGGCGCGACGACTGCTATTCTGATGTGCTGGTCCTTTGAGGCCTTTAGCATGGTGACTTCCCGAGCGTCTACTACAATAAGGCTTGTCCGACTCTAATATGGGAGGAGCGATGACAACGACGCGTCTTTGGCTTGCTCTAGTGCTTATACTCGTTGATAGATGGTCTATAGATATGAATGTAATTTATTTTACTTATTATGGTTGGTTTGCTCCGGCTCTGATATACTCTTTGCTAGATGGTCTGTTACAACAAGGTCTGTCCGGCTCCAATAAGGGAGGAGCGATGACAGTGGCGTGTCCTTGGTTTGCTCTAGTGCTTGTACCCGTTGCTTGGTGATCTACAATATGGATGCAATTTATTTTACTTATGGTGTTCTTTGCACCTTCGTGATATTTGATGGATAGATTGCAAGTTTTTGACAAAAGAAATTAAAACAAAATTCCCGTATATCAGAGCAGGAGTACACCCGTACGCTTTCGAGTTTTCGACCGTTGCATACAACAATGAATGCAGAAAGTCAGAGGAGCGTTGAGTGATGGCCATGCAAAAATAGACCGATGGACGCCGCAATTAATTTGCTGATGAACGACCTTCAACTGCATGGATTGGTAAGTCAATCCAACACCGAACCACCATACCAACATTAATCAAGCATGCCCCGAACTGGATGCTATTTTCCACGAGGGCCAAAGAGAAGTCGTGCTCAAACAGACCCAAGTATCGCTCATCATCATATACTACCTTGCACGTTACACCAATGAGCATGCATGTGGAGACTCTTCCTCGGTTAGGCACACGCGGCAGGCGTGGTCGGCTTGTTCAGATTAAGGAAGAAACTGAACCGAGGGCCAAGGAAACGAAGGCCGTTAGCCGACCAAGAAGAGAACCGTGACACAACGTTTTGGAAGGCTCACGTGATGAGACCGCGAACTCAATCTATACGTTACGGACGAAACGGGGCCCGAGCGCCGGAGCAGCAATCTAATCCAGGAACAGATCATACAATCATAGCTGGAATGAAACCCCGTCGTATATATTGTCGTTTATAATTCACACTTGAAGTACAAAAGCTGAAAACAACGGCACTGCTCGCCCATGGAACCTGAATTACAGCCACCTACGGAAAGAAAATGCAGAAAAAAAAGTATAGTATAGCAGTATATAATCTCCCCACCGTACTTGTGTTGTTTACCGTGGGGAGAAAAGAATCATGTAATCTTCGTGTAGAGTCACGCAGCGGCGTAGTAATGATCATCAGACGTAGGACTTGGGCGGGTACTTGGCGACGCAGTCCACCCACGGGTTGCAGGCCTTCTCCTCCGGCCCCGGCGCCGCGGCGCCGGCGGGCTGGGGAGACACGGCCGGCACGTCGCGGAGCGCGCGCCACACCGCGCTGTTGCACTTGAACCCCGACCCGAACCCGATCTGCCACACGCGGTTGCCGCGCTTCACCCGGCCCTTGGCCTCGGCGTAGGCCAGCTCGTACCACAGCGAGCTGCTGCTCGTGTTGCCGAACCGGTGCAGGGCGCACCTGCTCGGCTCCATGTCCTTGTCCTCCAGGCTCAGGCTGCGCTGCACCTCCTCCAGCACCGCGCGCCCGCCGGCGTGCACGCAGAAGTGCTCGAACGCGCGCCGGAAGTTGGGGATGTAGGGCCGCACGCCCTTGGCGCGGAACACCCGGCGCATCATCAGCGACTTTAGGAACTTGAGCTGCTCGCTCAGGGGCAGCACCAGGGGCCCCAGCGTGGTGATGTTGGTCTTGAGCGCGTCGCCGGCCACCGTCATGAGCTCCCGCGCCAGCGACACGCCCACCTTGCCCACGTCGTCCTCGCGCTGGTACACGCACTTGAAGCACTCGTCCGTGGCGCCCTTGTGCGTCCGGACCGTGTGGAGGAGGCGGTACTTGGCGCGCCCGGCGTCGGCGCCCCGGTTCGAGAGCAGGGCCGCCGCGCCGCCCATGCGGAAGATGCAGTTGGAGAGCAGCATGGAGCGGTCGTTCCCGAAGTACCAGTTGAGGGTGATGTTCTCGGTGCTGAGGACAACCGCGTACGAATTGGGGTTGGCCTGGAGCATGTCCTTGGCGAGGTCGATGGCGATGAGGCCGGCGCTGCACCCCATGCCGCCCAGGTTGAACGACTTGACGTCCTCGCGCATCTTGTAATGGTGGATGATCATGGACGCCAGAGACGGCGTCGGGTTGAAGAGGCTGCAGTTGACGATGAGGATGCGCACGTCGCGGCGCGGGTCGATCCCGGTGGACGCGAACAGAGCGTCCAGGCAGCCGAACATGACCGCCTCGGCCTCCAGCCGCGCCTCGGCCATGTTGAGCCTCGGCGGGCGCGCCTGGACGCCGGAGGGCAGGTACGTCTCGTCGCCGAGCGCGGAGCGGGTGGTGATCTTGGTCTGGAACGCGAGCGTCTCCTCATTGAAGCACCCGGTGCTCTCGGTCATGTCGAGGAAGGCCTCCTTGGTGATCTTGTTCTGGTCCTCCGGCTTGTAGCACGCGAACTCGACGAGGTACACCGGACGAGGCCTCTTGAAGTAGTAGACTGTGAGGAGCAGCATGGCGGTGCCGAGCCAGGCGACGCAGCTGAGCAGGTCGATGGAGAGGTAGATGACGTCGAGGCGGACGAAGGAGTAGGCGGCCGCGGCGAGCACCGGCACGCACAGCATCGGCAGGTAGGACGTGAGGCTGCCGCCGTGCCGGAGCCCGAGCTTGACGTACTTGAGGTTGACGGAGCGGGCGAAGTCCGGGAGGCGGCGCCGGATCTTGATGATGATGCTGGGCAGCCGCTCGGCGCCCTCGGGCGACGCCGCCTGCGCGTCCCCGGAGAAGGTCACCTCCGCCGTGAGGCGCTCCCGCTCCATGAAGGCCGCCGCCGGCGCAGACTCCATTGGATCTCGAGACGGACGTACGTGCGTACTCGCGTGTCGCCTTTGGTGTGAGTTGGACCGAGGCGCCGGAACCGGAAGCGTGAGTTGGCCTCAGCGGGCGGCTCGGTATATATAGGGTGCGCGTACAACCAGACGGCGACGGTGGCCTCCAGGAACAAACTTGTGGCCTCTGCAGCTGCCGGGGCAGTCAAACTTATAGGCGCCCAAACTGCAAGGCGCACACGGAAGCTTCGGCCGACCCGTATTCCACATCGGTGTACGTACCGGCGACGGCGGGAAAACGCGCGCTTAGTCCGAAACGGAAACCCAGCATAATACTACGTGCCACGACTACAGTCCGGCCTGTACCTGCACCCAAACTCTTTTTTCTTCTGATGAAAACTACCCGTACCCAAACTTGGTAGTATACCAGTACAACTCCAGGTGACGACGGGGCTGTACGTATCGACCACGTCTAATTCTAATCCAAAAGTGTTACTGTAACGTTGCTCATGGAGTCATGGATTGACCCGGAGGAGAAGAGGCGTCAGGGGGTGGGACCCGCAGTAAGCGAACCGGAGAAAGAAAGAGAGTCCCCGCAAAAATAAAAAGGAGATAGAAAGAGAGGGAGGAGAGAGACGGGTAGTAGACAGGTAGGGAGGGTGGCCTATTAATGGCGGTGGTTACCCGGGGCGCTCAACCACTCGGAATTAAGGAGGCACGCACAGGTAGACGACGCGTACAGTACTACTAGTACACGGGCGGCGTCGTAGCGGCAGCGGCAGCCTCGAGCGATCCAACGGTGCGGCCGGCCGGGCAGGACGACGACGGGCACGTCACACGCACTGTTCGATCGCGCTCATCAATTCATTCGGTTGACCTAGCTTTCTCCTTTTTAATTTAAAACCACATCCGCATGCGCCGCGAAGAAAAGAAGCTCGTGTTGGTTGGGCGAGCTGCGTGACAGGTTCTTCCCAGCGCTTCCGATGGCCAGCTGCTGCGCCACATGCGCTCATTCGGTCTATTCCGGTATATAAATACCGAAAACGTTTTGCATCGACATATAGCCCGAGTAATTGCAGCTTGCGGAGTATATTTGGTGGTTGGATGGATCAGTCAGACTGAGACCTGCATGAATGATCAAATTAGCTGCTCAAACTAGAGGTTTGTGTTTCCATTGTCTTGTCCCTTCCTCGACTGGCCAACATCACATATATTTAAGTAAAATAGATGTTGTGGCAAGTAATTGATAAGAAAAGGTAAGCTTGTGATAACATAATATGTTACCGTAACACCACACACGTACCAAGACAAAATGAGTCTACAATTTAATAAATAAGATGTTGCATGACAACATACATATATTACTACTCACTATGAAGGTAGTAATGCATGTTACTAGTCTAAGTTACTTTCATTATGTTCAGTTATGTTGGGTCGGTCGTTCTTTTTCTTTTGGGGGATGCCCTCCTTAGCTTTCATTGCATGGGGTGCATCAGCAGGAGTACAGACAAACACCCCCTCCCTCCCTTGCCACCCCTGCGCGATGACGGGGGATGCCCTCCTTAGCTTTCATTGCATGGGGTGCATCAGCAGGAGTACAGACAAATCCCTCCTTAGCTTTCATTGCATAGGGTGCATCAGCAGGAGTACAGACAAACACCCCCTCCCTCCCTTGCCACCCCTGCGCGATGACGGGGGATGCCCTCCTTAGCTTTCATTGCATGGGGTGCATCAGCAGGAGTACAGACAAACACCCCCTCCCTCCCTTGCCACCCCTGCGCGATGACGGGGAGGGAACCCTAGGAGTATAAAGAATATATCGTTTGTGATGTTGTCGTCCTTAATTTTTATTGGATGTGAAATTGGGACTTGAGGAAAGGCGGGGTGTTACTTACATATGACATGTGTTTTAGAATAAATTCACTCACTCGCCAACCACAAAAGGCAATTGACCAAGTCCCCAACAGTGCACAGCGTACCAGCACTAGGGCTATCATAGGACGCTTATAACGTCCAATAACACCACACCGCCCGCTAACTTATATATTAGGTAGCACAAGTTGGCTGCTTTTATTCCTTTTATTTATCTTTTTCCTCTTTCCTTTTGTTACTTCTTTTCACATTTACTTTAAAAGATATTAAATATTTATATAGTTTCATTTCAAAAGTTATTTAAAAAAATTCATGCTTTTAAATGATGCTCGTGCATTTAAACATGTTCATATAGTTTGAAAAGGTATTCACATATTTTCAAAACATGCTTACATATTAGTAAGAAATATGCATACATTAAAAAGATATTCATGCATTATCATAAAATATTCAAGTATTTGAAAAACATTGTTCATTAAATTTTGAAAAGTGTTCGTGAAATTTGAAATATTCACACTTATTTTGAAAAAAGTGTAACTAAAAAACAACATACTAACTAGAAACTATCAGTAAATGAAAAGAATGTAGAAAATAAGAAGTAAAAAAAATACCTTGAAAATAGCAAAAAAGAAAATAAAAAATACGATAAATAAAACTAAAAGCCAGAGAAGTAACAAGAAATATGAAAATACCAAAAAATTGGATGGTAATTTTGCCCATGGGTATGTGTACCCGCGGGCACCCTACTGGAAAAGAATGTGCATGAGCAAGACTTGGAGAGATTTTGTACCCACGGGTATTGGGTATTCATGCATACCAGTAAGATATATGGGTAGGATGTGGGTATGAAATTTTGGCCATGGGTAACCAATGGATACCTAGAAAACTTAATTAATGCAAATAACTCATATGATATGTCGGGTCAACATCCAACGCCTATGGCCCACCCTAAATCTTGTATTCCTTAAACCTACCATAGCTCATAGGCTCGTAATCACCTGGCCGTCACTCCTCCTACCTCCTATGTGACCCCTCGAAAAGATAAAATATTAACTCTTAGCTACCGGATACATGTCCAACTCCCGATCCAACGATTCCCCATTCCCATCACTGCCTCCCATTGCCTCAGGCTTCCGCCAACCGTTGATCATACTCCCTAGATGCCTCCCAGAGGCCACCCATCGGAGGAGCCTGCGTTAGTGCTATACTGCTCGCCCCTCATCACTTGAATTCCCAACTCATTTCTCTACCTTTTAAAATATTAAATGTTATATATTTACCCATTGGATACCCATTTAGGCTGGTCATAGTGGGGAGTATCATATACTAGTATCATGCATATGATACTAGTGTATGATACTACATCCATAGTGCATAGTAACATAGATTAGTATCATAGGTGGTCTCATTTATTGGCATGCATGACACATAGTAGCATAACATTTATTATGTTACGGTATCTACCTATGTTACTATAACCATCTCTCTCTTCTTTAATTGACTGGCACATAAGCATGTTTGTGAGTTCCAAGCGCATGTTACTACTTATGTTACCCCCACTATGGCCAGCCTTATAGGATACCCGATGGGTATGGGCATGTGTGCCAATTTAAGCCCATGGGTATTGAAGTGGGTGGATATAGAATTTTTTTGTGGGATGGGTTTGGGTAGAAGGTGGTTGTACCCATCCATATTCCATCCATTGTCATCCTTACAAAAAAGCACGACAAAGGAAATATGTAAAACTAGAAGTAATCCATTGGCAAAAAAAGCCGCACCGACCTACCCTCTACTGGGTTGGCCTATGCAGTACAGTTTTAGGTGACACACTATTAGGCCTTTTTTGGTTCATAGGGTAGGAATATCATAAAAATAGGAAAGTTGCAGGAAGATGACATACATCTCAAATCCTATGAACAGGAATAGAAAAAGAGATATCCTTTGGCTCACATCATATGATTTTTTATCCATTGAGTCTAGACTAATATTTATTTTTCTATGAAATATGGAAGATAGAAATAATTCTTTCATAGGAATATGATTCTATTCCCACAAACCAAAAAGCGGTAAAGAAATTTTTCCTATAAAATCCCATCGTACAGAATTCCTACACAATTCCTCTAAATCAATAGAAGCCTTATTGCGCAAAACAAGCGACATGTATCATTTGTGTATTACACCGACGCGTGGAACATAAAAGAGTCATGCACATGCCGCTCATACCTGAAGTTAGACCCGATAATCCTCCACAAACGGTTCTCCCACTTACAGCCCGGCAACAAGCGGTGCCCTCGACCTCGATGCATGCCAAGTCGAGCCACCCCAAATATGACGCTCAACCAAAGGGGCACATGCAATTGGGGAAAACAATTCGTTGCTTTCGTTTATTTATAGTACGGGATGACGTACTGCAACTGTTGTTTTTCTTTTTGATATTCTTCTCTTGTTTTCTTCCAGTTCTGATTGGGTTATAACATTTTTTCCGTTTCCTCGGGTTTTCCCACAAGTGAACATTTTCAAAGATTATGAACTTGCTTAAAAGTTCGTGAATACTTTTAAATGTCACGAACACCCTGGATATTTTTTAAAATTTACGAGTATTACAAAACAAATTGTGAACATTTTTCTAATACGTATTTTCTTTATTATTTGTGAATATTATCTTCAGATTCCTAATCATTTTACAAATTTATGAATACTTTTTAATCTGTGAACAATTTTGGAATTCCCAACCGTTTTTTAAATCATGATTTTTTTATTAAAATCCATGAACCTTTGTCAATAATTCTAAAGATCTATAAAAAATATAGGAACATATTTTTAAATCATGTGAAGATTTTTCTTAAATTACATTAAACCATTTTTTAAAACCTTGTTCATTGAGATTAAAAAAATTCATTGTGTATTGAAGATGGTCATCACATAATTTGAAACTTTGTTTTTACCTACAATAAAATATATTTTACCAATGGAAAGGATAAAAGGGCAAAAAAAGTACAAAATAGAAAAGTAATAGAAAAAAGGAAGAAGAGAAAAAAAAGGAAAAATCGATAATGAAACAAAAAAGCTAAAAATCGACGGAAACGGTAGATACGTAACAGAAAAGGAGAAAACGAGAGAAACAGAAAACATAGAAAAGCTCGTGAAACAATCGAAATCGCTACATGGGCGATTGTCCAACATTTTTGTTGCATTGAGCGACAAATAGGTACTCCCTCCGTCCGCGAATAAGTGTACATCTAGCTTTTGTTCTAAATCAAAGTTTTAAAGTTTTGACCAACTTTGTAGAGAAAAGTAACAGCATTTATGGCACTAAATTAGTATCACTAGATCTATTTTGAATTGTACTTGTATAATATACCAATATGATATCATATATGGTACTACTTTTTTTTATAAAGTTGGTCAAAATTGTAAATCTTTGACTTAGAACAAAAGGTAGATGTACACTTATTCGCGGATGGATGGAGTATTTCCTTAAGAGGCCCGTTCTTAAAGGAAATTAATAGCTAGCTCCATGAACTTTCAAAAAAAGGTAGAAAGGTATTTCCCCAAGTGGTCAAATTTTCAATAAAGTTGCTCCATAAAACAATTTATTTTGCAGAAATTGTTGTATCACTTTGGAAAACAACATGATGCACAAAAAAAACAGAAAAAATGTGTGGGAACAGATCGAAATCCTAAGAATTTGAAGAAGCATACCTACCCGAGACCTATTCATTCACAATTCACGCCAGGATATTTTCTCTACCCTCCCCTTTAGCCATTGGCGGAGCTTAGGCAAGGCCAAATGGGCCTTGGCCCGCCCGACTCAGCACATTCTTCTCACAATATAGCAAGCCCATGGGTTGTAGAGTGGCAGCTAATAGTAATTCCTTATAGCCTGACCCATTTAGCTCGCCCAACTTTTTTTGGCAAGCTCCGCCACTGCCTCTGAAAGTGCTAGTTATCGACTAAAGGGGGGGGGGGGGTGAATAGACGATTTTTATGGAAGTCTTCAAAGCATGGGGGATTTGAAGACAAACAGTAGAAATGAACCTATTGAGATGCAGCGGAAGGTAGACTACACTAGACAAGCCATAGTCAAGTAAGCAATGAAGTGAAAGTACGAAGACTATCAGCAGCTAGGTAGTATGGATCAGGATGAAAAATAATATGAAGCCAAACAACAATCAGTCTTCACACAGTGAAGCCAATCAGATCATGCAAGCAGGCAATGACTTCATGAAGACAAACTGTAAAGTACAGAGATGTGAAGGATAGAACCAGTTGCTTGGTGAGGACAAGGATTTGGTAGACCAATTCCAGTTGCTGTGACAACTGTACGTCTGGTTAGGGAGGTTGAGATTTAACTCAGAAGACCGCGTCTTCACCTTATTCCCCTTGAGCTAAGAACACTTAGTCCTCACCCAATCACTCTGGTAAGTCTTCAAAGTAGACTTTCAAACTTTCACAGACTTCATTCACTGGCAATCCACAATGGCTCTTGGATGCTCGGTGTTGGGGAACGTAGTAATTTCAAAAAAATTCTTACGCACACGCAGGATCATGGTGATGCATAGCAACGAGAGGGGAGAGTGTTGTCTACGTACCCTCGTAGACCGTTCGAGGAAGCGTTTATCAACGCGGTTGATGCAGTCGTACACCTTCACAATCTGTCCCGATCAAGTACCGAACGTATGGCACCTCCACGTTCAGCACACGTTCAGCTCGATGACGTCCTCGCCTTCTCGATCCAAAGAAGAGGGGCTAAGTAGTAGATGAGTTCCGGCAAGACGACTGCAGGACGGTGTTAGTGAAGAACAATCTCCGCAGGGCTTCGCCTAAGCACTACGAAAACTATGACGGAGGATAAACTAGAGGGGACGGGGTTGCCGACACACGGCTTGGTGTTTATTGATGTGTCTTGGGTGCTAGCCCTACCCCTCTATTTATATGTTGAGCCTTGGGGTCTATACTTGGAACAAAAGCCTCCACAAAGTCGGTTTCACCCGAAAGGCAATAGTCCTTCTCGGACTCCAGGGCCAGATGCTAAGGTTCCCGGCGCCTGGCCTCTGGGCTCCGCAAAACTTTCTTTTGCGCATTCCAAAAACCTCGTGGGCTTTCCCCTTTGGCCCAGATAAAGTGTTCTCGTGCCCAAACATTTCGGGAAACATCCGGAACCTCTTCCGATGGATTCTAGAACCCTTTCAGAGATCAAACACTACTATCCACATATCAATCTTTACTTCCGGACCATTCCGGAGTTCCTCGTCATATCCGTGATCTCATCTGAAACTCCGAACAACATTCGGTCACCAACATACATAACTCATAGTACTATATCAACAATGAACGTTAAGCGTGCGGACCCTACGGGTTCAAGAACTATGTAGACATGACCGAGACACCTCTCTGGTCAATAACCAATAGCGGAACCTAGATGCCCATATTGGCTCCTACATATTCTACGAAGATCTTTATCGGTCAGACCGCATAACAACAAACGTTGTTCCCTTTGTCATCGGTATGTTACTTGCCCGAGATTCGATCGTCGGTATCTCAATACCTAGTTCAATCTCATTATCGGCAAGTCTCTTTACTCATTCTGTAATACATCTTCCTGCAACTAACTCATTAGTTACAATGCTTGCAAGGCTTATAGTGATGTGCATTACCGAATGGGCCCAGAGATACCTCTCCGACAATCGGAGTGACAAATCCTAATCTCGAAATACGCCAACCCAACAAGTACCTTCGGAGACACCTGTAGAGCACCTTTATAATCACCCAGTTACGTTGTGACGTTTGGTAGCACACAAAATGTTCCTCTGGTAAACGGGAGTTGCATAATCTCATAGTCATAGTGTAAGGGCATATTTATCCCGTAAGTGTTTTGGTGATTGATGACGATACTTTTGCGGACTAATCGTATGCTTTGAGTTCCTCAGATGGTTCATCTCTAGGCTCGAGACGATTCGGTGCCCCTCGGAGACTATTGAAGACGGCGCTGCCCCACGCCTCTTTTTGGTGGATTTGAGTCGAGGAGAGCCGTACTACTAAGAGGGGTCCGCGTCGGAAAGGTTAGGACGGAATCAACACGTACACTTGTCCCTCCTTTCCTCGCACTTTGGAGCTTCCCTTTGTTATCTTGGTTGTGCGGAAATCGACATTTGTCTCGTGCACTTGCGGTAGTACCGCAGGTACACGCTGTAGTACCGCAGTACAAGCGGTAGTACTGCTGGGCGCCACGGTAGTACCGCCTCCCAGAGTGGTAGTACCGCTGCTCCTAGGCCTAGTGCCGCCCGGTGCGGTAGTAGGGGCGGATGTAATTTTTTACATCCGCGCCCACCACGGTAGTACCGCTCGTCTGGAGCGGTAGTACCGCGGGGCGCCACGGTAGTACCGCTCCCCAGGAGCGGTAGTACCGCGGCTCCTAGCCTAGTGCCGCTCCGGTGCGGTAGTAGGGGCGGATGTAATTTTTTACATCCGCGCCCTCCACGGTAGTACCGCTCACGAGGAGCGGTAGTACCGCGTCAGATTTTCGCAGACTACCGCAGTTTCAGCGGAAGTTGGCACGGATGTAATTTATTTCGTCTGCCCTTCTCGTGTCGTGACTCTCCGCCTTACGGTAGTACCGTAAGGGGGAGCGGTAGTACCGCCATGAGCGGTAGTACTGCCTCGGTCAGGCTAGTTCCGGCTGTCCGCTGCCGCCAGGTAGTACTGCGTGGTCCTCCACGGTAGTACCGTCTTGACCTCAAGGGTAGTACCGCTACCGAGCGGTAGTAATGCAGCTCATGAAATGACTAAGTGGATAACGGTTGGTTTTTCCCACGCCTATATAAGGGGCTTCTTCAACCTCTAGTTGACCACCTCTTCCTCCTCTAAGCTCCATTGTTGCTCCAAGCTCCATTTTGGCCCGATCTCTCCCTAGCCAATCAAACTTGTTGATTTGCTCGGGATTGGGTGACAAGGGCCCGATCTACACTTCCACCACAAGATATTTGATTCCCCCACTTATCCCTTGCGGATCTTGTTACTCTTGGGTGTTTGAGCATCCTAGACGGTTGAGGTCACCGTGGAGCCATATTCCATTGTGGTGAAGCTTCGTGGTGTTGTTGGGAGCCTCCAATTAAGTTGTGGAGATTGCCCCAACCTTGTTTGTAAAGGTTCGGTCGCCGCCTTCAAGGGCACCAATAGTGGAATCACGGCTCTTGCATTGTGCGAGGGCGTGAGGAGATTACGGTGGCCCTAGTGGCTTCTTGGGGAGCATTGTGCCTCCACACCGCTCTAACGGAGACGCACTTTCCCTCAAAAAGAAGGAACTTCGGTAACACATCCTCGTCTCCACCAGCTCCACTCTTGGTTATCTTATCCCTTTACTTGCAAAGCTTATTTGTGTTCCTATCCTTGCTTGCTCGTGTGCGTGTGTTGTTGCATCATATAGGTTGTCCACCTAGTTGCATATCTAGACAACCTTTATTAGTGCAAAGTTTAAATTGGTAAAGAAAAGCTTAAAATTGTTAGTTGCCTATTCACCCCCCACCTCTAGTCAACCATATCGATCCTTTCAATTGGTATCAGAGCCTTGTCTCTTTTTAAGGACTTCACCGTCCGTAGAGTATGGTTGACGTCGTAGATGATGCGGGGGAGCACTCCGGTGCGAATCCGACATCATCTACGGGAGATGGGAGTACCTCGATCTCTCGTGAGGAATTCAATGTGGCGTTGGACACATTGAAAAATTCCATGACGAGCGAGGTCAAGGACATGTTTAAGGAATTCCTAGAAGGGCTTAAACTTTCCACCGCACCCGTGAAAGTGGGTGACCCCGCCAACACGGGAGCGGATGCTATCTCCGATAAGGGGGAAGCTACTAGTGAGAAAGCCCCCTCGTCTAGTGATAAGAATGGCACCGGCATCTTCGCCCATGTGCAACCTCCCGTTTATGGTGGACCGATTCCTTCCACTCATTTGAATCATGCCGGTCCACCACCTAAGGTTGATAAAAAGGAGGATTTTGATTCTTGGGTTTATCGTTTTAAGCGTCATTTAAATCATGTGAACACTAACCTTTGGAGAATCATTGAAGAAGGTTTCTATCCACATGATCCGAGCAATTTCTCTCCTAGAGAGGTCGTGGACCATCAATTCAATGAGAATGCTCTCTTCATCATCCAAGAAGCAATCCTTCCCGAAGACCTCCCTCATCTCCGGCCTTACACCCGTGCCAAAGATGCTTGGCTCAAGGTGGTTTCCACGTATGGAGGAAGCGCAAGCATTCAACGTTCCAATTATGAAGTGGTCCAAGATGAAGCCGATGAGTTTGCAATGAAGGAAGAAGAAGAACCTCGTGAGCTCTATCGGAGAGTAACCAAGCTTGCCGTCTCCTCCGGGATCATGGAAGTAAGGACACAGATGACAACCTGGATCAAGCGCCAAATTTCTCAAGGCAATGATGCCCTACCACAAAGCCATGTCCTCCGTCATCCGTCAATCGACGGACTTCCACACATTGTCCTCAAGTGAAGTGTTGGATGAGTTTGTGGCTATGAGCATATTGGACAAGACCGCCGACAATGCGGTGCTTCGCTCTCAAAGAGCAAAGAAGCCCAAAATCGCTTTGAAGGACAAGATTTGTGTCAAGAAGATGGAGAGGAGGAAGAAGAAGAGAGCAACCTCGAAGATACTAAGTATGATTATCATGAACACATGGCCCTTGCTTCAAGACAATTTTGGAGCAAGAAGAACTCAAGGCCCAACTTCAACAAGAGCAATTCAAGTGGCTCTAAGGGCAAGCAACGAGTGAGGACGTGTTTCAATTGTGGAAATGTGAGTCACTTTGTTGCGGAGTGTCCATATGAGAAGAGGGAAGACAATGGTGGCAAGCTCATCCGTAAGGACAAGGCCAAGTCTTTTCCCAACAAGAGCAACTTCCCAAGGAAGACTCCTCACAAAGCTTTGGTGGTTCAAGAAGAGTACAATGAGGATGATGATGATGATGAGGATGGTGAACCGGCTGCCATGGCCTCCGTGGCCATTGCAATGACTCCTCGGGTGTCTCTCTTGGTTCACCCAATGAAAGCATCACCGCCAAGTGCCTCATGGCTAAAGCCACCAATAAGGTAACCCCAATATCAAAACTACCATCATCAATCATTCTTCTTTGACGGATTGCATTGATGAACATGAGGGGACTAGTGTAGAGGAAAATGAATTTGAGATCTTTATGAGTAAACTCAAAGGGAAATCCAAGATGCACGCCGTTGCTCTCTTGGAACAACTTGGTGAAGCCAATGTCATGATCGAGACTCATGAAGAAACCATTTCTAAGATGGAAGGGCATAGTCGTGACTATGCCGATGAGATTTCGGATCTCTCCAATGCTCTTGAGGAAGAGCGTGGTCTTCGTTTGGCTCTTGAGGAGTCACACAACGATGATCACGCTAAATTAAAGAAAGACCTTGATCATGCTCTTGTTGTGTCTCGTGTGCTTAGTTCCGAGAAGGCAAAGCTTGGAGTTGATCTTGCTAGACTCAACGAGGACCTTGACACTCTCGACAAGGCTCACAAAGTCTTGAAGGGTGCTCATGCTAGTATCAAAGAGTCTCATGATCAACTCCAAGTGAAGCTAACCAAGGAGAAAGCCACCTTTCCTCATATGATATTGATTGATAATGCAAATGCTACTAACCCTTGTTGTGAGCATGTGCATCTTGTTGAGGAGAATGCTAAGTTGAAGAAGCAACTTGAAAAGGGCCTTGTCACATGCATTCAAGGTGAGAAGAATTTAACGACCTTTTGAGTAATCAAAAGGAAGTTGTGGCCAAGGAGGGATTGGGTTCGCGCCCAAGCCCAAGAGCAAGAAGAAGAATGACAAGACCAAGCAACCTCCCCTCTCAAGCAAACTTTTGTGAGGGAGGGAGAGGGTGCTTCAAGAAGAAGAAGAACCGTGCAAAGGGTGGCAATGTCAAGTAGGACAACGTCGTCCCCACGAACATAGCCATGACTTTAACCCCTCTTATGTGTTGTGCCGTGCTAGTGATGGGCATGTCTATGCTAAATTTGTTGGTTCTTCTTATGAGTACATTGAATGGTCTATTTGGGTTCCTAAGACCCTCGTTACTAACATCAAAGGACCCATTACCAAATGGGTACCTAAAACCAAGCATTGATCTCTTGTAGGGGTTTGCTTCGGTGGGGGATCATGGTTGCTCGATAGTGGAGCAACAAATCATATGACCGGGAGCAAGGACATGGTGGTGGATGTGCAAGAGATTCCATCTATGCCCACCGATGTCGAAGGGGTGATGCATCACATTCTAAGGTATTGGGTCTCGGCAAGGTTGTCATTTCTCATGATCTTACGATCGAGAAAGTCATGCTTGTTGAGTCCCTTGCATACAATTTGCTTTCCGTTCGTCAACTTGCAGTCATGGGTTATGCTACTTTCTTTGACATTGATACCGTGGCCCTCTTGTGGAGCAAGACTCTTAAAGTAGCCTTTGTTGGGCATGTCGAAAACGGTCTCTATGTGATTAACTTTTCGGAGCGACCCACTAAGACCGCGACATGCCTAATGGCTAAAGTTGACGTGGGATGGCTTTGGCATCGCCGTTTAGCCCATGTCAATATGAGATCTTTGCAAAGTCTTCTCAAGGGGACCATGTCCGTGGACTAACAAATGTTAGTTTTGCCAAAGACCGTGCTTGCAAAGGTTTGTATTGAAGGAAAGCTTCATGAGAAGGCTCACCCTCCCACGACTATCATATACTCAAAGAGACCCTTGGAGCTCCTTCACATGGATCTCTTTGGGCCACCATCATTTGATAGTCTTGGAGGAAGAAAGTATTGCTTGGTGATCGTGGATGACTATTCGAGATACACTTGGGTATATTTCTTCAAGAGGAAGAGTGAGACCCAACAAACCGTCATCGACTTTGCAAATGAAGCTCAACGTCAACATAATGCAAAGATCTTGACTATAAGAAGTGACAACGGCACCGAGTTCAAGAACTACACTTTGGATGAGTTTCTTAGTGATGAGGGGATCAAGCATCAATATTCGGCACCATATACCCCTCAACAAAATGGTGTGGCGGAGAGAAAGAACCGGACGTTGATGGATGCGGCAAGGACCATGATGGCGGAGTTCAAGTCTCCATACAACTTTTGGGCCGAAGCCATCAACACCGCTTGTCATGCATCCAATCGGCTTTATCTCCGCAAAGGCTTGAACAAGACTCCTTATGAGATACTCACCGGCCACAAGCCCCACCTCAAGTACGTCCTGGTGTTCGGGTGTAAGTGTTTCAGTCTCAAGAAAGGTGTTCGTTTGTCTAAGTTTGAAACTAGAGCTCATGAGGGCATATTTGTTGGTTATGCTACAAACTCTCATGCTTACCGTGTCCTCAATAAATCCACGGGACTTATTGAGGAGACGTGTAACGTGGAGTTTGATGAGAATAACGGCTCCCAAGTGGAGCAAAGTGGCACTTGTGATGTAGGTGATGAAATTCCTCCCCAAGCTATAAGAAGAATGGGGTTGGCTTTATCCTACCCATTGAGGAACCCCTTATGGCCGAAGGAGAAGGACAATGCTTCACTCAAGTGGAGCCATCACCAACCCAAAGCCCACACGCTCAAGAACAAAGTGAAGGCCCTCAACCTCATGAACAAGACCAAGGGCAAGATCGTGCTCAAGATGATGATATCACCTTAAATGATGCCCAAGGTCGAAGTTCTCTTCCCCGAGCATGCTCAAGATGAAGGTCATGCTCAAGACGACGCTCAAGATGATCAAGTGACCTCTCCTCATCGCACTTCCGAGGAGGATTTAGAGCGTCGTGCCAAGATTGCTTCCAAACTCACTACCAAAGGCCATCTCATGGAGAATGTGGTTGGAAGCCTAAGAAAAGGGTAAGCACTTTCGTAGACAATTGGCAAACTATTGTGAACATCACGCGTTTTCTCTTGTGTTGAACCTCAAAAGGTCTATGAGGCTCTAGAAGACTCGGATTGGCTAAATGCCATGCATGAAGAACTCAACAACTTTGAGTACAACAAGGTGTGGAGATTGGTGCCAAGGCCATCGGAGAACCACAACGTCATTGGAACCAAGTGGATTTTCAAGAACAAGCAAGATGCTCATGGGAACATAATTCGCAACAAGGCAAGATTGGTAGCACAAGGCTACTCCCAAGTCGAGGGTATCGACTACGATGAAACCTTTGCTCCCGTTGTTCGTCTTGAATCCATTCGTTTGTTGATTGCTTATGCTTCCCATCACAACTTTAAGTTGCAACAAATGGATGTAAAAAGTTCTTTTCTTAATGGTCCCATCAATGAGTTGGTCTATGTCAAGCAACCCCGGGTTCGAGGACCCCTACTTCCCGGATCATGTATATCAACTCGATAAGGCACTCTATGGACTTAAACAAGCCCCACGTGCTTGGTATGACCACCTTACCGAGTTGTTACAAGATCGTGGTTTTGAAGTGGGGCAAATCGATCCCACTCTTTTTACTAAGAAGGTCAATGGGGAGTTGTTTGTATGCCAACTATATGTTGATGATATTATCTTTGGTTCTCCTAACAAAGCTTTCAATGAGGAATTTGCCGCTCTCATGACCTCCAAGTTCAAGATGTCTTCGATGGGAGAGTTGAAGTTCTTTCTTGGTTTCGATATCAAACAAAGAAGAGAAGGAACCTTCATCAACCAAGCCAAATACACTCAAGACATGCTCAAAAGATTAAATCTAAGTGATGTCAAGCCGGCTACTACACCAATGCCGACCAAGTGCCAACTTGACATTGATCCCAATGGTAAAGCGGTGGATCAAAAGGTATATCGCTCCATGATTGGATCCTTGCTTTACCTTTGTGCATCTAGACCGGATATCATGTTGAGTGTGGGAATGTGTGCACGGTTTCAAGCCGCACCAAAGGAAAGTCATTTTGTGGCGGTTGTTTAATCTTTCGATATTTGGCTCATACCCCAAACTTTGGCTTATGGTACCCAAGAGGAGCAAACTTCAAGCTTGAAGGATTTACGGATTCCGATTGGGCGGAGACAAAGTGGATAGGAAGTCAACTTCGGAGGGTGCCAATTTCTTGGTTGCTCCTTGGTAAGTTGGTCTTCCAAGAAGCAAAGTTGTGTGTCTCTCTCGTCCAATCGAAGCGGAATATGTGGCGGCCGGTAGTTGTTGTGCTCAACTCCTATGGATGAGGCAAACTTTAAAGGAGTACGGTGTCATTTGTGAAAAAGTGCCTCTTTGGTGTGATAATGAAAGTGCCATCAAGATTTCTCTCAACCCGGTGCAACACTTCAAGACGAAGCACATCGAGATTCGGTATCACTTCATCCGGGATCACATTAGGCGAGGAGAGATCGAGCTCAAGTATGTCAACACTCGGGATAACCTTGCGGATATATTCACGAAGCCCTTAGATGAAGCAAGATTTCGCGAGTTAAGGCATGAGCTAAATATCATTGATTTGAGCAATGTGACTTGAGCCGTGCACTCCCCACCACACTCAACTTGCTGTCTAGTTTAGGTGTAGGCATGGACATAGGGGAGTATTGTTCTCTCAATGAACTATCCCTCCCCCCATTATGCGTAAGTCGATCACCACTTGCACATTAGCCATTTTTATGGTACTGGTGTTCCAAAGACGAGTTTTGGTCATGGGCCCATGGATAATTCATAGCGGTGCCATACCATCCTACTCAAACATAGGTGGCTTGACCACCGCCTCTCCCTTGAGAGGCCTTGTCGTTTGGTGGTTTCTTGTTGTCCTTTGCCTTTAGTTTGCGGTTGAGTTTGTGGTTTCTTGTGTGTAAACAAAAAAAAATTGCAAAGGCCTTTTTCGTTTTTGAATCTTGCGGTGACTTGAGATTCACGGTATTATCATGGCCACCGCGGTACTATCAAGAGCCAGCCACGGTACTACCGCTTGTGGGAGCATCGGTACTACCGCAACCGCACGGCAGTAATTTTTCTGCCGCCGTCAGCGGTACTACCGCCTCGGTCGCGGAACTTCCGCCCGAGCGGTACTACCGCGATGAGACGTGGTACTACCGCGACGGTTCGCGGGCGAGGGGATAAGGCCGGGCAGGGGGAGTTCCAACTCCCCCATACCCATTCGTTACCTTCTCCCCACATCGCCTCCTTCTTTCCCTCGCTCAAGAACGGAGCCGGCGTCTCTCGCCGGATCTCCTTCACCGGCTGCCCTCCGTGATTCCGACCGGTGGGATCGTTCTCCACCGCGATGCTCTTGCTATGGACCCAGGTTTTCCCCAATTCCCTCTCCTTATTGTTGGTGTTTGGCGTTCCTAGGTTTTGGGGAGGCTTGTGTGTTCTTGAGATTGATAGGCTTAATCTACGCAAGAATAGGATGAAGGAGTGTAGTATTGCATAGGATTTATATGTGTATTGCTGTCATGCGCTAGATCTGATCACCGTAGCACCGCCATTGTTTCGTGGTTCTTTCAGATTCAAATCGGTAGTTGGATTCGTTGCGGCGGTACTTATCGCCCTTAGGTGCGGTACTTATCAAGACGACTGCAGTACTACCGCCCTCGGTGCGGTACTACACAGACGGTACTACCGCCTCCTCACATGGGTACTACCGGCGCGTATCGACACTCTGACTTTACTTCCGCTCCAGCCACGGTACTACTGCGTGACCCCTGCAGTACTACCGCGCTCGAGCAAGATATCGCTGCTTTAGTACCGCAGGGTGGCCGCCCTACCGTGCCTCACACCTATCGCATGCCAACTTTCTCATATGTCTCCTATGTTTTCATGTGCTTTTTCGTGGCATTTGCATTGATCTTCTTGCGTTTTGGTGCTTTGCGTGTGTGGTTCGGTGGTGGCTCGCCGGTCCAATCTCAGCCGTGACACGGCTCCAAGCGCTTATGAACCCGGTGACGCACTGGAGGGCTCCTCTTACGCCCCAAGCGCCATGTCAAGACAACTGCCACCAAGGTCAAGGAGCCCTCCAGGAGCATGGATGAGATACCCCATTCTGACTACGTCCGCCTCCGGAACATGGATCCGTACGTGGCCCCTCGTTCCTCAGTCAGGGGCTGTGAGCTGTTCTGGAACAAGCATCAAACCAACATCTATCTGGACGCCATTAAGAACAAGCAGAATACCTATGTGGATGTGAAGTGGATTGACATGCATCACTTGAGGAAGGAGAAGTTCCGTGCCTACTTTGGCGAGGCTCTGGACTTGGTGGAGCAGTTTGGCATTGAGCATGTTATCTCTTTTCACCTTAACTATGATCCTGAGCTCATTGGTCAGTTCTTTGCTTCTGTCTACTTTCACCCCAATGAGGAAAGGAGAATGACCTGGATGACAAATGGCATAAGTCGACAACAACCCGGAAGGAGTTCATGGATCTGCTCCAAGTTCACGATGACGGGCTTGACTCCCCGTAGGTGTTCGTCCCCATGCCAACCCCGACTCGCCAACAAGGACAGGCTTGCACCGTTCTATGTTGAGAAGACACTTCCAAGTGGCAAGATAGGTTTGGTGCTCAACTCCTTTTGGATATCATGTACCGCATCTTCCGCAACTCCTTGTTCCCCGCATTGGTGACAAGGACAAGGTTCATGCCTATATGGTGGATATGATGCTCATCTGCGAGGAGGCTCGTGTGTCTCGAGACTCAGCCACTTGATATCTCACACATCATGTGGATTGAGCTTCGGTTTGCCGTGTTCAACCGCAAGGTGCCTATATACGGTCCATATCTGCTTTCACCGATCTCGAGGACTTGGGACAAGATGTTCTCGGTGAGGAGTTCCTTGCCTCGATCGGATTCGCCATGACCCCATCTCGTCAAGTGTCAAACCCAACTGGGCCAACACTACTACTCGTCTTTGAGGCATCTGCAGCTAGGGCTGCTGTTGGAGAGGAGGATCTTTGGCGCCGAGCATGTTGATGAAGGCCATGCCGCTAGGCCTTCCCGAGCTCCTCTATGCCTTCTTGGGCCACGGTGAAGGACAAGATGAAGACTCTTTTCGCATGCAAGCCAAGAGGCAAGACAGGACTCATGTGGCATCCAAGGAGAGTCGTCACGGGACCGGAAGATCTTGAAGCTCTATGGTGAGGATGTGTCTGGAGGATCTGAGGAGCACATCACCCCAGAGGCCGAGTGGATGGCGAAGCAAGGCTACAAGTGGACTGATTCTGAGGAGGACGTCGAGGAGTCCATCCCTGCTGCTGAGGAGTTTGACGACGAGGATTGGGACGAAGTTCCTCGCTGCTTGAGCCACCGCTTGTGTGTAGGTGTCCTCTCTGCCTTTTTGGCGTCTCGATGCCAAAGGGGAGAGAGCGAGGGATTCTTGAGGCTTGTGTCGTGTTCGCGTTCGTTTGGTGTGTTTATTGCGTTCTCGGTTGAATCTCGTTTGAACCTCGTTTTATTTGCTTTTCCTTCTTATGGTGTAAGACATATGCACTCTATCTATCTTAGCAAGCTTATGTTATTTCGTGCTATGGTGTAAGACATATGCACTCCATCTATCTTAGCAAGCTTATGTTATTTCGTGCTATATGTTGTTTAGATGTTATTCTTCGGACTTTTGTCTCTAAAATATAGGGGGAGTGGTGATCCTAGATCGTGTGCTATGCAGTCCAAAGCATTCATCCGGAGTGCACACATCTAGGGGAGCCCGTCTATATTTTGGAGAGGAGGGTTTGCTTTTGCTCTATATTATTGTATCTTTGTGCAAATCCCGTATTGTCATCAATCCACCAAAAAGGGCGAGATTGTAAGGGCATATTTATCCCGTAAGTGTTTTGGTGATTGATGACGATACTTTTGCGGACTAATCGTATGCTTTGAGTTCCTCAGATGGTTCATCTCTAGGCTCGAGATGATTCGGTGCCCCTCGGAGACTATTGAAGACGGCGGTATCTCAATACCTAGTTCAATTTCATTATCGGCAAGTCTCTTTACTCATTCTGTAATACATCTTCCTGCAACTAACTCATTAGTTACAATGCTTGCAAGGCTTATAGTGATGTGCATTACCGAATGGGCCCAGAGATACCTCTCCGACAATCGGAGTGACAAATCCTAATCTCGAAATACGCCAACCCAACAAGTACCTTCGGAGACACCAGAGAGCACCTTTATAATCACCCGATTACGTTGTGACGTTTGGTAGCACACAAAATGTTCCTCCGTAAACGGAGTTGCATAATCTCATAGTCATAGTGTAAGGGCATATTTATCCCGTAAGTGTTTTGGTGATTGATGACGATACTTTTGCGGACTAATCGTATGCTTTGAGTTCCTCAGATGGTTCATCTCTAGGCTCGAGACGATTCGGTGCCCCTCGGAGACTATTGAAGACGGCCGCCCCACGTCTCTTTTGGTGGATTTGAGTCGAGGAGAGCCGTACTACTAAGAGGGGGTCGCGTCGGAAAGGTTAGGGCGGAATCAACACGTACACTTGTCCCTCCTTTCCTGCACTTTGGAGCTTCCCTTTGTTATCTTGGTTGTGCGGAAATCGACATTTGCCTCTGCACTTGCGGTAGTACCGCAGTACACGGTAGTACCACAGTACAAGCGGTAGTACCACGGGCGCCACGGTAGTACCGCTCCCGAGAGTGGTAGTACCGCGGCTCCTAGGCCTAGTGCCGCCCGGTGCGTAGTAGGGGCGGATGTAATTTTTTACATCCGCGCCCACCACGGTAGTACCGCTCGTGGAGCGGCGGTAGTACCGCGGGGCGCCACGGTAGTACCGCTCCCCAGGAGCGGTAGTACCGCGGCTCCTAGCCTAGTGCCGCTCCGGTGCGGTAGTAGGGGCGGATGTAATTTTTTACATCCGCGCCCTCCACGGTAGTACCGCTCCTGAGGAGCGGTAGTACCGCGTCAGATTCGCACTACCGATTTCAGCGGAAGTTGGCACGGATGTAATTTATTTCGTCCGTGCCCTTCTCAATCGTGACTCTCCGCCTTACGGTAGTACCGTAAGGGGAGCGGTAGTACTGCCATGAGCGTAGTAATCGCGCCCTGGTCAGCTAGTTCCGGCTGTCTGCCGCCATGTAGTACGTGGTCCTCCACGGTAGTACCGTCTTGACCTCATGGTAGTACCGCTACCGAGCGTTAGTACCGCGCTTCGCGAGCTGACTAAGTGGATAACGGTTGGTTTTTTCCCACGTCTATATAAGGGGCTTCTTCCACCTCTAGTTGACCACCTCTTCCTCCTCTAAGCTCCATTATTGCTCCAAGCTCCATTTTGGCCCGATCTCTCTCCCTAGCCAATCAAACTTGTTGATTTGCTCGGGATTGGGTGACAAGGGTTCGATCTACACTTCCACCACAAGATATTTGATTCCCCCCACTTATCCCTTACGGATCTTGTTACTCTTGGGTGTTTGAGCATCCTAGACGGTTGAGGTCACCGTGGAGCCATATTCCATTGTGGTGAAGCTTCGTGGTGTTGTTGGGAGCCTCCAATTGTTGTGGAGATTGCCCCAACCTTGTTTGTAAACGTTCGGTTGCCGCCTTCAAGGGCACCAATAGTGGAATCACGGCTCTTGCATTGTGCGAGGGCGTGAGGAGATTACTGTGGCCCTAGTGGCTTCTTGGGGAGCATTTTGCCTCCACACCACTCTAACGGAGACGTACTTCCCCTCAAAAGGAAGGAACTTCGGTAACACATCCTCGTCTCCACCGGCTCCACTCTTGGTTATCTTATCCCTTTACTTGCAAGCTTATTTGTGTTCCTATCCTTGCTTGCTCGGGTAATGCGTGTGTTGTTGCATCATATAGGTTGTCCACCTAGTTGCATATCTAGACAACCTTTATTAGTGCAAAGTTTAAATTGGTAAAGAAAAGCTTAAAATTGTTAGTTGCCTATTCACCCCCCTCTAGTCAACCATATCGATCCTTTCACATAGGAACATGTATAAGTCACGAAGAAAGCAATAGCAGAATACTAAACGATCAAGTGCTAAGCTAATGGAATGGGTCAAGTCAATCACATCATTCTCCTAATGATGTGATCCCGTTAATCAAATGACAACTCATGTCTATGGCTAGGAAACATAACCATCTTTGATCAACGAGCTAGTCAAGTAGAGGCATACTAGTGACACTCTATTTGTCTATGTATTCACACAATTATTATGTTTCCGTTTAATACAATTCTAGCATGAATAATAAATATTTATCACGAAATAAGGAAATAAATATTAACTTTATTATTTCCTCTAGGGCATATTTCCTTCACTTAGAACGTGACGCCTAACCGGATGGAGGATTCACGGTCCTCAAGTGTAACAAGTCTTCAGATCACGCGGACAGAAATACTTTAGTGATGCCTAACACTCTTTGGCTCTGGGTGTTTTGGGCTTTGTCCTCGCAAGGATCTCTCTCTCAAATACTTCGGAGGTGGGTTGCTCTCAAAGACAAAAGTCATGCACTAACTCTGAGCAGCCACCGATTTATGGTGTAGGGGGTGGGCTATTTATAGCCAGGAGGCAACCCGGCCTGATTTGTCCGAAATGACCCTGGGTCACTAAGGAACTGACACGTGTCCAACGGTCAGATTTCAAACACACGCGACAGCTTGACTTGGGCTACAAGTAAAGCTGACTCATCTAGCTCTGGATAAGATTTGCTCTGATTGTCTTCGTTCGAAGACATAGGTTTTGGTTGAGCATCACATCAGTCACTCTGACTTTGTTCATTTGGACCCCACTTAACAGTACTATGGTTCCTATGACTCAACAAAGAAGAAAAGGAAACTACGAAACAACTATGACTTCGCACTCCATAGTCTTCATGTGAATGTCTTCTCATGTCATGATCTTCAGTGTGAATATCTTCACAGACCACCATTGTCTTCAATGTCTTCACATATTTTTAGGGGTTATCTTTGGTAGGTAAACCTAATCAATAAGGGACTACTACTTGTGTTATCCTGCAATTCTCACAAACACATTAGTCCCTCAACCAAGTTTGTCGTCAATACTCCAAAACCAAGGGTGGCACTAGATGCACTTACAACCTCTAGCACGAGGTGCAAGTCCAATCCTTCACTCTGGCACATGGGCCAAGACCTACCTTTTGTTTGGCGCAAGGAAGAAATCCAACCCTCCGTTCGAATAGATGGAGCAAGTTGCACACTGCCTTCTGAGAAGATCAAGAAAAAGAAGATAATTCAACACCAACCTGCAAATTCCATACTATACCTAGAATCCCTTGTCACAAGCAACAATTGACCCACACTCATAGGTGGTGATCGTTATGACTCTGGTTCAAGGGCATTCCTATTGGGAAAAAGTAAATAGTCGTGTATGGGGATCCCACTAGTCATGTATGGATAGTAAAAAAAGGTCCAAGCCGATCAACAAGGTCCAAGGTGGTCAACAAAAGTCAAGAACGTCCAAGGGAATCAACAAAACTCCAAGCAAGTTGCCATGGTCAACAATAAAAGAAGAAGGAAAAATGAGAGGACCAAATCAACAATGAAATTAAGAAACAAAGAAGCCCAAGATTAAATAAGGCCCAACTAGCCAAAGGTCCATTCCTGCATGGATGAAGGGTAGTGGTGCTGGTGCACCATGGTGGACTATGGACATCACCATCTCTTCACTAATCTTCATGAAATCACGGGGCAAAGCTTTACCACACCCCTCCTACGTACCACCAACATGGGTAGCATTGGTCATTTGTCAAAGCACCCTCACCTATACAAGGTCTGCAATGGGCATGTAACTCACCCACTCTCACTTGAATAAACTCAAGGGAAGAGCACTTGAGATCTTAGAGTTTGCTCCCAAGACGCTTTAGGGTTGAGTTCAAAGGAGCAGCAGTGTGAATCAGATGGACAATAGGGATATCGAAGCATACTCCCAAGACACTCAAGGGTCGAGCCTCGAAGAGCCGCATCCAGACTCAGATTGACCTCGACCAGGAGTTTGGTAGAAGGTTCCGCCTAGTCATGTTAACCTGCAACTGTCCATCATACTCAAGGCCTTACTAACGTAGGACTAGGTCGCACTCTATCAAGGTGACTGAACCTATTCAAAAATCATCACCGTGCCACTCTTGTCAAGTGTACGGCTAGCAAAGGTCACCGCACACATCACCAATTTATTTATGATCACACTTCTAAAAATACCCTCTAATATAAAGTTGTTTCTATAACATCATGGGATAATGACGGTCCGGATAGAAAAAACGGTAGCGACATGGATGCTACATGAGCAAAATCACCGTTCACATGATGAAAACTTTCGCCAAGTTCTCCCGGAGTGAGAATATCATGAGTACCATGCATTGCCAACTACTCAAGTATGGCTGTCATATTTGTGATACGGTAGCATAGCACACTGAACAAGAAAAGTTAACAAGAACTAAATCATATTCACACCTTTGTAAATAAAGTGACAATGCGACACTACTCCAGAGAGGTCTAAAACCGCTTAGGGTATTAAGCCAACGAAAACACAAACGCCCACACATGTGGGTGTTTGCATCTCGTCCACACGCGTGGATCCGCATCCGTTTGCGAGCGCACGAATCTTGGCATGTTTCTAGTGCCACGTAGGACTGGGCTGGTGTGTGGGCATTCACGCGGTCGCCCACACGGCTTTTTCACCACATGGGAGGGGCCGTGTGTGGGCATTCAACAGTTCGCCCACACGCCACTTTCCACTCATGCACAAGGGCTGGTGTGTGGGCATTTGCCATCTCGCTCACACGCCCGTCTCATCTCCCACACCCAAGTTGCCACTTGCCACGTATTTTGCAGTGTACATGGTGACTGCCCTAGTGTACTTTATAAGCGAGTGGCAACTCTCTCTTTTTTTACTCGAACATGTCAGTTGCCATGTATTTTGCAGGGTACACGGCAACTGCCCTAGTGTGCTTGTAAGCAGATGGCAACTCTTTTTTTACCCGAACATGTTGTTTTCCATGTCTTTTTGTAGTGCTGCACGGCAACTGCCTAGTGTTAGTATGTGACAACTCCTAAGGTTTTTAAATCATGGCAACTGTAGTAATCAGACCATACATGGCAATTGCCTAGTGTTATTAGGTGGCAAACCCTTAAAGTTTTCAAATCATGACAACTATAGTAAACCAGACCATACATGGCAACAACTGCAGTTGCCCAAAAATGGCATCTGGAACTTTTGACATGAGATGGCAACTACAGTTGAGCAACCATGTCAACTGTAGTTGTCCGACATGGCAACTGCAGTTAAACGAACATGGACGAGGGTCTGGACCATGGCAACTGCGGACGCGCGGTGACTGTCATGCGGGGCATGCGGGACCATGAGGTACGAGGCCTGACGTACGGGGCGTGTGTGCGTTATCTATTTCGCCCACACGCACGCATGTGAGAGGGATCAGGAGGGGAAAAAGAGGTGTATGGGCATTACCTGTTTTGCTCACACGTAGGTGTGTGGGCTGTTCCTCTTATACACCACACAAAATATGTGGGCAGATCCCCTAACGCCCACACATATGACACTTATCGGCGTCCTAAGCCAAACAATATTGCGCAAGAGGGTTTTTTTAAAAAAAAAAACAAGAGGTTTCTTTATCAGGATATTGCCGGGATGTTGACTGAATTTAAGTTCAGAAGAGGAGTAAAGTCGAGAGGAGAAACTAAACCAAGCGGGTAGTAGGGGAGAAGCGGAAACCTTTTTCCTGGTTTGTGCGGTAAACTTGTTGCTGCAACCTTTTCAAATCTCCCGCTAGCTGATTTCAATATTTCCAAAACCAATAAATCGACAAGAACAAGTGGCATGTGGTATCAACTGCCTCCAGCTTCACCAGGTAGCACTTTATCCGAGTTAATTCGGAGTCAAGATTCCAGTTGAAGCTGCAGTCGCTCATGATCGGTAGCGGGACGTATTGATGCTGTGTCGCGTAGATGCCCGGCTGCCGCGCTGTAGAAAAGGACCGTCCGATCACCGCTGTCAGCGAGGCTGTGGTGCGTGAGCCATGAGGCTGCTCGCAATTTAATGGCACAGTTGCTGCTGCGACCCCATGCTCCAAGTTGTCATCGCCTGTGGGCTGTACACGGAGAGAGGTGGCCAGTCATCTCAGTAATGACCACCGATGCAGCCTACAGCTGCGCTCGTCTAGGAGACGACGATCGATCCATGATTCCGTCCCCGCGACAGGACTAGCATTTGAACTAGTCGCTGCCCCAAGCTAGAACAATGCTTGGACTCCCGTGGACGGAGGAGAAAGTTCCTCAGTTGGTGCTGCTCTGGAAGATGGTTCGAGCGGAGCGACCCCGTGCTGAATTCAGTTGGGCGTCATTTAATTGAGAGTACAGTGCAAGAAGTAGTTGGCCGTTTCTAGCTTCTACGTACTTATCAGAATTTTAAATGTGCCTGACTCTACGTGGACTAGCTATTGTCAACTCGCTTGATCCTGGAAGAGTACAGTGCTTGAATTGATGGGTGTGAGCACGTACGTACGCGGTGTCGTCACTTCAACGTTCTAGAAACACGTGGGATAACGCGGTGCACTACCCTTCAAAATAACATTATTTGTGTATGTTTTTTCTCGCGGATACATAAAGATAGCATATCATTGAAGATCGCGTATCATTTCACTGATAAAAGGAATTAGAATGAGTATAGAGGATGGTACAATGCAATACACAAACACAAACACAAGATGGCGTTGACATGATACCCTGAGCAGAAAGAAAGGGGATGCTCGGCCTGAACAGAGGGTACACCACAGTTAAACCCAACAAGCCCTGAAGTAGAGGGCACAAAGCAACGGGCTAGAACCGACGCAGGCTAGGGGAAGCGACAACCGCCAGCAACGCCAACGGCCAAGGGACTGGAATAGATTCGAGCTGCCGGGGCCATAGTCGTGAGGACACCGGCGAGCCAAGGGAGCCGGAAGGAACGCAGCTACCGGGTCGCCGGGGCTAAAACCACACTGCTAGAGGACGCCGGCAGAACCATGGACACTGGAAAACATAGGTCTAGGAACGCTGGTGTATGTCGCCATTAGGCTATTGGTGGTGGCCCGCTTCATGTCTCGTGGGAAAGCAACCAGGTAGGCTTGGTGTGGCATGATTCGTTAGTGTCCTCCCTTGTGGTGTCCCTTTTCTTTTGGTCTTGCATTGGAGGAGGCACACACGTTATGGTCGTCTCACTTCGTGCTTAGCCCTCCTGTTGGTGGACACCTACGGGCTACGACACGGGAATATGCGATGGTGTGGCAGATGGCGGTGGCGACTCGGCTGTTGAGGCCATTGGAGGTGGTGCATGCAATTTGGCAAACTAGCTTTGCGCGACGGGCTACCCCACCACCCCATGACGAATCGACTCCAGGGGTATCCGTCGAGTTCCAATGATAGTTGGGCGCTATGCCTCACATCGACGCAAGTGTTTACGTGTTGGTGCGCTGGACAATGATGTTTGCAATTGACTATGACACCTTAGCAGATTCGATGTGTGGCTTTCATCTTGGTTCGTGATTCCGGTGCGGATTGGGTCACTGTAGCAAGACTTCTTCTTGCCAAGCTGGTGGCGACAACATAGGATACCTTGTTTTCTATGGCGTTGTTCGAGTACCGGGTCACAAGTTCATCGGTGAAAACCCTAAGTCCAATGTTAATTGGTTGCCCTGGTCGTGGGAGTCAACGATCCCTTGTGGAAGGGATTATCTAGAGTTTGCTCGGTCTTTCTATTCTAGGTGAAAACCATGGATCTAGCCTATGTGGTTGGATTCAGTTATGACGACCCACGTGCATCGTTCCCTTCCTGAAGGCATCATTGTTAGGAAACTTTCATCTAGTCTCGGTGTTAAGGAAGAAGGTACTAACTGTTGATTTTTTTTTGCAGGTCCTTTTTATTACTTTACGGGTCCTTTTTATTGTTTTAATAATTTGGTTGTATACATAATCTATATCTTGATTAGCTATTACTATCGTGTTGTTGCAAAGTTTGGGCATACTTGATATCCAATTAATATTAATATATTATCCCATAACGAAAAAATTGCCAATAATAAAGTGAAGAAACTACTATAGATAGTTGTGGCGTAGAGTAAGAATTGCAAGCATGGTAGGGTTTTTCACATTCTTCACTCGCATAGAGAGAGAGAGAGAGAGAGAGAGAGAGAGAGAGAGAGAGGTGGTGCATGCAATTTGGCAAACTAGCTTTGCGCGACGGGCTACCCCATCACCCCACGACGAATCGACTCCAGGGGTATCCGTCGAGTTCCAATGATAGTTGGGTGCTATGCCTCACATCGGCGCAAGTGTTGACGTGTTGGTGCGCTGGACAATGATGTTTGCAATTGACTATGACACCTTAGCAGATTCGATGTGTGGCTTTCATGTTGGTTCATGATTCTGGTGCGGATTGGGTCACTGTAGCAAGACTTCTTCTTGCCAAGCTGGTGGCGACAACATAGGATACCTTGTTTTCTATGGTGTTGTTCGAGTACCGGGTCACAAGTTCATCAGTGAAAACCCTAAGTCCAATGTTAATTGGTTGCCCCGGTCGTGGGAGTCAACGTTCCCTTGTGGAAGGGATTATCTAGAGTTTGCTCGGTCTTTCTATTCTAGGTGAAAACCATGGATCTAGCCTATGTGGTTGGATTCAGTTATGACGACCCACGTGCATCGTTCCCTTCCTGAAGGCATCATTGTTAGGAAACTTTCATCTAGTCTCGGTGTTAAGGAAGAGGGTACTAACTGTTGATTTTTTTGCTGCAGGTCCTTATTACTTTACGGGTCCTTTTTATTGTTTTAATAATTTGGTTGTATACATAATCTATGTCTTGATTAGCTATTACTATCGTGTTGTTGCAAAGTTTGGGCATACTTGATATCCAATTAATATTAATATATTATCCCATAACGAAAAATTTGCCAATAATAAAGTGAAGAAACTACTATAGATAGTTGTGGCGTAGAGTAAGAATTGCAAGCATGGTAGGGTTTTTCACATTCTTCACTCGCAGAGAGAGAGAGAGAGAGAGAGAGAGAGAGAGAGAGAGAGAGAGGGCAAGAGGGTTCGTGGAAACATTCAATGCTTGAGTGTACAATGTCTAAGGCCCCCTTTGTTTGGGCTACGGATTCTTGAGAATCAGTTGTGGCTTGGATTGTGAGAATCAGCTGCAGCTGCAGATTCTGAAAATCAGAAGTTGATCGTTTGTTTGCTCTGCTTTAGCAAAAGGAGAAGCGCTATGAAATGTCTGTAACACCCCCGAACACACTAATGGTCAAATATAAAACTTGCAGAACTGTTAACATTGATTGATCGGTTCACAAATATTTTAATTCATACATATACACTTTCTGACCTATAGCATACACACATGATTTGAGGAAACGTTCAGTAGAAAAGACAAAAAAAGCAAATAACAGTGCAACTATCCACAATCCAAAGGTTGTGAGCAAGGCAAGCTTGCCAAAATGATAGAGAAGTGCAACATCGCCAGAGTCTTGCCCGGTGAACCAACAGAGAGACGAGGGAGGAGGGGCGCTGCAGATTGGGTGATCTGGGAGGGCGGCATGGACGGACCTCGACACCCATGGCAGAGATGGGGATTGGGGGCGTGCACAGTGGATCTAGGGACGGCGACGTAGCAGAGCTTCGTGGCCGTGAGGCGGCAGCACTCGGAATATAGGGGCGGCGCTGGAGGAAATCCCTTTGTTCGGTCGGAGAGAAAGAACGACGTGGAGGAGGGGCGTTGTGTGTTAGAGGAAATTTGGTTGGGGCTCGGTGGCATTTCTAGCGTAATAACGGTGAGAACTTGGTCTGTTTTGAAACCTGGATAAGTGGCAGCTCGGGAATCTCGGGAATCAGCAAATTCACAGCTTCCGGCTTGCGCGACGGCGTAGTTCAATTTCCGCAACTGATTCTTGAAAGCTAAGATAGAAATCTGAGTGTTTGTTTGAGATTCTGATTTTGGATGGGGTAGAATCCGAGAATCTGTAGCTAAAGCCCAAACAAAGGCCACCTAAATGTGTGTGGGCCTTATTCAGAGGAGGTTGCAGAGGTGGTGGCTCATACAGAAGAAATAAAAAGCGAAGGATTAGGCCATGAGCGCCATTTACGGACATGAGAGCAATTTTCTCAAAAAAAAAAGGTATTATAGTGGTATATGGCTCTCATGTCCGTAAATTTCACATGCCTATGTGAGACTACACTATAGTAGTTTGGTCTTCTGGTTTAGGGAACTTCTGGATGGCCCCCTCGGTATTTATTTATTTTGTAATTCATGATTTTTTTGAACACATGAACATTTTTTAATTCAAATTCCTGAAGATTGTTTCCAACTCAAATACATTAATATTTTATAATTCAAAATTATGATTTTTTTCAAACTCATGAACATTTATTTAATTCAGGAACCTTTTTAGATTTGTGGAGGTTTTTAAATTCACAATCATCTGTAAAATTCATGAATATTGTTTGAATTCGCAAACAATTTTTATTCTTTTCAAACATTTTTTGAATTTGTGATTTTTTATGAATTCATAAACATTTTAAATCTCTAGAATATCTTTTGAATTTGTGAACATTTGTTGAAATTCATAGTTTTTAAAATTAAATAAACATTTTTTAATTTTGCAAACACTTTTAATATCCGTGAACTTTTTCAAACACATGTAACGTAGCTAGCTTACGGCCTGGGATACAACAAAATGTATATAAGCCTGCCTCCGGTGCCCGACGACGGTTGGGAACTTTTATAACTTCATTCTCATACACAAGAACAACTACTAGAGAAACAGGACTGGAGTCTTTACCTCCTTCGCGAGGGACCTGGACCTGTATATGAACTTGTGTCAGCCATCTATATCGCGTTAGATCAAGCCTTGTTCTTACTCCTTTTCTACTGTCAGATTTTTGCCCACACCCGTACTTCCTCAGCCGACGCAAAAACCAAGGTTCTATGGGCCATCTGACTAGTTTTAGAACCTTTCATGCGTTTCCCCTTTTTGTTGAGTGCGTTTTGTCGATAATTTCTCGGGTTTTTCTTTTCATTTTTTCAATACATGTCAGTTTCTAAAATATACGGGTAACAATTTTTCTCGGTCATTGAACATTTTGTAGGTACACGTTAAACATTTATCTTAATACACATTGAACATTTGTTAAATGCAAATTAAACATTGTTTTAATGCGGAATGAACATTTTTAAACACAAATTTCAAATTTTTTAAAACATGAAAAAAAGTAAATCTTACAATATTTTTCTAAATGACATGAAAATTTCTTTTTGTATTAAATTTTTTCTCTAAAACTGCACGAACTATTTTTTATGTTCCATGAATATTTTTATAAAATGTCTTTAAACATATTTTTAACTTTAGAACATTTTATAAATGTTATGAACAATTTTCTGAATGATACAGACATTTTTTACAAATTACACAAACATAATAGATTAAAAATATTTTCCCGTGCTTTGGTTGTATGTGATGGTGTTTTTTTCATGCATGGTTGCATGTTGAGGTGAGCATTATCCCATCCATAATTATATGATGATGTAGCATGCTTGTATGTTGGGATAAATAAGTTAGTAAGGATGACTCTCTTATAGATATATAGGATGCCACACCAGTTGTTTGATTTTATGTGCAAAAGACGTCCAAGACTACCAATTGTCAGATCGAGGTCCAAGGGGTCCTGGCGAACATTCGCCAGATATCATTATCGAAACAAAAACATTTTACACTTGGCTCGTTATGCTGTGCAACATGTAATTGCACATAGGTGTGGCAGTGTGCGGTCAAAATGTACTTACACACCTAAAAAATAAGAGCAGGTAACTCGAGATTACCCCTTGTGGGGGACCTTCAGGGGCCAATTTTTTTGCCCTTAGATAGCGTCAAGTAGTGTGTCCAGTCACCGCCACATGTCGTGTGTTGGACGCTTCTTCTAGATTTTATTTTTATTTATTTTTCTGAACGCTTTCTTGGGTTTTAGATTGGTTTTCTTCTCTTTTTCAGCTTTTTGGTTTTCGCTAGTCTTCCCCAGGTTTTGGAGATTTTTTTCACGGACTACCTTTTTCATGAAAAAAATATGTTTTATGAGAAGCACTTTTTCTTCTTTTGGGGGCACGGATTTGCTTCCCCAAGAAGTACAATTGTGCTCTTCAAAAAAGAAAAAAATGTGGGCTTCCATGGGAAGTATAGATTTACTTAGCGTGGAGGCATCGATTTGCTTCCGCGAGAAGTACAACTATGCTTTTTGAAAATTAAAAGAATTGTGTTTCCACAAGAATCAAAGCTTAAAACAAATTATACTTCACCATGGATTTACTTCTCGTGGAGACACATATTTTCTTCCACGAGAAGCATGGTTGTGCTTCCCAAAAACAGAAAAAAAAAACGCTTACACAAGGTAAAATTTTGCTTCTTGTGAAGGCATATATTTGCTTCCACGAAAAACAGATATGTTCTTCTCGAAAAGGGAAAAAGATATTCTTCCTTGAGAAGCTCGTGCGGGCACGGATTTGATTTCGCGAGAAACAAAAAAGGAAATAAAATTTAAAAAACGTGCTTTTGGCTCCTAGTTTTTCGTAAGGTTCATCGAAGCCTATTATCATCAATGTTTTAAATAGTGGACTATGAAAAATAGTGGCGGACCTTCAAATCAGCTATAGCGGAGCTATAGCGGGCTATTTATGAAGGCAACCATTTAGCGGCACTTTACTGAGAAGGCTATAGCGGGCTATAGCGGAGATATAGCTAAGCTATAATCAGCTATTTAAAACTATAATTATCATAGAATCTATTTCGAAGGTCTCAATGCGAGAAATCTAACGGTGAAAATGTTTTAAGATTAGAATGCACGATTCAAAAGATTAAACAGTTTGAATAAAACAATCTACAAAAAATAGAAAACTCTCAGATTACGACAAATGACGCACATACAATGTGTCACTTGTTAGCGCATAAGAATGTGAGAATGACCTTTACAAGGGTAATCCTTAATTAATGAATTTGTTAAAAAATGTACGTGCAACACTCTTACGGTTGTCTGCGCCTGTCACCGCGCATTAGGCCTAGCCCATTGATGAGACGATGTAGCAGATGGCTATTTCAGAGTCGTTAAAAGCGATTAAAAGATGTGCAGTTTCTATTTTTTTTAACATCAGTACAGACGCAAGCGCTCATACGTACGTACATACACTCATCTATATAAACGCATACATGCACATCCTATTCTTATGAGCACCTTCGAGATATTGAGCCGGCATGTCATCTTGAAATTTACGAAGTCACCGTAGGCGTCTCGTCGTCAACAAGAACGCCTCCTCCCATTGAAAGCACATCGCCAGAAATCCTGAAATAAATTCAGGAATAATGCGAGCACTCAGCACTTCTGGCGTCGGTTATTTGGATTCCCCGCAACAACTGGGCTTCCACATATAAAGGTAATCGATTTTGTTTCTTCTACCTTTTTGGCTCGGTTTTAGGAAGCTTCTGCTGGCTTTGGTAAGCTTGTAGAAGCTTCTGACCGGTTTTATCTTTGTTTTCATTTTTTTCGTTTTCTTTTTTTATTTCAAATTTTTATATTTTTTCACAATTCTTGAATTGTTTCAAATCTGTAACTTTTTTCCTAATTCGTGTTGTTTTCAAATTCATGGATTTTTTTCAAATCCATGTAATTTATTCAAATGCATGCCTTTTCCAAAAATAGATGAACTTTTGCTTGAATCCATGAAATTTTTCATATTAATGAACTTTTTTCCTTGTTTGTGAATAGTTTTTTATGTTCTGAATATTTTTTGAATTCATAAACTTTTTAAAAATCCATAAGTAATTCTCGAATCCATGAACTTTTTTTTTCGTGAACATTTTCAAATCTGGGAACATATTTCAAATCTGTGACATTTTCCAAATCCATATTTTTCCAAATCTGTGAACTTTTCAAATACACGAACAATTTTTCAAATTTATGAACTTTTATAAAATTTATAAAAAAATCAAATTCATGAATTTTTATAAAATTACACTAACTTTCTTTGAAAAGTAAATGGTTAACGCACTGGTCAACGACTAACTTGTGCGGTCAACATTTTTAGGGTGATCGTGCGAGCGAGAGAGAAATAGGAGGATGTATCTGGTGCACCGGGTCATTTGGTGCTATTGGTGCACTGAACTTTCTTAGCACAGTTTCAAATGTTTGAAAAAATCTGAATTTTTTTGGCAGATTCACATAACATTAATGTATGGTGTAACGAAAATTCATATCAAAATTCAAAACATAGCTCGAGTTGCAAAAATGAAAATATAACATTGAATAGTACATAATGCAAGTTGGGCTTTAGATTTGGCACATTATCCCATTGTTGTCAAATTTGTCATTTTTGTATCTCTAGCAATATTTCAAATTTCGATACAAATTTTGTGACAGCATACATTGATGTTATGCCAATGTGCTAGATTCTTTCAACTTTTTGAAATATTATTATATGTGTTAATGCATCCATTTCACCGGTGCACCAGATACATTCTCAAAGAAATAGAGCGAGCAAACGATTAACTAGGACATCTGCTGCGAGAGACTGTTATGTGTCCCACAACTGGTAACACGTCAGTGCTCTTTTCTCCAAACGGCCCTTAAGCGCCAGTAGGAGGTCTCATAAAGATGTGCCCCTCGAAGCACATTGCCGCTAAATTGCACACCTTGGCCGGGCCTAAATCCTTCATTCCTCTCGCACGGGAAAAATCAGCCATGTTCGCTCTGAGGAATAAACATGTAGAAAAGCCGACAACTCCAACATATGTGAAAGTGTTCACCAGTTGAAAAAATGTTCTTGTGTTTTTAAATATTCTAGAATTTTTGGAAAAGGTTCTTGAATTAAAAAACAATCATAGATAACGTTCATGAATGAATTAAATGTTCATGGTCATGGATATTTAAGATTTTTTTGTAAGTTTAAAAACTGTTCATGAATTAGAAAAAAATTTGACGAATATTAAAAAAGTATTCACAAATTTGAAATGTGCTCATGTGTTTTAAAAACAATCATTAATTTTAAAAGTATTCTAAATTATAAAATTTATTCACATTTAGAAAAATCATAATAAAATAAAACAAGTAAATTAACAAAAATCATTTGGAAAAACCGATGGGAAAGAGAATGGACCCGAGAAGTAAACCTGGAAAACCAACGTGCAAAACCGGGCCAAAAGACCGATGAAAAAGTTCGCCCAAACTGAGCCGGAACATGTAACGGGAGGGGTGCGCGTTTCTGACAGTTTGACCCACTGGACCGTTCCTTAGCACCAGCTTTTTCATAGCGGTGTTTCTGTGGTTTCTGCTCTTTACGGTTTTCCCGACGATTTTTTTTTTTTGCTGTTCCTATTTGTACCGCTGGTCTCCGGTTCCGTTTTTCTTCTGTTTTACATTTTTTTTATTTTAAACATGCAAACATTTTTAAGAAATTGTGCAATTTCGAAAAGTATTCACCCTTTTCCATAAAAGACCTTATTATTTTGAAAAGTAATCACCTATTTAAGAAATTTTTATGTAGTTTCAAAAAGAAGTCACATGTTTAAAAGCAGTTCGTACAATTTTTAAAAAGTGTCCTAGATATTTTATTTTGAAAAATGTTCATGTTATTGAGAAAAGTTTTCACCTATTTTAAAAATAAATCAAGAAAAACATTGTTCACCAGATAAGAGCCCAATCGATAGAAAATCCACACAAAATCCGCTGGTATCCGGCTAGTGAGGTGTTGATAGCAGGACAAGTGTTAATGGTAGAGGCGATTTCAACGACGAATATGCGCACTCTGGTGAAAACACTTGATCTCTGATCAAGCTATGTCGACGCGCGCCTGCGTCATGCCCTTGTTGAAGGTGGTGGATCGAAACTTTGCTTTGGGGATGCAATTCTGAGATCAATCTTTGGTTGGATTCGTCATCATTAACACACGTGCGGTGATGCCTTCTTGAAAGCTTAGCCTAGAAGTTGTGCATTTTTTGTTTTATTTTTATCTTTTATCATAGAGTTAGTGACTATCTGGTTGAGTTACTGTGGTGAGGCATGCGGCCTCGTTTTTTCTTTCGGGCCAATGTTGTCCTGGATTCTGAATAATTTCAATAATATATGACCGTGTGCATCACTCGATGCAGAGGCAGGAGGTTATCCTCCTTTTCAAAGAAAAGATGTCAGCATGTATTTAGGTTTGTGTTTTATGGTGTTTGAGATGGACCGCGCCGCATTTGGCCTTCGTGATGCTATTAGGGACCCGACAAGCACTATTGGAGAGTGCTCATTTCCGTTGGGAATAACTACCACCTAACGACCGAGATGCCACCTCTCAAGTACGACGTCGACGACTGCCGCTCATGAAGTATAGCTACGTTTTCAGTGCACACCGCTGAATTGATAGTTAGGACGGCCCTACCTTTGGTTTATGCCACTTCAATTTGGACGAGTCTCCTTTTGTGAGGTGCGATACTAAAAAGTTACTAGGGTAATTCCCATTGCCCACTTTTGTGGATCGTGCCATTTATGTAGAAGAACTACTATAGGCATCAGACTACTGATGTTTAGCTTTCATCAGACTAGTGGTTGGCCGTTCGATCGAAAGTATGATAGCCGTCCGATGTAATTTTAGGCCCGCGTGAGTTTTGGTGAGTCGCTTCGTTAATTGTCTGCTTCCATAATTGCCCACGCATGCATCGGACTACCTGTAAATAGCTTTTGGTGTGAGTAAATCGTGGGCTCCCGTAGATAGCTTCCATGTATGAAGCATGCATGGATCTCCACTAATTGTTGTTTCCATGTAACTGCTTCCCTAAATCACGTTGTGATCTACCATACCCTTCGCCCTCCATCTACGCCCATGCTTACTGCGTCGAGTTTTTCATTCTAGCAATGATAATTTGGTAGGATAATTGACTTGAAATATAATGGTTTGCTTCCAATGCAACAAATTATGTTTCCATGGATAGAAGAGTTTGCTTCCATAATAATAGAAACTTTAGTCGGTCTGTTTTTTTAAATGAAATTAACCTTTTGTTTTCCAAGCAGCAACCCTATGGTTTTTATGATATGAATATTTGCTTCATTTGCTACTGAAAGTTGCTTCAGTTTAACATATATATTGTGCTAACGCAATGGTATATTTTGTTTCCAAAACCTCGCAATATTGCTCTGCCTAGTAGAGAATTACTTCAAATGAAATATTTAAAATGGACTCCTTCTAATCATGCATGCTTCTTAGATGTAATATTTGTTTCCATTATATAAGAACCATGCTTTAATGAGTGCCACATATGCTTCTTTTTTCTCCTGGCAGCTAATTTCTCTTTCCTAGCATTTTTGTTGCTTCCTACATAATTTAGTGAGGCTTCTCAAGTCATCATTTGGTGCTTCGGTGTCAGAAAGTAAAATAAACAAACTATGTTCCATTACTTTCATTTCCTGCTTCAACAGTAGACAAATATACATGCACATATTCATGTTATTTGCTTCCTATCTTTACTAATATTGCTTCAACAGTCAAGCATCATTGGTGCCAAGGAAGCCGTTGATCTGGTGGAGGAAGAAGACAGTGCGGCCTTCCATCGCACTACTTGCCCTGAGGACGACCGACGAAATCGCTGGTGAGACGACTAGGAAGGTCGTTGCTGCCTCCGCGGATGACAAGATGGAGTCGGAGCAGTCAAACACATGTCTGTTTGCCGGCTTGGTTCTCGTGGTTGTGGTTGACACTGGTATTGTTTCCCCGATCCAAATAGAGTGAAAGCATATATAGGATACATTGGAAGCATGGAATCTCTGAAGCAAACAAGTGATGCTATCGACTCATGGAGCATGACCAACTCCTTTTTGGTCATTGTTGAGTATCACCTGAGAAAACACGGAATGTGATGTGTTAGCATTTCTGTATGCTGACTTAGGAAATGAAGCAATACACTAGAAATAACAATATATATTTGTTTATAGATGAAATAAAGAATGCTAGAAGTACCAAATATGATAACAGGATAATAGGGTGCATGACGCCGGCATTACTAAGCTTGCTGCCATGATGGGGATGCATCTGTTGGTGACTTTTGGCATGGAAGATTTTTTCTGGACGATCGTATCAAAAAGGGGCCAATTTAGAAGCACCCGTGTGTGATGCAATATAAAATGCAGTATGGGTTCAATATTAGTCTTCAATGGAAGCATGGAAATTTGAAAAGTGGAAACCATAACATATTTGCCGCCAATGTGTGTGTACATATGCTTGGATGCTCTGTATACAATAAGAAGCATTGCAGGAAGCATTGGAAAAAGAAAGTGAACAATTTGTCAAGTAGATTCTAAGCACGGAGAATTACTGAAACAAATGAATATTGAAAACAATACCAGGCCGCCAACATAAGAAACAATTATAATTAGGCTGCTGGATGAATTACACAGAAATATTCCATTACAAAAATTACAAAAGCCTAAATCTGGGACAATGCAAGAAGTGCACATACCTTTGATTTGGAGATGGGGAGCTCCAAATTGTGGTGTTTTGCAATCCTATACTCCGGCTGGCTGATGTACCTCCGGATGCAGCAGAATCAATAGATGGGAGAGCCTTGGCGACTGATAAAACTGCCGGTGGGAAGGATCGAAGGAGGATCCGTGAGGCACTCGCTGCCGGCCGGGTGGTAGATGCGAGGGGAACGAGCTGGTTGTGCGAGGCGGGTCGAGCTAGCCGGTGAGGTCGAGGTGCGAGGTCTTGTCGGTGGCCTGTGAGTCGTATCGTGATGTGGCGTTGTTGGCTAGTGGAGGCGAGAATCGACGGCGGCGGAGCATGGATCTGGCGAGCGCTCGCTGCCGGTGAGGCGAGGCAAGCGAGGTGGGAAGCAGAGCTCGGGCAGGGCAGGCACGAGGTGGGGAGCAGCAATTAATGCAGGGAGGGGCATCGAGAGATTAGGGGGAGGAGATTACGCGTCGCGAGAGGCTTGCTTCCTTTTTTTTCAATTCGAAGGAAATCTGGAGCGTCCAGTTTCTAATGAATCGACGGGCTTCGAGGATTCTGACACCGCCATCCCTTCAGACTATAGATATGAAGCGTTTACCTATGAAGAATGCCCGAAACTGAAACAATGAGGTGGACATTGAGTTCATCAACGACGTGCAAGGAGAGTATGATAAATTATTAACGAAGTTTATGGAAATATAGGTACAGTAATCAAGCACACGTTTAGCACATGAAGCACGAACCTGTGTGGCATGTTGAAATGTTGGCATTTTGTCTTTTAAAACTTAAGCGATGTGCGTGCCTACCTCGGTATTCATGCCTAACAATGGAGTGTCCGGAATAGACGTGACATCGCCTATGCACCAGACGTGTTTGTCCCTTGGCCCACAACCGCCAATCTCACATGGCAGGTGTGACATAATCCGATTATCTTGTCACACCATTTCACTAGGCGTCTTCAAATTTGTATGCGTTGTGCAACCACGTAAGTCGGCTAACCGTGACAATCGACCATGTGAATTTGGCTCTCCAACAAATGTGCCTAGTAAAAAGGCGTTGTAAGAGAAGGAGTAAAGACGCCCACTCATTAGTCGTAACCGTTGAACTCAACATGCCCGGTGATTTGCCGAATTCATGTAAAGAGCCGACATGCGTAACAATTAGACGATTTTATGTAGGTTTCGCCCTTTGACTAGGCGTGGCACGCGGGTGCCACGTTGGCGGGGTGGTCATAAAAGTTCAAATGCATCAGCCGATAAGGTGCCTTCACGCGTACTGTAGGCACCGGATAGTTAGGCGCGAATGGGAGAGATCATATTCCAAAATAAGTTTTTGGCATGGTCAATGTCCAAATTAAGTTTGTCAAAGGGTCATTTAGTACAAATAATACCTTGTTCGGACCATAGACTTGCCTCATTCCCTATTATATGTGATACTAGGCAAATGTGTTGGGGAACGCAGTAATTTCAAAAAAAAATCCTACGCACACGCAAGATCATGGTGATGCATAGTAACGAGAGGGGAGTGTGTAGTCCACGTAACCTCGTAGACTGTAAGTGGAAGCGTTATGACAACGTGGTTGATGTAGTCGTACGTCTTCACGATCCACCCGATCCTAGTACCGAAAATATGGCACCTCCGCGATCTGCACACGTTCGGCTCGGTGACGTCCCACGAACTCTCGATCCAGCTGAGTGTCGAGGGAGAGCTTCGTTAGCACGACGGCGTGATGACGGTGATGATGAAGCTACCGGCGCAGGGCTTCGCCTAAGCACTACAAAGATATGACCGAGGTGGATTATGATGGAGGGGGGCACCGCACACGGCTAAGAGATCAATGATCAACTTGTGTGTCTATGGGGTGCCCCTCCCCCGTATATAAAGGAGTGGAGGAGGGGGGAGGGCCGGCCCTCTATGGCGCGCCCTGGAGGAGTCCTACTCCCACCGGGAGTAGGATTCCCCCCTTCCCTAGTTGGACTAGGAGAGAAGGAAGGGGGAGAGAGGGAGGAAGGAACGGGGGCCCCCCCCTTCCTAGTCCAATTCGGACTAGAGAAGGGGAGGCGCGGCTGCCTGGCTGCCTCTCTCTCTCTCTCTCTCTCTCTCTCTCTCTCTCTCCACTAAAGCCCATTAGGGCCCATATACTTCCGGGGGGTTCCGGTAACCCCGCGGTACTTCGGTATATGCCCGAACTCTCTCGAAACTTTTTCGATGTCCAAACATAGTCATCCAATATATCGATCTTTATGTCTCGACCATTTCGAGACTCCTCGTCATCTCTGTGATCATATCTGGGACTCCAAACTACCTTCGATACATCAAAACACATAAACTCATAATACCGATCGTCACCGAACGTTAAGCATGCGGACCCTACGGGTTCGAGAACTATGTAGACATGACTGAGACTCATCTCCGGTCAATAATAACCAATAAGCGGAACTCGGATGCTTATATTGGTTCCTACATATTCTCTGAAGATCTTTATCGGTCAAACCGCATAACAACATACGTTGTTCCCTTTGTCATCGGTATGTTACTTGCCCGAGATTCGATAGTCGGTATCTCAATACCTAGTTTAATCTTGTTACCGGCAAGTCTCTTTACTCGTTCCGTAATGCATCATCCCGCAACTAACTCATTAGTCACATTGCTTGCAAGGCTTATAGTGATGTGCACTACCAAGAGGGACCAGAGATACCTCTCCGACAATCGGAGTGACAAATCCTAATCTCGATCTATGCCAACTCAACAAATACCATCGGAGACACTTGTAGAGCACCTTTATAATCACCCAGTTATGTTGTGACGTTTGGTAGCACACAAAGTGTTCCTCCGGTATTCGGGAGTTGCATAATCTCATAGTCATAGGAACATGTATAAGTTATGAAGAAAACAATAGCAACATACTAAATGATCAAGTGCTAAGCTAACGGAATGGGTCAAGTCAATCACATCATTCTCTAATGATGTGATCCCGTTAATCAAATGACAACTCATGTCTATGGCTAGGAAACTTAACCATCTTTGATTCAACGAGCTAGTCAAGTAGAGGCATACTAGTGACACTCTATTTGTCTATGTATTCACACATGTACTAAGTTTTTGATTAATACAATTCTAGCATGAATAATAAACATTTATCATGATATAAGGAAATATAAATAACAACTTTATTATTGCCTCTAGGGCATATTTCTTCAAAATGTCACACGTGTTGCGGCGGGAATTCTTATGAAGCCAAGACTAAGATAATCTCTGATTTGTGTAATTGGTACATGAAAGGTGCACAAAATATACGGAATAACCTTCACAAATATTTTTATTTTTAGAAATTTTAGAAAATGCATAAGGTCTTGCCACAAATTTCATTAACATGAGGTGCAAAAAAAAAAAGGTTAACACATACGCAAAAATGAAGGAGTAAAACATGCGGACGGGTGATCCTGATAAGATACGTATAGACTCTGGAAAACATATAAAACAAGTCAAACTATTATTATTATTATTATTATTATTTAGTTTTTGTGATAAAATAAGTACAAATTATGCCATCACAAAAAATAGAAAGTGTTGACATGACACATGGTGACTTACATTGGTCTACATGCCCAGATTAATTGGAGGTTTGATAAAAATAAAATCTACTATCCTTGGCATGGTCCGCCTACCCGAACAAAATAATAAGGAATCTGAATTTTTACCTAATATTAAAAAGAGGATTGTTTCTTCACTTTTTTGGTCCACATCAATGATTTTCGTACATCCGTCCATTTTTTCGTATGTCGTCCCCATTTTTCTTTTCGTTGCACCTAAAAAGAAAATTGTGTCTTAGAAAAAAATTGCCTTACATGGGAATGGAATCGTACCCACATAGAACGATACAATACCCACCAACCAGCTCACCTAGCAGGGCTTTGTTTGAGAAAAAGAAGGACCGCTTGCTTTTATTTCGTACATGTATGAGTTTTTCAATAAAAAATAACTTAGAAGCCAGGCGGCTCGCTCATCCTCTTCCTCCTCATCGCCTCATCACTCCGCTGCCGTGGCGCCGCTCTCAAGCGCTATCTACATTTTGGATCGAATCCTCGTGGAGAACTACTCCAAAGTACTGAGCCATGGGAGTCCCGATCCAGATTCCACAGAGAATTCACCGCTATAAAAAGAAAGGCTCGACTGCAAATCGAGGTAAATTACTTTGCGGAAGTTTACCCAAAGTTGCCTCTCCCGACTTCGCCGGAAAACAAGACTTCGTCCGACAAAATCTACCCAATGTCGCCTCCCCTACTTCGCTAGAAGACTGCCCAATGTCGCCTCCTCAAACTTCGACTGAAAACAAGCCGACGTCCGACAGTGCTCCACACTTCGCCAGAATTTCGTAGTCTTCTCTAGCAACCAACAGTTTACTGAAATCAACAGTACTGTTGAGAGAGTCGTTGCTGAAAGTAACCAAGAGTCCATTGGTGGCAAATTGATTTTTCCTGCAATGGTTGCTAAATCCCAGAGGGCCTACAATGTTAACTATTGCAATTTTCTTCTACCAAGCATGGATCTGCTCCTTTAGTAGCTATCTTCAATTTGCAACCGGGTTTACTTGTGGTTATATGATTTGTAGTAAAAGTGTCATCGTCTATTTGTCTATGTAGATACAATGGAAGAAAAATCTGGAGGAAAAATCTTAAGGCATGTGGCAATCCATCGATTTGTGTTCTATTCCGTTCTCGCTGGCAAGTTTCATTGAGAGAGATGATTAAATCGATCTAGCTAGCTCAGGTCCACACGTCTGGCACGAAAATTAATCAATCAACGACATCCATGCTTGGATTTGGGTCAACATTGGAATGTTTACCTTTGATTTTTGTAGTCCGTGGCTGAACAATGCATCTCCTCCTGTCGTCGTGCTGCTCTCTTCTCTCTGGCATCTTATCTCTTATTTTTGTTGTTCTGCATGTGCGGGTGTTTGAGGCAGGAAGGGTGATTAGAATCGAGAAGGAGTAGCAAGAACCAGCAATCATTGCTGCTCATAGGGATGCCTCTCTCTCTCTCTCATACATGAATTTGCACCTGCCAAAGTACTAACAATTCATACATGTTATTCCAAATCAGGTGCGCCCTTTCTAGGAGCTTTTGCCCCCAACCAGTTTGTTGTTATGCGTATGAGGGATCAAAATACATTTTAGTTTTCTGGTCATAACTCTTACTGTACGAGGATGCTTAGCTCGTGGACCCAGTGGAGGTCGCCCGCATCCCAGATCATCTCACTGGTGGCCCAAGTTTATGCTTTTGTTTACGCCTGTACGATAGCACCCAAGGGAGCAGCTTATGGCCTGGGATTTTGATAGTCTCTCTTTTCTAGACTTACTCTCCTGTGATCATTCACAATCTTGGTTGTACAAGATGAATTTGTTCCTGTGCGTGATAATGCATGCTTACTTTATTTGTTAACACACTTCATGTTGTCTTTATAAACCAAGATTCTTGTGTGTATGCTGTATGAAAACACTATATTAGTGTCTCGATCTAATTTATTTAAACACACATACCATCCATGGATTGGAGAGAGAGTGAGAGGCCCAAGATAATCGTTGGGGAACGTAGTAATAATTCAAAAAAATTCCTACATGTCACCAAGATCAATCTAGGAGATGCTAGCAATGAGAGAAAGGGAGAGTATCTTCGTACCCTTGAAGATCGCTAAGCGGAAGCGTTACAATAACGCGGTTGATGGAGTCGTACTCGCGGCGATTCAAATCACGAAAGATCCGATCCAAGCGCCGAACGGACGGCACCTCCGCGTTCAACACATATACAGCCCGGGGACGTCTCCACCTTCTTGATCCAACAAGGGGAGAGGAGAAGTTGAGGGAGAACTCCGGCAGCACGACGGTGCTACCTCTTGAGTATGCATTGGTTATTCCTTGAAGAGAAAAGGGTGATGCAGCAAAGTAGCATAAATATTTCCCTCAGTTTTTGAGAACCAAGGTATTAATCCAGTAGGAGATTACACGCAAGTCGCCTTGTACCTACACAAACAAATAAGAACTGTGCAACCAACACGATAAAGGGGTTGTCAATCCCTTCACGGCCACTTGCAAAAGTGAGATCTGATAGAGATAATAAGATAAATATTTTTAGTATTTTTATGATATAGATTGGAAAGTAAAGATTGCAAAATAGATCGGAAACTTATATGATGGAAAACAGACCCGGGGGCCATAGATTTCACTAGTGGCTTCTCTCAAGATAGCATAATCTACGGTGGGTGAACAAATTACTGTAGAGCAATTGATAGAAAAGTGCATAGTTATGAGAATATCTAGGCATGATCATGTATATAGGCATCACGTCCGCAACAAGTAGACCGAAACGATTCTGCATCTACTACTATTACTCCACACATCGACCTCTATCCAGCATGCATCTAGAGTATTAAGTTCTTAAGAACAATGTAACGCATTAGGCAAGATGACATGATGTAGAGGGATAAACTCAAGCAATATGATATAAAACCCATCTTTTTATCCTCGATGGCAACAATACAATACATGCCTTGCTGCCCTAACATCCTTTGGGAAAGGACACCGCAAGATTGAACCCAAAGTTAAGCACTTCTCCCATTGCAAGAAAGATCAATCTAGTAGGCCAAACCAAACTGATAATTTGAAGAGACTTGCAAAGATAACAAATCATACATATAAGAAATTCAGAGAAGAACCAAATATTGTTCATAGATAATCTTGATCGTAAACCCACAATTCATCGGATCTCGACAAACACGCCGCGAAAAGAATTATATCAAATAGATCTCCAAGAGAATCGAGGAGAACTTTGTATTGAGATCCAAAGAGAGAGAAGAAGCCATCTAGATAATAACTATGGACCCGAAGGTCTGTGGTAAACTACTCACACATCATCGGAGAGGCTATGGTGTTGATGTAGAAGCCCTCCATGATCGATTCCCCCTCCGGCGGAGTGCCGAAAAAGGCCCCAAGATAGGATCTCACGGCATGTAAGATTGCGGCGGTGGAAATAGGGTTTCGTGGCGCTCTTGGATGTTTTCAGGGTATATGAGTATATATAGGCGAAAGAAGTAGGTCGGTGGAGCCACGAGGGGCCCACAAGGGTGGGGGCGCGCCTACCCCCCTGGGCGTGCCTCCCTGCCTCGTGGACGCCTTGTTGCTTCCTTGATGTCCACTCCAAGTCTTCTGGATCGCTTTTGTTCCAAAAATAAATCTCCCGAAGGTTTCATTCCGTTTGGACTCCATTTGATATTCCTTTTCTGCGAAACACTGAAATAGGTTAAAAAAACAACAATTTGCACTGGGCCTCCGGTTTGTAGGTTAGTCCCAAAAATAATATAAAAGTGCATAATAAGCCCATTAAACATCCAAAACAGATAATATAATAGCATGGAACAATAAAAAATTATAGATACCTTGGAGACGTATCAAGCATCCCCAAGCTTAATTCCTGCTCGTCCTCGAGTAGGTAAATGATAAAAATAGAATTTTTGATGTGAAATGCTACCTAGCATAATTCTCAATGTAATTTTCTTTATTGTGGCATGAATGTTCAGATCCGAAAGATTCAAAATAAAAGTTTAATATTGACATAAAAATAATAATACTTCAAGCATACTAACCAAGCAATCATGTCTTCTCAAAATAACATGGCCAAAGAAAGTTATCCCTACAAAATCATATAGTCTGGCTATGCTCTATCTTCATCACACAAAATATTTAAATCATGCACAACCCTGATGACAAGCCAACCAATTGTTTCATACTTTTGATGTTCTCAAACTTTTTCAATCTTCATGCAATACATGAGCATGAGCCATGGACATTGCACTATATGCGGAATAGAATGGTGGTTGTGGAGAAGACAAAAAAGAGGAAGATAGTCTCACACCAACTAGGCGTATTAACGGGCTATGGAGATGCCCATAAATAGATATCAATGTGAGTGAGTAGGGATTGCCATGCAACGGATGCACTAGAGCTATAAGTGTATGGAAGCTCAACAAAAGAAACTAAGTGGGTGTGCATCCAACTCGCTTGCTCACGAAGACCTAGGGCAATTTGAGGAAGCCCATCATTGGAATATACAAGCCAAGTTCTATAATGTAAAAGTCACACTAGTATATAAAAGTGACAACATAGGAGACTCTCTATAATGAAGATCATGGTGCTACTTTGAAGCACAAGTGTGGTAAAAGGATAGTAACATTGTCCCTTCTCTCTTTTTCTCTCATTTTTTATTTGGGCATTTTCTCTTTTTTTATGGCCTCCTTTTTTTCCTTTTTTTATTTTTTTCGTCCGGAGTCTCATCCCGACTTGTGGGGGAATCATAGTCTCCATCATCCTTTCCTCACATGGGACAATGCTCTAATAATGATGATCATCACAATTTTATTTACTTACAACTCAAAAATTACAACTCAATACTTAGAACAAAATATGACTCTATGTGAATTCCTCCGGCGGTGTACCGGGATGTGCAATGAATCAAGAGTGACATGTATGAAAGAATTATGAAGGTGGCTTTGCCACAAATAAGATGTCAACTACATGAGCATGCAAAGCAATATGACAATGATGGAGTGTGTCATAATAAACGGAACGGTAGAAAGTTGCATGGCAATATATCTCGGAATGGCTATGGAAATGCCATAATAGGTAGGTATTGTGGATGTTCTGTGGAAGGTATATTGTGTGTGTATGATACCGGCGAAAGGTGCGCGGTATTTAGAGAGGCTAGCAATGGTGGAAGAGTGAGAGTGCGTATAATCCATGGACTCAACATTAGTCATAAAGAACTCACATACTTATTGCAAAAATCTATTAGTTATTGAAACGAAGTACTATGCACATGCTCCTAGGGGGATAGATTGGTAGGAAAAGACCATCGCTCGTCCCCGACCGCCACTCATAAGGAAGACAATCAATAAATAAATCATACTCCGACTTCATCACATAACGGTTCACCATACGTGCATGCTACGGGAATCGCAAACTTTAAAATATGTATTTATCAAATTCACAACTACTCAACTAGCATGAATCTAATATCACCATCTTCATATCTCAAATCAATCATCAAGTATCAAACTTCTCATAGCATTCAATGCACTTTATATGATAGTTTTTATGATACCTATCTTGGATGCTGATCACATTAGGACTAATTCCTTTTTTAACCAAAGCAAATTACCATGCTGTTCTAAAATACTCTCAAAATAATATAAGTGAAACATGAGAGATCAATAATTTCTATAAAATAAAACCACCACCGTGCTGTAAAAGATATAAGTGAAGTACTAGAGCAAAATTATCTAGCTCAAAAGATATAAGTGAAGAACATAGAGTATTCTAATAAATTCGGATTCATGTGTGTCTCTCCAAAAGGTGTGTACAGCAAGGATGATCGTGGTAAACTAAAAGGCAAAGAATCAAATCATACAAGACGCTCCAAGCAAAACACATATCATGTGGTGAATAAAAATATAGCCTCAAGTAAAGTTACCGATGAAGCGAAGATTTAAAGAGGGGATGCCTTCCGGGGCATCCCCGAGCTTAGGCTTTTGGGTTGTCCTTGAATTTTACCTTGGTGTGCCTAAGGCATCCCCATGCTTAGGCTCTTGCCACTCCTTGTTCCAAAATCCATCAAATCTTTACCCAAAAACTTGAAAACTTCACAACACAAAACTCAATAGAAAATCTCATGAGCTCCGTTAGCAAAATAAAAAAAACCATCACTTTAAGGTACTGTAATGAACTCATTATTTATTTATGTTGGTGCTAAACCTACTGTATTCCAACTTCTCTATGGTTCATACCCCCCGATACTAGCCATAGATTCATCAAAATAAGCAAACAACACACGAAAAACAGAATCTGTCAGAAACAGAACAGCCTGTAGTAATCTGTATCAAACGCAAACTTATGTAACTCAGAAAAACCTACAAAAATAGGAAGACCAAGATAATTTGATTATTGATCTACTGCAGTTGTAATAAGTATTTTATCACTTTCTGGTGATTTTTAACAATTGTTTTTGTGAGCAGAAAGTTTCTGACTTTTTCAGCAAGATCAAATAATTGTTATCCAAGAAGATCCTATAGGTTTTACTTGGCACAAACACTAATTAAAACATAAAACCACATCTAACCAGAGTCTAGATAAAATATTTATTACTAAATAGGAACAAAAAGCAAGGAATAAAAATAAAATTGGGTTGCCTCCCAACAAGCGCTATCGTTTAACGCCCCTAGCTAGGCATAAAACAAGAATAGATCTAAGTATTATCATCTTTGGTATGCAATCCATAAGTGGCTCCCAAAATAGATTAATAAGGTAATTTAATTTTCTTCCTAGGAAAGTGTTCCATGCCTTCCTTAATGGGAATTGGAATCTAATATTCCCTTCCTTCATATCAATAATTGCACCAATCGTTCTAAGGAAAGGTCTACCAAGAATGATATGACATGTAGGATTGCAATCTATATCAAGAACAATAAAATCTACGGGCACATAATTCCTATTTGCAACAATAAGAACATCATTAATCCTTCCCATAGGTTTCTTAATGGTGGAATCCGCAAGATGCAAGTTTAAAGAACAATAATCAAATTCATGGAAACCTAACACATCACACAAAGTTTTTGGAATCGTGGAAACACTAGCACCCAAATCACACAAAGCATAACATTCATGATCTTTAATCTTAATTTTAATAGTAGGTTCCCACTAATCATAAAGTTTTCTAGGGATATAAACTTCTAATTCAAGTTTTTCTTCATAAGATTGCATTAAAGCATCAACGATATGTTTGATAAAAGCTTTATTTTGACTATAAGCATGAGGAGAATTTAACATGGATTGCAACAAGAAAATACAATCTATAAAATAGAAATTATCATAATTAAATTCCTTGAAATCCAAAATAGTGGGTTCATATGTAAAGTTTTGACCTCTTCTATCCCACTTTTACCAATTTTTGCATCAATATCTAAAAACTCCGAATCATTGGGATGCCTTTTAACTAAAGTTGACTCATCTCCAGTCCCATCATTATCAAGATTCATATTGGAAAACAAAGATTTAATATGAGATACATCAATTACTTTTAGATCTTCATCATTATTATTATGAAAAGTAGAAGAACACGCTTTCATAAAGCAATCTTTTTTAGCACGCATCCTAGCGGTTCTTTCTTTGCACTCATCAATGGAAATTATCATGGCTTTGAAGGACTCATTGATATCATGCTTAGGTGGAATAGATATAAGTTTCAAAGAATCAACATCAAGAGAAATTCTATCCACGTTCCTAGCCAATTCATCAATTTTAAGCAATTTTTCTTCAAGCAAAGCATTGAAATTCTTTTGTGAATTCATAAATTCTTTAATACTAGTCTCAAAATCAGAGGGCATCTTAATAAAATGTCCATAGGAGTTGTTGTAGGAATTACCATAATTATTAGAGGAATTACTAGGGAACGGCCTAGAATTAAAGTTTCCTCTATACGCGTTGTTATCAAAATTGTTCCTACCAACAAAATTCACATCCATAGATTCATTATCATTCTCAATCAAAGTGGACAAAGGCATATCATTAGGATCTGAAGAAACACTCTTATTAGCAAACAATTTCATAAGTTCATCCATCTTTCCACTCAAAACATTAATCTCTTCAATCGCATGAACCCTTTTACTAGTAGATCTTTCGGTGTGCCATTGAGAATAATTAACCATAATATTATCTAGGAGTTTAGTAGCTTATCCTAAAGTGATTTACGTAAAAGTGCCTCCCGCGGCCGAATCTAAAAGATTTCTAGAAGCAAAATTCAATCCAGCATAATTTTTTTGTATAATCATCCATAAATTCAAACCATGTGTAGGGCAATTGCGTATTATTAATTTCATCCTCTCCCAAGCTTGTGCAACATGCTCATGATCAAGTTGCTTAAAATTCATGATATCGTTTCTAAGAGAGATGATCTTAACGGGAGGAAAATACTTAGAGATAAAAGCATCTTTGCACTTATTCCATGAATCAATACTATTTTTAGGCAAAGAAGAGAACCAAGTTTTAGCACGATCTCTAAGCGAAAATGGAAATAGCTTCAATTTGACAATATCATTATCCACATCTTTCTTCTTTTGCAATCACACAAATCAACAAAGTTGTTTAGATGAGTAGCGGCATCTTCACTAGGAAGGCCAGAGAACTGATTTTTCATGACAAGATTCAACAAAGCAGCATTAATTTCACAAGATTCAGCATCGGTAATTGGAGCAATCGGAGTGCTAAGAAAATCATTGTTGTTGGTATTGGAAAATTCACATAATTTAGTATTGTCTTGAGCCATTGTGATAAGTAATTGATCCAACACACAAGCAAACAAGAATCAAGCAAAAAGAGACGAACGGAAAAAGGGCAAATAAAACGGCAAGGGTGAAGTGAGGGAGAGGAAAACGAGAGGCAAATGGCAAATAATGTAATGCGAGGGATAAGATTTTGTGATGGGTACTTGGTATGTCTTGACTTGTCCGTAGATCTCCCCAAAGAACGATGCCAGAAATTTCTAGTTGCTAAGAGATCAAATCTTGACTTGACTTTGCGTAAGCCTCCCCGGCAACGGCGCCAAAAATCCTTCTTGCTACCTCTTGAACATGTGTTGGTTTTCCCTTGAAGAGGAAAGGGTGATGCAACAAAGTAGCGTAAGTATTTCCCTCAGTTTTTGAGAAGCAAGGTATCAATCCAGTAGGAGGTTACACGCAAGTCGCCTTGTACCTACACAAACAAATAAGAACCTTGCAACCAACGCGATAAAGGGGTTGTCAATCCCTTCACGACCATTTGCAAAAGTGAGACCTGATAGAGATAATAAGATAAATATTTTTAGTATCTTTATGATATAGATTGGCAAGTAAAGATTGCAAAATAGATCAGAAACTTATATGATGGAAAATAGACCCGGGGGCCATAGGTTTCACTAGTGGCTTCTCTTAAGATAGCATAATCTACGGTGGGTGAACAAATTTCTGTCGAGCAATTGATAGAAAAGCGCATAGTTATGAGAATATCTAGGCATGATCATGTATATAGGCATCACGTCCATAACAAGTAGACCAAAATGATTACGCATCTACTACTATTACTCCACACATCGACCGCTATCCAGCATGCATCTAGAGTATTAAGTTCAGAAGAACAGAGTAACGCATTAGGCAAGATGACATGATGTAGAGGGATAAACTCAAGCAATATGATATAAACCCCATCTTGTTATCCGCGATGGCAACAATACAATACATGCCTTGCTGCCCCTGCTGTCACGGGAAAGGACACCGCAAGATTGAACCCAAAGCTAAGCACTTCTCCCATTGCAAGAAAGATCAATCTAATAGGCCAAACCAAACTGATAATTTGAATAGACTTGCAAAGATAAAAAATCATACATATAAGAATTCAGAGAAGAACCAAATATTGTTCATAGATAATCTTGATAATAAACCCACAATTCATCTGTCACGCCCAAGATGCAACCCTATCCTAAAGGAACTCGAAGGTCCCACCAAGGATAGAAGCGCATCTTGAAGACGCTTTTGCAAGGTGGATATCATTACATCAACATTACATAATAGTGGGGATACAACCAAGGCATACAAATGCCGCAAGAATACATCAATACATCATACACCAGATCAATATCCGACAATGGATGAAACATAAACAGAAACTCAAACAATATCCACCCTGCTATCCCAGGCTGCCGACCTGGAACCTATCCCCTGGTCGAAGAAGCAGAAGAAGAACTCCAAAACAAGTAAACATCGCTCTCGCATCATGAGCATCGCATAACCTGTACCTGCAACTATTGTTGTAGTAAACTATGAGCCACGAGGACTCAGCAGTCCCATTACCATGGGTATCAAGACTAGCAAAGCTTAAAGGGCAAGGAAGGGGTAAAGTGGTGAGGTTGCAGCAGCGACTAAGCATGTATGGTGGCTAACTTACGAAACAAGAGCGAGAAGAGGAGCTTAGCAAGCGGTCATCAACTAGTAATGATCAAGAAGTGATCCTGAACCCCTACTTACGTCAAACATAACCCAAACACCGTGTTCTCCTCTCGAACAACCCCGAAAAGAGACACTCACGGTTACACACACGGTTGGTGTATTTTAGAACAATTTACTTCAAGTTCACTACAACCGGATATTAACAAATTCCCATCTTCCACATAACCGCGGGCACGACTTTCGAAAGTTCAAACCCTGCAGGGGTGTCCCAACTTAGCCCATGATAAGCTCTCGCGATCAACGAAGGATATTCCTTCTCTCGGGAAGACCCGATCAGTCTCGGAATCCCGGTTACAAGACATTTCGACAATGGTAAAACAAGACCAGCAAGACCGCCCGATGCTACCGACATCCCGATAGGAGCTGCACATATCTCGTTCTCAGGGCAACACCGGATAAGCTAAGCGTATAGGTACCAACATAACCCAAGTTGCCAAGGGACGGTCCCACACGGTGCTCTAGTTTGGACCAACACTTAGACAAGCATTGGCCCGGGGGGCTAAATAAAGATGACCCTCGAGAGGGCGACTCCCAAGGGAAAAGTAGGAGGTGGTGAGGCAAATGGTAAAACCAAGGTTGGGCCTTGCTGGGGGAGTTTTATTCAAAGCGAACTGTCAAGGGGGTCCCATAAATCACCCAACCGCGTTAGGGACGCAAAATCCGGGAACATAATACCGATATGACGGAAACTAGGGCGGCAAGAGTGGAACAAAACACCAGGCATAAGACCGAGCCTTCCACCCTTTACCAAGTATATAGATGCATTAATAATATAAGAGATATTGTGATATCCCGACATAAACATAATCCAACATGGAGCAATCTTCATCTTCACCTTCAACTAGCAACGCTATAAGAGGGCTGAGCAAAAGTAGTAACATAGCCAAACAACGGTTTGCTAGGAAGGGTGACAAAGGTTAGAGATTCATGGCAGTTTGGGAGGCTTGATAAGCAAGTGGTAGGTATCTCGGCATAGCGATAGAGCGAAGCAACTAGCATAGCAATGATAGTAATGAGATCCAAGGTGACGGTAATCTTGCTTGAAATCCCTCAAGGACGAACAACGAGTCCATGAATTAGATGACCCAACGTAGTAGAACAGATCCTCACAAACGCAACATTACCGAAACTATCAAGAATAAGCAATACCGAAAGAAGCAAACAACATAGTAAACAACCGCCACATAATCATGGCATGATGCACAATCAAATATGATGCATGTCCGGTTTAATGAGGCATGGCATGGCAAAGTGCAACAGACGATACTACAAGTTAAGTGGAGTTGCATATTGACAAAACCCACATTGACATATTTATTTTAATCTCGTTTAAGCTACCAAACAATATTAAATGTTGTTAAACATGGCAAGAGGTGAAGCATAATTAAGCTACCTATCTAGGCAAGTTTAACGAGGCCGGCACAACAAACAACAATTCCGGAAAATCCCCATATGCATATTTCAAAATTGGTACTGTTCTGCCTAACCCATATTTAGAGTTGTTAAACAGGAAAATAAAGTGCACCATGTTAAACTAGGCATTTTTTCACCCCATTTACATATAAAGTTTATTTAAAATGGAGCTACGGTTATTTAGTTATGAAATAAATCATTTTAACATGGCATTTATGCAAATTAAAGCAAACATCAAGTTAAACATTTTAAACATGGATGAAAAATTGCAGATTATGAAAGTACAAGAAAATTGAGCATTTTACATATATGACATGATCTATTTGGATGCATGGATATTTAGTTATTAACAATGCAAAACAGGGCATTTTCCGTAAATAAGAATGCATTAGAAAATCTTTGAAGTACACAGACTGGAAAAAAATGCACGGGCCAGAAGCATTAGAGTGCAGCGGCCCAGAAGTGGAATCGGCCCAACCGGCTATGGGTGTGTGTGCTCGAATTAAAACAGAGAAGCAGGGACTAAAATGAATTGGGAGAACAAGGGATCGAACCCTGAACCTCCTGGATAGAGGAGCAGAGCGCTGACCAGTGTGATGCTGCTGCATGATTGTGCATAACAAGGGCGTGGCTAAACTTGAACCAAATCAAAGGCCAAGCCTTCTTCTTCGTGGATCACAGAGGAACTGGGTGAAGACACCGGCACTGTGTTTTGATGTTTGGTTTGAGCTTTTTTTCGCCCTAGGCCGAGATGGCCGAATTACGGCTGTTTTCAAAATTTTCGGCTGAAATTGGACAAAATTTTGACTGCAATTTGACTTAAATTCAACCAAAATTTGACCAATTTCGGCCTAAAGATACTTTCCGCCCAGCCGAGATGGTCAAATCCGTTTTCCGGCAAAAAATCAAAACAATGCGCCGGCGAGCAAGCCGGCGACCGCCGCGACCACAGGCTGAAGGCGGGGGTGCGGAAATAGGTGAGTGTAGCAGCTATGGGGTGCACATGTGCTTGGGCTCGCTAGGGAGGGATGCACATGAGCTCGATGTGGATGCCGAGGGGAACCGAATCCGATGGGCGGCGCCATGATCTCAAGAAGAGGACGGCCATGGCATCCTGCTCAAGGGCACAGAGAGCAAGAGAGAGACGTGAGCTTGAAAAAACAGAGGACCGGAGGCAAGAGAGGGAGGGTCGGCCGGAGATGGTGACCTGACACAGAGTCAAGGCGGCGAAGCATCTGCAAGGCGGGGCAACGGCATCTGCTCGACGTGGCCCGGTGGACGCTCGGGTCTTGGGGCTTCGCGATGCCATGTCGCCGGGTTCCTGTAAGAGACAGAGGGGGAGCTGGGAGACCGAGAGGGAAAAACGACAGGTGGAGGAGAACGAAGGGAGGGAGAGGGTCGAGGCTGGCCCTGGTCGACGGGGAAGACGGGGCGCAGCCTGTGTGGCCGAGTGGCCAAGCGGCGATTTAAAGAAGGGCCGGCGAGGTTGTTGCAGTGGCGGAGGAGCTGAGGCCGGTGCCTCCACGGGCTCTTGTGAGGACGAGCCGTCGGGTACTCTTCCGCCGGGATCGAGCGAGGAGGAGGTTCTTGGTATTGGGAGCCGCTGTCGTCTTCTGGATTGAGGCGAGGTTGGGCATGGAGGAGCTCCTCTCCTCCGGATCGAACAAAGCGGGGTGATGGTTGGGCCATTGGTGAAAGCGATGGAGGTAGGTGGTTGGATGGATCGGGAGGGATCCCGATGTGGAGAGGACAAGGGGGTGGCGGTAGCGATGGAATGGGAAGGATGGGACAGGATCCTAGATCCTAGGGTTGGACATATATATATATATATATATATATATATATATATATATATATATATATATATATATATATATATATATATATATATATATATATATAGCAAGTGGTTTATATTAGGGTATCTAGTCCTCCGATCGAAATCAAAACGATCGAGAATAAATAGGTTAGGTAGCCCAAATAAAACAGCGAAGATATTTTACGGATGTTAGGGATGATCCGAATCCAACGGTGATGACTGAGCGGTTCGGGTTCGAGGCAAGTTTCGACGCACACGAGGGGTCTGAGAGAGGTCAACGAGGACAAGGGCACGACAAAATGACAACGGAGGCAAAGAGAGAAGGGCAATCATGAGCGACTACGAAGTTTTATGAAAACATGCAGATGCAATGCATGATGCTATGAGATGAGATGCATAACATGAACACAATGCAAAACAAAAGACAAAATCCAACCACGGAGGAAATAACATATCACATCGCCGGAAATGGCAAGAGTTGGAGTTACAATTATGGAAAGTTACATCCGGGGTGTTACATAGATAATCCGAACCCACAATTCATCGGATCTCGACAAACACACCGCAAAAAGAATTACATCAAATAGATCTCCAAGAGAATCGAGGAGAACTTTGTATTGAGATACAAAGAGAGAGAAGAAAGCAGCATTAATTTCACAAGATTCAGCATCGGTAATTGGAGCAATCGGAGTGCTAAGAAAATCATTGTTGTTGGTATTGGAAAATTCACATAATTTAGTATTGTCTTGAGCCATTGTGATAAGTAATTGATCCAACACACAAGCAAACAAGAATCAAGCAAAAAGAGACGAACGGAAAAGGGCAAATAAAACGGCAAGGGTGAAGTGAGGGAGAGGAAAACGAGAGGCAAATGGCAAATAATGTAATGCGAGGGATAAGATTTTGTGATGGGTACTTGGTATGTCTTGACTTGTCCGTAGATCTCCCCAGCAACGATGCCAGAAATTTCTAGTTGCTAAGAGATCAAATCTTGACTTGACTTTGCGTAAGCCTCCCCGGCAACGGCGCCAAAATCCTTCTTGCTACCTCTTGAACATGTGTTGGTTTTCCCTTGAAGAGGAAAGGGTGATGCAACAAAGTAGCGTAAGTATTTCCCTCAGTTTTTGAGAAGCAAGGTATCAATCCAGTAGGAGGTTACACGCAAGTCGCCTTGTACCTACACAAACAAATAAGAACCTTGCAACCAACGCGATAAAGGGGTTGTCAATCCCTTCACGACCATTTGCAAAAGTGAGACCTGATAGAGATAATAAGATAAATATTTTTAGTATCTTTATGATATAGATTGGCAAGTAAAGATTGCAAAATAGATCAGAAACTTATATGATGGAAAATAGACCCGGGGGCCATAGGTTTCACTAGTGGCTTCTCTTAAGATAGCATAATCTACGGTGGGTGAACAAATTACTGTCGAGCAATTGATAGAAAAGCGCATAGTTATGAGAATATCTAGGCATGATCATGTATATAGGCATCACGTCCGCAACAAGTAGACCAAAATGATTACGCATCTACTACTATTACTCCACACATCGACCGCTATCCAAAGATGCATCTAGAGTATTAAGTTAGGAAGAACAGAGTAACGCATTAGGCAAGATGACATGATGTAGAGGGATAAACTCAAGCAATATGATATAAACCCCATCTTGTTATCCGCGATGGCAACAATACAATACATGCCTTGCTGCCCTAACATCACGGGAAAGGACACATAAGATTGAACCCAAAGCTAAGCACTTCTCCCATTGCAAGAAAGATCAATCTAATAGGCCAAACCAAACTGATAATTTGAATAGACTTGCAAAGATAAAAAATCATACATATAAGAATTCAGAGAAGAACCAAATATTGTTCATAGATAATCTTGATAATAAACCCACAATTCATCTGTCACGCCCAAGATGCAACCCTATCCTAAAGGAACTCGAAGGTCCCACCAAGGATAGAAGCGCATCTTGAAGACGCTTTGCAAGGTGGATATCATTACATCAACATTACATAATAGTGGGGATACAACCAAGGCATACAAATGCCACAAGAATACATCAATACATCATACACCAGATCAATATCCGACAATGGATGAAACATAAACAGAAACTCAAACAATATCCACCCTGCTATCCCAGGCTGCCGACCTGGAACCTATCCTCTGGTCGAAGAAGCAGAAGAAGAACTCCAAAACAAGTAAACATCGCTCTCGCATCATGAGCATCGCATAACCTGTACCTGCAACTATTGTTGTAGTAAACTATGAGCCACGAGGACTCAGCAGTCCCATTACCATGGGTATCAAGACTAGCAAAGCTTAAAGGGCAAGGAAGGGGTAAAGTGGTGAGGTTGCGGCAGCGACTAAGCATGTATGGTGGCTAACTTACGAAACAAGAGCGAGAAGAGGAGCTTAGCAAGCGGTCGCGTCAACTAGTAATGATCAAGAAGTGATCCTGAACCCCTACTTACGTCAAACATAACCCAAACACCGTGTTCTCCTCTCGAACAACCCCGAAAAGAGACACTCACGGTTACACACACGGTTGGTGTATTTTAGAACAATTTACTTCAAGTTCACTACAACCGGATATTAACAAATTCCCATCTTCCACATAACCGCGGGCACGACTTTCGAAAGTTCAAACCCTGCAGGGGTGTCCCAACTTAGCCCATGATAAGCTCTCGCGATCAACGAAGGATATTCCTTCTCTCGGGAAGACCCGATCTGTCTCGTAATCCTGGTTACAAGACATTTCGACAATGGTAAAACAAGACCAGCAAGACCGCCCGATCGCTACCGACATCCCGATAGGAGCTGCACATATCTCGTTCTCAGGGCAACACCGGATAAGCTAAGCGTATAGGTACCAACATAACCCAAGTTGCCAAGGGACGGTCCCACACGGTGCTCTAGTTTGGACCAACACTTAGACAAGCATTGGCGGGGCTAAATAAAGATGACCCTCGAGAGGGCGACTCCCAAGGGAAAAGTAGGAGGTGGTGAGGCAAATGGTAAAACCAAGGTTGGGCCTTGCTGGGGGAGTTTTATTCAAAGCGAACTGTCAAGGGGGTCCCATAAATCACCCAACCGCGTTAGGGACGCAAAATCCGGGAACATAATACCGATATGACGGAAACTAGGGCGGCAAGAGTGGAACAAAACACCATGCATAAGACCGAGCCTTCCACCCTTTACCAAGTATATAGATGCATTAATAATATAAGAGATATTGTGATATCCCGACATAAACATAATCCAACATGGAGCAATCTTCATCTTCACCTTCAACTAGCAACGCTATAAGAGGGCCGAGCAAAAGTAGTAACATAGCCAAACAACGGTTTGCTAGGAAGGGTGACAAAGGTTAGAGATTCATGGCAGTTTGGGAGGCTTGATAAGCAAGTGGTAGGTATCTCGGCATAGCGATAGAGCGAAGCAACTAGCATAGCAATGATAGTAATGAGATCCAAGGTGACGGTCATCTTGCCTGAAATCCCGCTAGGAAGAAGAACGAGTCCATGAAGAAGATGATCCAACGTAGTCGAACGGATCCTCACAATCGCAACATTACCGGAACTATCAAGAAGAAGCAATACCGGAAAGAAGCAAACAACATAGTAAACAACCGCCACATAATCATGGCATGATGCACAATCAAATATGATGCATGTCCGGTTTAATGAGGCATGGCATGGCAAAGTGCAACAGACGATACTACAAGTTAAGTGGAGTTGCATATTGACAAAACCCCACATTGACATATTTATTTTAATCTCGTTTAAGCTACCAAACAATATTAAATGTTGTTAAACATGGCAAGAGGTGAAGCATAATTAAGCTACCTATCTAGGCAAGTTTAACGAGGCGGCACAACAAACAACAATTCGGAAAAATCCCCATATGCATATTTCAAAATTGGTACTGTTCTGCCTAACCCATATTTAGAGTTGTTAAACAGGAAAATAAAGTGCACCATGTTAAACTAGGCATTTTTCACCCCATTTACATATAAAGTTTATTTAAAATGGAGCTACGGTTATTTAGTTATGAAATAAATCATTTTAACATGGCATTTATGCAAATTAAAGCAAACATCAAGTTAAACATTTTAAACATGGATGAAAAATTGCAGATTATGAAAGTACAAGAAAATTGAGCATTTTACATATATGACATGATCTATTTGGATGCATGGATATTTAGTTATTAACAATGCAAAACAGGGGCATTTTCCGTAAATAAGAATGCATTAGAAAATGCTGAAGTACACAGACTGGAAAAAAATGCACGGGCCAGAAGCATTAGAGTGCAGCGGCCCAGAAGTGGAATCGGCCCAACCGGCTATGGGTGTGTGTGCTCGAATTAAAACAGAGAAGCAGGGACTAAAATGAATTGGGAGAACAAGGGATCGAACCCTGAACCTCCTGGATAGAGGAGCAGAGCGCTGACCAGTGTGATGCTGCTGCATGATTGTGCATAACAAGGGCGTGGCTAAACTTGAACCAAATCAAAGGCCAAGCCTTCTTCTTCGTGGGATCACAGAGGAACTGGGTGAAGACACAAGACTGTGTTTTTGATGTTTGGTTTGAGCTTTTTTTCGCCCTAGGCCGAGATGGCCGAATTACGGCTGTTTTCAAAATTTTCGGCTGAAATTGGACAAAATTTTGACTGCAATTTGACTTAAATTCAACCAAAATTTGACCAATTTCGGCCTAAAGATACTTTCCGCCCCAGGCCGAGATGGCCGAAATCCGTTTTTTCCGGCCAAAAATCAAAACAATGCGCCGAGCAAGGCCCAGCGACCGCCCTTGACTCCACAGGCTGAAGGCGGGGGTGCGGAAATAGGTGAGTGTAGCAGCTATGGGGTGCACATGTGCTTGGGCTCGCTAGGGAGGGATGCACATGAGCTCGATGTGGATGCCGAGGGGAACCGAATCCGATGGGCGGCGCCTTGATCTGAAGAAGAGGACGGCCATGGCATCCTGCTCGAAGGGCACAGAGAGCAGAGAGAGACGTGAGCTTCAGAAAAACAGAGGACCGGAGGCAAGAGAGGGAGGGTCGGCCGGAGATGGTGACCTGACCTGGAGTCAAGGCGGCGAAGCATCTGCAAGGCGGGGCAACGGCCATCTGCTCGACGTGGTCCCGTGGACGCTCGGGTCTTGGGGCTTCGCGATGCCATGTCGCCGGGTTCCTGTAAGAGACAGAGGGGGAGCTGGGAGACCGAGAGGGAAAAACGACAGGTGGAGGAGAACGAAGGGAGGGAGAGGGTCGAGGCTGGCCACAGTCGACGGGGAAGACGGGCGCATGATCCAGTGGCTGAAAGTCTTGTGGCGGCGACGAATCGCAGAAGGGCAGCGAGGTTGTTGCAGGGCGGAGGAGCTGAGGCCGGTGCCTCACGGGCGCTGGGACGAGCCGTCAGGTACTCTTCCGCCGGGATCGAGCGAGGAGGAGGTTCTTGGTGCTTTGGGAGCCGCTGTCGTCGGATTGAGGCGAGGTTGGGCATGGAGGAGCTCCTCTCCTCCGGATCGAACAGGCGGGGTGATGGTTGGGCCATTGGTGAAAACGATGGAGGTAGGTGGTTGGATGGATCGGGAGGGGATCCCGATGTGGAGAGGACAAGGGGGGTGGCGGCGCGATGGAATGGGAAGGATGGGACAGGATCCTAGATCCTAGGGTTGGACATATATATATATATATATATATATATATATATATATATATATATATATATATATATATATATATATATATATATATATATATATATATATATAGCAAGTGGTTTAGATTAGGGGTATCTAGTCCCTCCGATCGAAATCAAACGACCGAGAATAAATAGGTTAGGTAGCCCAAATAAAACAGCGAAGATATTTTACGGATGTTAGGGGATGATCCGAATCCAACGGTGATGACTGAGCGGTTCGGGTTCAGGGCAAGTTTCGGACGCACACGAGGGGTCTGAGAGAGGTCAACGAGGACAAGGGCCTGACAAAATGACAACGGAGGCAAAGAGAGAAGGGCAACTGCGAACGACTACGAGTTTTATGAAAACATGCAGATGCAATGCGCATGATGCTATGAGATGAGATGCATAACATGAACACAATGCAAAACAAAAGACAAAATCCAACCACGGAGGAAATAACATATCACATCGCCGGAAATGGCAAGAGTTGGAGTTACAATTATGGAAAGTTACATCCGGGGTGTTACATAGATAATCCGAACCCACAATTCATCGGATCTCGACAAACACACATAAAAAGAATTACATCAAATAGATCTCCAAGAGAATCGAGGAGAACTTTGTATTGAGATACAAAGAGAGAGAAGAAAGCAGCATTAATTTCACAAGATTCAGCATCGGTAATTGGAGCAATCGGAGTGCTAAGAAAATCATTGTTGTTGGTATTGGAAAATTCACATAATTTAGTATTGTCTTGAGCCATTGTGATAAGTAATTGATCCAACACACAAGCAAACAAGAATCAAGCAAAAAGAGACGAACGGAAAAGGGCAAATAAAACGGCAAGGGTGAAGTGAGGGAGAGGAAAACGAGAGGCAAATGGCAAATAATGTAATGCGAGGGATAAGATTTTGTGATGGGTACTTGGTATGTCTTGACTTGTCCGTAGATCTCCCCAGCAACGATGCCAGAAATTTCTAGTTGCTAAGAGATCAAATCTTGACTTGACTTTGCGTAAGCCTCCCCGGCAACGGCGCCAAAAATCCTTCTTGCTACCTCTTGAACATGTGTTGGTTTTCCCTTGAAGAGGAAAGGGTGATGCAACAAAGTAGCGTAAGTATTTCCCTCAGATTTTGAGAAGCAAGGTATCAATCCAAAGAGGAGGTTACACGCAAGTCGCCTTTGTACCTACACAAACAAATAAGAACCTTGCAACCAACGCGATAAAGGGGTTGTCAATCCCTTCACGACCATTTGCAAAAGTGAGACCTGATAGAGATAATAAGATAAATATTTTTAGTATCTTTATGATATAGATTGGCAAGAAAAGATTTCAAAATAGATCGAGAAACTTATATGATGGAAAATAGACCCGGGGGCCATAGGTTTCACTAGTGGCTTCTCTTAAGATAGCATAATCTACGGTGGGTGAACAAATTACTGTCGAGCAATTGATAGAAAAGCGCATAGTTATGAGAATATCTAGGCATGATCATGTATATAGGCATCACGTCCGCAACAAGTAGACCAAAATGATTCTGCATCTACTACTATTACTCCACACATCGACCGCTATCCAGCATGCATCTAGAGTATTAAGTTAGGAAGAGCAGTAACGCATTAGGCAAGATGACATGATGTAGAGGGATAAACTCAAGCAATATGATATAAACCCCATCTTGTTATCCGCGATGGCAACAATACAATACATGCCTTGCTGCCCTAACATCACGGGAAAGGACACCTCAAGATTGAACCCAAAGCTAAGCACTTCTCCCATTGCAAGAAAGATCAATCTAATAGGCCAAACCAAACTGATAATTTGAATAGACTTGCAAAGATAAAAAATCATACATATAAGAATTCAGAGAAGAACCAAATATTGTTCATAGATAATCTTGATAATAAACCCACAATTCATCTGTCACGCCCAAGATGCAACCCTATCCTAAAGGAACTCGAAGGTCCCACCAAGGATAGAAGCGCATCTTGAAGACGCTTTTGCAAGGTGGATATCATTACATCAACATTACATAATAGTGGGGATACAACCAAGGCATACAAATGCCACAAGAATACATCAATACATCATACACCAGATCAATATCCGACAATGGATGAAACATAAACAGAAACTCAAACAATATCCACCCTGCTATCCCAGGCTGCCGACCGAACCTATCCTCCGTCGAAGAAGCGTAAGAAGAACTCCAAAACAAGTAAACATCGCTCTCGCATCATGAGCATCGCATAACCTGTACCGCAACTATTGTTGTAGTAAACTATGAGCCACGAGGACTCAGCGGTCCCATTACCATGGGTATCAAGACTAGCAAAGCTTAAAGGGCAAGGAAGGGGTAAAGTGGTGAGGTTGCAGCAGCGACTAAGCATGTATGGTGGCTAACTTACGAAACAAGAGCGAGAAGAGGAGCTTAGCAAGCGGTCGTCAACTAGTAATGATCAAGAAGTGATCCTGAACCCCTACTTACGTCAAACATAACCCAAACACCGTGTTCTCCTCTCGAACAACCCCGAAAAGAGACACTCACGGTTACACACACGGTTGGTGTATTTTAGAACAATTTACTTCAAGTTCACTACAACCGGATATTAACAAATTCCCATCTTCCACATAACATGGCACAACTTTCGAAAGTTCAAACCCTGCAGGGGTGTCCCAACTTAGCCCATGATAAGCTCTCGCGATCAACGAAGGATATTCCTTCTCCCGGGAAGACCCGATCAGTCTCGGAATCCCGGTTACAAGACATTTCGACAATGGTAAAACAAGACCAGCAAGACCGCCCGATGCGCCGACATCCCGATAGGAGCTGCACATATCTCGTTCTCAGGGCAACACCGGATAAGCTAAGCGTATAGGTACCAACATAACCCAAGTTGCCAAGGGACGGTCCCACACGGTGCTCTAGTTTGGACCAACACTTAGACAAGCATTGGCGGGGGCTAAATAAAGATGACCCTCGAGAGGGCGACTCCCAAGGGAAAAGTAGGAGGTGGTGAGGCAAATGGTAAAACCAAGGTTGGGCCTTCTTTGGGGAGTTTTATTCAAAGCGAACTGTCAAGGGGTCCCATAAATCACCCAACCGCGTTAGGGACGCAAAATCCGGGAACATAATACCGATATGACGGAAACTAGGGCGGCAAGAGTGGAACAAAACACCGTGCATAAGACCGAGCCTTCCACCCTTTACCAAGTATATAGATGCATTAATAATATAAGAGATATTGTGATATCCCGACATAAACATAATCCAACATGGAGCAATCTTCATCTTCACCTTCAACTAGCAACGCTATAAGAGGGGCTGAGCAAAAGTAGTAACATAGCCAAACAACGGTTTGCTAGGAAGGGTGACAAAGGTTAGAGATTCATGGCAGTTTGGGAGGCTTGATAAGCAAGTGGTAGGTATCTCGGCATAGCGATAGAGCGAAGCAACTAGCATAGCAATGATAGTAATGAGATCCAAGGTGACGGTCATCTTGCCTGAAATCCCGCTAGGAAGAAGAACGAGTCCATGAAGAAGATGATCCAACGTAGTCGAACGGATCCTCACAATCGCAACATTACCGGAACTATCAAGAAGAAGCAATACCGGAAAGAAGCAAACAACATAGTAAACAACCGCCACATAATCATGGCATGATGCACAATCAAATATGATGCATGTCCGGTTTAATGAGGCATGGCATGGCAAAGTGCAACAGACGATACTACAAGTTAAGTGGAGTTGCATATTGACAAAACCCCACATTGACATATTTATTTTAATCTCGTTTAAGCTACCAAACAATATTAAATGTTGTTAAACATGGCAAGAGGTGAAGCATAATTAAGCTACCTATCTAGGCAAGTTTAAACGAGGCCGGCACAACAAACAACAATTCCGGAAAATCCCCATATGCATATTTCAAAATTGGTACTGTTCTGCCTAACCCATATTTAGAGTTGTTAAACAGGAAAATAAAGTGCACCATGTTAAACTAGGCATTTTTTCACCCCATTTACATATAAAGTTTATTTAAAATGGAGCTACGGTTATTTAGTTATGAAATAAATCATTTTAACATGGCATTTATGCAAATTAAAGCAAACATCAAGTTAAACATTTTAAACATGGATGAAAAATTGCAGATTATGAAAGTACAAGAAAATTGAGCATTTTACATATATGACATGATCTATTTGGATGCATGGATATTTAGTTATTAACAATGCAAAACAGGGGCATTTTCCGTAAATAAGAATGCATTAGAAAATGCTGAAGTACACAGACTGGAAAAAAATGCACGGGCCAGAAGCATTAGAGTGCAGCGGCCCAGAAGTGGAATCGCCCAACCGGCTATGGGTGTGTGTGCTCAATTAAAACAGAGAAGCGAGGACTAAAATGAATTGGGAGAACAAGGGATCGAACCACGAACCTCCCGGATAGAGGAGCAGAAGGCCGACCAAAGGTGATGTCTTTGCATGATTGTGCATAACAAGGGCGTGGCTAAACTTGAACCAAATCAAAGGCCAAGCCTTCTTCTTCGTGGATCACAGAGGAACTGGGTGAAGACACCGGCACTGTGTTTTGATGTTTGGTTTGAGCTTTTTTTCGCCCTAGGCCGAGATGGCCGAATTACTACTGTTTTCAAAATTTTCGGCTGAAATTGGACAAAATTTTGACTGCAATTTGACTTAAATTCAACCAAAATTTGACCAATTTCGGCCTAAAGATACTTTCCGCCCCAGGCCGAGATGGCCGAAATCCGTTTTTTCCGGCCAAAAATCAAAACAATGCGCCGGCGAGCAAGACGGCGACCGCCGCGACCACAGGCTGAAGGCGGGGGTGCGGAAATAGGTGAGTGTAGCAGCTATGGGGTGCACATGTGCTTGGGCTCGCTAGGGAGGGATGCACATGAGCTCGATGTGGATGCCGAGGGGAACCGAATCCGATGGTGGCGCCTTGATCTCAAGAAGAGGACGGCCATGGCATCCTGCTCGAAGGGCATGAGAGCAGAGAGAGACGTGAGCTTCGAAAAACAGAGGACCGGAGGCAAGAGAGGGAGGTCGGCGGAGATGGTGACCTGACACGAGTCAAGGCGTGAAGCATCTGCAAGGCGGGGCAACGGCCATCTGCTCGACGTGGTCCCGTGGACGCTGGGTCTTGGGGCCAGCGATGCCATGTCGCCGGGTTCTGTAAGAGATGAGGGGAGCTGGGAGACCGAGAGGGAAAAAGCAGCAGTGGAGGAGAGCAGAAGGAGGGAGAGGGTCGAGGCTGGCCTCGGTCGACGGGGAAGACGGGCGCAGCCTGTGTGGCTGAGAGCGCCGGGCGGCGACGAATCTGCGAAGGGCCGGCGAGGTTGTTGCAGGGCCGGAGGAGCTGAGGCTGGTGCCTCACGGGCTGTGCGGGGACGAGCCGTCGGGGTACTCTTCCGCTCGGGATCGAGCGAGGAGGAGGATTCTTGCCTGGGAGCTGTCGTCTTCTTTGGATTGAGGCGAGGTTGGGCATGGAGGAGCTCCTCTCCTCCGGATCGAACAAAGGGGTGATGGTTGTGCCATTGGTGAAAACGATGGAGGTAGGTGGTTGGATGGATCGGGAGGGGATCCCGATGTGGAGAGGACAAGGGGGGTGGCGGCGCGATGGAATGGGAAGGATGGGACAGGATCCTAGATCCTAGGGTTGGACATATATATATATATATATATATATATATATATATATATATATATATATATATATATATATATATATATAGCAAGTGGTTTAGATGAGGGGTATCTAGTCCCTCCGATCGAAATCAAACGACCGAGAATAAATAGGTTAGGTAGCCCAAATAAAACAGCGAAGATATTTTACGGATGTTAGGGGATGATCCGAATCCAACGGTGATGACCGAGCCGGTTCGGGTTCAGGCAAGTTTCGGACGTTACGAGGGGTCCGAGAGAGGTCAACGAGGACAAGGGCGACAAAATGACAACGGAGGCAAAGAGAGAAGGGCAATCATGAGCGACTACGAAGTTTTATGAAAACATGCAGATGCAATGCGCATGATGCTATGAGATGAGATGCATAACATGAACACAATGCAAAACAAAAGACAAAATCCAACCACGGAGGAAATAACATATCACATCGCGGAAATGGCAAGAGTTGGAGTTACAATTATGGAAAGTTACATCCGGGTGTTACATAGATAATCCGAACCCACAATTCATCGGATCTCGACAAACACACCGCAAAAAGAATTACATCAAATAGATCTCCAAGAGAATCGAGGAGAACTTTGTATTGAGATACAAAGAGAGAGAAGAAGCCATCTAGATAATAACTATGGACCCGAAGGTCTGTGGTAAACTACTCACACATCATCGGAGAGGCTATGGTGTTGATGTAGAAGCCCTCCGTGATCGATTCCCCCTCTGGCGGAGCGCCGGAAAAGGCCCCAAGACGGGATCTCACGGGTACAGAAGGTTGCGGCGGTGGAAATAGGGTTTCGTGGTGCTCCTGGATGTTTTCAGGGTATATGAGTATATATAGGCGAAAGAAGTAGGCCGGTGGAGCCACGAGGGGCCCATGAGGGTGGGGGCACGCCTACCCCCTGGGCGCGCCTCCCTGCCTCGTGGCCGCCTCGTTGCTTCCTTGACGTCCACTCCAAGTCTCCTGGATTGCGTTTGTTATAGGCGCGCCTCCCTGCCTTGTGGCCGCTTCGTTGCTTCCTTGACGTCCACTCCAGGTCTCCTGGATTGCGTTTGTTCCAAAAATAACTCTCCCGAAGGTTTCATTCCGTTTGGACTCCGTTTGATATTCCTTTTCTGCGAAACACTGAAATAGGCAAAAAACAACAATTTGCACTGGGCCTCCGGTTAGTAGGTTAGTCCCAAAAATAATATAAAAGTGCATAATAAGCCCATTAAAGATCCAAAACAGATAATATAATAGCATGGAACAATAAAAAGTTATAGATACGTTGGAACGTATCAGACAGCGTGGAACTAGCTCCAATTCATCAATGTAATGTAGGCATGTATTCCGAATATAGTCATACGTGCTTATGGAAAAGAACTTGCATGCCATCTTCTGTCCTACCCTCCCGTGGCAGCGGGGTCCTATTGGAAACTAAGGGATATTAAGGCCTCCTTTTAATAGAGTATCGGACCAAAGCATTAACACATACTGAATACATGAACTCCTCAAACTATGGTCATCACCGGAGTGGTCCCGATTATTGTCACTTGGGGTTGCGGATCATAACACATAGTAGGTGACTATAGACTTGCAAGATAGGATCAAGAACTCACATATATTCATGAAAACACAATAGGTTCAGATCTGAAATCATGGCACTCGGGCCCTAGTGACAAGTATTAAGCATAGCAAAGTTAGAGCAACATCAATCTCAGAACATAGTGGATACTAGGGATCAAACCCTAACAAAACTAACTCGATCATGATAAATCTCATCCAACCCATCACCGTCCAGCAAGCCTACGATGGAATTACTCACGCACGACGGTGAGCATCATGAAATTGGTGATGGAGGATGGGTGATGATGACGACAACGGATTCCCCTCTCTGGAGCCCCGAACGGACTCCAGATCGGCCCTCCCGAGAGAGATTAGGGCTTGGCGGCGGCTCCGTATCGTAAAACGCGATGAATCCTTCTCTCAGATTTTTTTCTCCCCGAACACGAATATATAGAGTTGGAGTTGAGGTAGGTGGAGCTTTAGGGGGCCCACGAGGCAGGGGGCGCGCCTCCCACCCTCGTAGATAGGGTGTGGGCCCCCTGGCCTTGATTCTTTCGCCAGTATTTTTTACTATTTCCAAAAATAATCTCTGTGAAGTTTCAGGTCATTCCGAGAACTTTTGTTTCTGCACAAAAATAACACCATGGCAATTCTGCTGAAAACATCGTCAGTCCGGGTTAGTTCCATTCAAATCATGCAAGTTAGAGTCCAAAACAAGGGCAAAAGTGTATGGAAAAGTAGATACGTGATACGTCCATTTTGCATCGTGCTTTTATATCGATATTTATCGCATTATGGGCTGTTATTTCACGTTATGTCACAATATTTATGGCTATTCTCTCTTATTTTACAAGGTTTACAAGAAGAGGGAGAATGCCGACGGCTGGAATTCTGGGCTGAAAAATGAGCAAATATTGGAGACCTATTCTGTGCAAATCCAAAAGTCCTGAAACTCCACGGAATGTCTTAAAATAAATAAAGAAAAATCGTCGCCAAAGATGAAGGCCAGGGGGCCCACACCCTGCTCACGAGGGTGGGGGGCGCCTACCTCGTCGCCTCGGTGGCTCTCCGATGCCCATCTACTCCTATATGAAGTCTTTGGATGAGAAAAAAATCAGAGGCAATCTTTCAGGACGAGACTCCGCCGCCACGAGGCGGAACCTTGGCGGAACCAATCTAGGGCTCCGGCAGAGCTGTGCTGCCGGGGACACTTCCCTCCGGGAGGGGGAAATCATCGTCATCATCATCACCAACGCTCCTCTCATCGGGATAGGCAATCTACTTCATATTCTTCACCTGCACCTTCTCATCTGCAATCCCTTGTTCTTCTATTGTTTCCAATTCTTTTCTCCAAGTCCGGGATTGGTGCTAGTAGGTTGCTAGTAGTGTTGATTACTCCTTGTAGTTGATGCTAGTTGGTTTATTTGGTGGAAGATCATATGTTCAGATCCTTTATGCATATTATTACCCCTCTGATTATGAACATGAATATGCTTTGTGAGTAGTTACGTTTGTTCCTGAGGACAAGGGAGAAGTTTTGCTATTAGTAGTCATGTGAATTTGGTATTCGTTCGATATTTTGATAAGATGTATGTTGTCTAACCTCTAGTGGTGTTATGTGAACATCGACTACATAACACTTCACCATTATTTGGGCCTAGAGGAAGGCATTGGGAAGTAATAAGTAGATGATGGGTTGCTAGAGTGATGTAAGCTTAAACCCTAATTTATGCGTTGCTTCGTAAAGGGGCTGATTTGGATCCATATGTTTCATGCTATGGTCAGGTTTACCTTAATACTTTTGTTGTAGTTGCGGATGCTTGCAACAGGGGTTAATCATAAGTGGGATGTTTGTTCAAGTAAGAACATCACCCAAGCACCGTCCACCCACATATCAAATTATCAAAGTACCGAACGCGAATCATATGAACGCCGATGAAAGCTAGCTTGACGATATTCCCATGTGTCCTCGGGGCGCTTTTCCTATTATAAGAGTTTGTTCCGGCTTGTCCTTTGCTACAAAAAGGATTGGGCCACCTTGCTGCACCTTATTTACTTCTGTTACTTGTTGCTCGTTATGATTTACCTTATCACAAAACTATCTCGTTACCACTTATTTCAAAGATTTCAGAGAATACCTTGCTAAAAACCGCTTATCATTTCCTTCGCTCCTCGTTGGGTTCAACACTCTTACTTATTGAAGGACTATGATAGATCCCCTATACTTGTGGGTCATCAAGACTCTTTTCTGGCGCCATTGCCGGGGAGTGAAGCGCCTTTGGTAGGTGGAATTTGGTAAGGAAAAATTTATATAGTGTGCTGAAATTTTCTGTCACTTGTTACTATGGAAAGTAATTGTCTGAGGGGCTTGTTCGGGGTATCTTCACCCCGTCCAGTAGATCAAAGAGTTGCTCCTCAGCCTACTGAACCTATTGAAAATGAAACTCCTTTTGAATTTCCTTCGGTTATGATGGAAAAACTGCCAGCTAATCCTTTTACAGGAGATGGAACAAAGCACCCTGATGAGCACTTAATATATGTGGATGAAATTTGTGGATTATTTAAGCTTGCAGGTGTACCCGATGATGTTGTTAAGAAGAAGGCTTTCCCTTTATCTTTGAAGGAAGACGCATTGACATGGTATAGGCTATGTGATACGAGATCATGGAACTATAAAAGATTGAAATATGAATTTCATCAAAAGTATTACCCTATGCATCTTGTTCATCGTGATCGCAATTATATATATAATTTTTGGCCTCGCGAAGGAGAAAGCATCGCTCAAGCTTGGGGGAGGCTTAAATCAATGTTATATTCATGCCCCAATCATGAGCTCTCAAAAGTGACAATTCTTCATAATTTTTATGCTCGGCTTTCTGATAACAATCGCACCATGCTTGATACTTCTTGTGTTGGCTCTTTTATGATGAAGACTATTGAATTCAAATGGAATTTATTGGATAGAATTAAATACAACTCTGAAGATTGGGACCTCGACGAAGGTAAGGAGTCAGGTATGACGCCTAAGTTTGATTGTGTTAAATCTTTTATGGATACCGATATTTTCCGTAAGTTTAGCACTAAATATGGACTTGACTCTGAGATAGTAGCTTAATTCTGTGAATCTTTTGCTACTTATGTTGATCTACCTAAAGAGAAGTGGTTTAAATATCATCCTCCCATAGAAGTAAAAGTAGCTGCACCTATTAAAGTTGAAGAAAAGACTGTCACTTATAATGATCCTATTGTTCCTACCTCTTATGTTGAGAAACCACCTTTCCCTGTTAGAGTAAAGGATCATGCTAAAGCTTCAACTTTTGTTTGTAAAAGCAATATTAGAACTTATACACCTCCTGAGCAAGTCAAAGTAGAACCTAATATTGCTATTGTTAAAGATCTCTTGTGTGATAATATTGATGGGCATGTCATTCAATTCTCTGGTGAAACTGCTAGAATTGCTAAACCCTGTGATAGAGATAAACATAGACCTGTGGTAGGCGTGCCTGTTATTTCTGTTAAAATAGAAGATCATTGTTATCATGGCTTATGTGATATGGGTGCTAGTGCTAGTGTTATACCTATTACCTTGTATGAAGAAATTAAGCATGAAATTGCACCTTGAGATAGAAGATATTGATGTCACAATTAAACTTGCCAATAGAGATACTATATCTCCAATAGGAATTGTTAGAGATGTTGAAGTCTTGTGTGGGAAAACCAAATATCCTGCTGATTTTCTTGTTCTTGGTTCTCCACAAGATAGCTTTTGTACCATTATATTTGGTAGACCCTTCTTGCATATTGTTAATGCTACGATAGACTGCAAAAAGAATGTTGTTACTGTTGGCTTGGATGATATGGTTCATAACTTTAATTTCTCTAAATTTAGTAAACAACATCGTGAGGAAGAATTGCCTAGTAAAGATGAAATTATTGGTCTTGCTTCTATTGATGTACCTCCTAGTGATCCTTTAGAACATTATTTGCTAGACCATGAAAATGATATGTTCATGAATGAAAGAAGGGAAATAGATGAAGTATTCTTTAAACAGGAACCTATTCTGCAACACAATTTGCCTGTTGAAATCCTAGGGGATCCTCCTCCACCCAAGGGTGATCCCGTGTTTGAGCTTAAACCGTTGCATGACAATCTTAAATATGCTTATCTTGATGAAAAGAAAATATATCCTGTTATTATTAGTGCTAACCTTTCAGAGCATGAAGAAGAAAGATTATTGAAAACTCTGAAAAAGCACCATGCCGCTATTGGATATACTCTCGATGATCTTAAGGGCATCAGTCCCACTCTATGTCAACATAAAATAAATTTGGAAGCAGATGCCAAACCAGTTCGTGATCCTCAACGAAGTTTGAATCCTAAAATGAAAGAAGTGGTAAGAAAAGAAATACTCAAGCTTCTGGAGGCAGGTATAATTTATCCCGTTGCTGATAGTCAGTGGGTAAGTCCTGTCCATTGTGTCCCTAAGAAGGGAGGTATTATTGTTGTCCCTAATGATAAAGATGAATTGATTCCACAAAGAATTATCACAGGTTATAGGATGGTAATTGATTTCCATAAATTAAATAAAGCTACTAAGAAAGATCATTACCCTTACCTTTTATTGATCAAATGATAGAAATATTATGCAAACATACACATTATTGCTTTCTAGATGGTTATTCTGGTTTCTCTCAAATACCGTGGTCGGCTAAAGATCAATCAAAGACTACTTTTACATGCCCTTTTGGTACTTTTGCTGATAGACGTATGCCTTTTGGCTTATGTAATGCACCTGCTACCTTTCAAAGATGCATGATGGCTATATTCTCTGACTTTTGTGAAAAGATTTGTGAGGTTTTCATGGACGACTTTTCCGTCTATGGCTCCTCTTTTGACGATTGCTTGAGCAATCTTGATCGAGTTTTGCAGAGATGTGAATAAACTAATCTTGTCTTGAATTGGGAAAAGTGACATTTTATGGTTAATGAAGGTATTGTCTTGGGGCACAAAGTTTCTGAAAGAGGTATTGAAGTTGATAAAGCCAAGGTTGACGCTATTGAAAAGATGCCATGTCCCAAGGACATCAAAGGTATAAGAAGTTTCCTTGGCCATGCCGGATTTTATAGGAGGTTCATTAAGGACATCTCAAAAATTTCTCGGCCTCTGGCTAATTTATTACAAAAAGATGTACCATTTGTCTTTGATGATGATTGTGTAGAAGCATTTGAAATACTTAAGAAAGCATTAGTCTCTGCACCTGTTGTTCAGCCACCGATTGGAATTTACCCTTTGAAATTATGTGTGATGCTAGTGATTATGCTATAGGTGCTGTTCTAGGGCAAAGAGTTGATAAGAAATTGAATGTTATCCATTATGCTAGTAAGAGTCTAGACAATGCTCAAAGAAATTATGCTACTACCGAAAAGGAACTCTTAGCAGTTGTATTTGCTTGTGATAAATTCAGACCCTATATTGTTGACTCTAAAGTAACTATTCACACAGATCATGCTGCTATTAAATATCTTATGGAAAAGAAAGATGCAAAACCAAGACTTATTAGATGGGTTCTCCTGCTGCAAGAATTTGATTTACATATTGTTGATAGAAAAGGAGCTGAGAACCCCGTTGCAGACAACTTGTCTAGGTTAGACAATGTTCTTGATGACCCACTACCTATTGATGATAGCTTTCCCGATGAACAATTAAATGTCATAAGCACTTCTCATAGCACTCCATCGTATGTTGATTATGCTAATTATATTGTTGCTAAGTTTATACCACCTAGCTTCACATACCAACAAAACAAAAAGTTTTTCTATGATTTGCGACATTACTTTTGGGATGACCCACATCTTTATAAAGAAGGGGTAGATGGTGTTATTAGACGTTGTGTACCTGAGCATGAACAGGAACAGATCCTACACAAGTGTCACTCCGAGGCTTATGGAGGGCACCACGCTGGAGATAGAACTGCACATAAGGTACTACAATCCGGTTTTTATTGGCCTACTCTCTTCAAGGATGCCCGTAAGTTTGTTTTGTCTTGCGATGAATGTCAAAGAATTGGTAATATTAGTAGACGTCAAGAAATGCCTATGAATTATTCACTTGTTATTGAACCATTTGATGTTTGGGGTTTTGATTATATGGGACCTTTTCACGCCTCTAATGGATATACACATATTTTAGTTGTTGTTGATTACGTTACTAAGTGGGTAGAAGCTATTCCAACTAGTAGTGCTGATCATAACACTTCTATTAAAATGCTTAAGGAAGTCATTTTTCTGAGGTTTGGAGTCCCTAGATATTTGATGACCGATGGTGGTTCACACTTTATTCATGGTGCTTTCCGTAAGATGCTTGCTAAATATGATGTTAATCATAGAATTGCATCTCCATATCATCCGCAGTCTAGTGGTCAGGTAGAATTGAGCAATAGAGAGCTCAAATTAATCTTGCAAAAGACTGTTAATAGGTCTAGAAAGAATTGGTCCAAGAAACTTGATGACGCATTGTGGGCCTATAGAACTGCATATAAAAATCCTATGGGCATGTCTCCGTATAAAATGGTTTATGGAAAAGCATGTCACTTACCTCTAGAACTAGAACATAATGCATATTGGGCTATTAAATAGCTTAACTATGATTTCAAACTTGCCGGTGAGAAGAGGTTATTTGATATTAGCTCACTTGATGAATGGAGAACCCAAGCTTATGAAAATGCCAAGTTGTTTAAAGAACAGCTTAAAAGATGGCATGACAAAAGGATACAAAAGCGCGAGTTTAATGTAGGTGATTATGTGTTGCTATACAACTCTCGTTTAAGATTTTTTGCAGGAAAACTTCTCTCTAAATGGGAAGGTCCCTACGTTATCGAGGAGGTCTATCGTTCGGTGCCATAAAAATCAACAACCCATGAGCACAAATCCAAAGGTGGTAAGCGGCCAAAGGATCAAACACTATATGTCGTAATCCTATAAATGTTGAAACCAATATTATTGAAAGCTGTAACCCCGGAGGAATACATAAGGACACTTTCGAGCGTTCAGGACTCCGAAAAGGAATAGGTATGTGGTACGGTAAGTAAACCGACTCCAAAACAATTTTTAAGGCAATATTTATCAGTTTTGGAATATTTAGAAAAATAGAAAAATAAGTAGCAGTCCAGGGAGGACATGAGGCCTCCACGAGGGCGGAGGGCGCGCCCTACCCCCCTGGGCGCGCCCCCGTACCTCGTGAGCACCTCGTGTGCCCTCCAGACTCCGTTTTCTTCCACGATACGTATTTTGGTCGGTAAAAATTCATTATATATACTCCCGAAGGTTTTGACTCTCGTATCACGCAAATATCCTCTGTCTTTGTTTCGAGCTGTTGCTGCTGTAGGTTTGAGCAAGATGTCTTCTCAAGAGTCAGTCGGGGAGAGCCGGATATCTAACCCGGCACCGGAACCAAGGGCAAACAGCGACGCTGACCACTTTGGGCTGGCAACAGAGGAAGAGATGGAGGCTGACCTGATGAGAGTAGATGCCATGGAAGATCAAGAAGTCACCTCTCGCCTCCAAGCTGGATTTACGATGGGGGAACTTCAGAGCTCAGCTATTCCAAACTCGGTTATCCCTTCCAATGTTAAATTTCTTTCCTATGAAAGTATGAGGAGGAGTGTCTCTTGTTCTCCCACAGCTATGCAACACCCTTGGGTGCAAGGAGCCTTAGTCACTGAGGGAAGCTTCAAGAAGGAAATAATGGACCTCAAGCGACAAGTCAATAAGCTCGAGGAGGAGAACCGTGATTCGAGGGGAATCATCGCCAAGAATATTACGCCAACAACAAAGAAGGAGATATAATCACATGGGTATGGGCACTCCCCTTGGCAACTACCAAGCTTGGGGGAGGTGCCCCGGTATCGTATCACCATCACAACTCATATCTTTACCGTTTTTCTTAGTTCGATCCTATTAGTAGTATCTTGATTTAGTAGAATAAAGTCATGGCATGATCTAGTTTTGAGTTTTGCTTTATGATCCTTCTTTGTAATCGAGTCCGTGAGCTATATATAATAAAGATTAGTGTTGAGTCAAGGGCTTGAGTATTTCGCCATGATCCTGGGTGATTAGAAGAAAAAGAATAAAAAGAATCAAAGAGTTCATATTGATCTTAGTGAAAGTAATGACTTCACATAGAAAGAGTATGATGATTAAAAGTTATTGGGAGTTGACAAATATATCTTTGGTCATCATTGCAATTAATAGGAAGTAATAAGGAGAGAGAGGTTTCACATATAGATATATTATCATTGACATCTTTTATGATTGGGAGCACTCATTAAAATATGACATGCTAAAGAGTTGAGGTTGGACAAGGAAGACAACATAATGAGTTATGTTTTCTTGTATCTGAGATAAAGTATGTTGTCATGGATCCTCTAACATGTTGAGCTTGCCTTTCCCCCTCATGCTAGCCAAATTCTCAGCACCAAGTAGAAATGCTACTTGTGCTTCCAAATACCCTTAAACCAGTTTTGCCATGAGAGTCCACCATATCTACCTATGGATTGAGTAAGATCCTTCAAGTAAGTTGTCATCGGTGCAAGCAATAAAAATTGCTCTCTAAATATGCATGACTTATTAGTGCAGAGAAATAAGCTTTGTACGAACTTGTTGTGGACGCAATAAAAGCGACAGACTGCATAATAAAGGTTCACATACAAGGGGCAATATAAAGTGACGTTATTTTGCATTAAGATTTTGTACATCCAACCATAAAAGCGCATGGCAACCTCTGCTTCCCTCTGCGAAGGGCCTATATTTTATTATTATCCTCTACCTTATGCAAGAGTCACGGTGATCTTCACCTTTCCCTTTTTATTTTATCCTTTGGCAAGCTTCGGCATGTTGGAAAGAACATGATATATATATCTAATTGGATGTAGGGGAGCATGAATTATTATTGTTGACATTACCCTTGAGGTAAAAGGTTGTGGGGCAAAACTACAAGCCCCTATCTTTCTCTGTGTCCGATTAAAACTCCGTAACCACAAGTATTGCGTGAGTGCTAGCAATTATAAAGGACTAAGCGATAGTTGAGTATGTGGACTTGCTTTTAAGCTCTGACATAGACTCTTTCCGTTGTTATGATAAATTGCAATGGCTTCAATGACTGAGATTATAATTTGTTGATGCTCAATAAGGTTTCTGATTCATACTTTGGCTTTGTGAAAAGATCATCACTTGAACATAAGTAATCAAATGACAAATCTATTTATGTTGCTGTTATGAGAATAATCATGATGCCTTCATGTCCGTATTTTATTTTTATCGACGCCTCTACCTCTAAACATGAGGACATATTTATTGTTATCGGCTTTTCGCTTGAGGACAAGCGAAGTCTAAGCTTGGGGGAGTTGATACGTCCATTTTTCATCATGCTTTTATATCGATATTTATCGCATTATGGGATGTTATTTCACGTTATGCCACAATACTTATGGCTATTCTCTCTTATTTTACAAGGTTTACATGAAGAGAGAGAATGCAGTGGAATTTTTGGAAAAGGAGCAAATATTGGAGACCTATTACATGCAACTCCAAAAGTCACGAAACTCCACGGAATGTCTTAAAATAAATAAAGAAAAATCGTCGCCAAAGATGAAGGCCAAGGGCCCACACTGCTCACAAGGGTGGGGCGCGCCCCTCGTGGGCCCCTGGTTGCTCTCCGATGCCCATCTTCTCCTATATGAAGTCTTCGATGAGAAAAAATCAAAGGCAACCTTCGGGACGAGACTCCGCCGCCACGAGGCGGAACCTTGCGGAACCAATCTAGGGCTCCGGCAGAGTCTTTGCCGGGGACACTTCCCTTCGGGAGGGGGAAATCATCGTCATCATCATCACCAACACCCCTCTCATCGGGAGAGGGCAATCTCCATCAACATCTTCACCAGCACCATCTCATCTCCAAACCCTAGTTCATCTCTTGTATCCAATTCTTGTCTCCAAGTCCGGGATTGGTGCTAGTAGGTTGCTAGTAGTGTTGATTACTCCTTGTAGTTGATGCTAGTTGGTTTATTTGGTGGAAGATCATATGTTCAGATCCATTATGCATATTATTACCCCTCTGATTATGAACATGAATATGCTTTGTGAGTAGTTACGTTTGTTCCTGAGGACAAGGGAGAAGTCTTGCTATTAGTAGTCATGTGAATTTGGTATTAGATTCGATATTTTGATAAGATGTATGTTGTCTAACCCCTAGTGGTGTTATGTGAACGTCGACTACATAACACTTCACCATTATTTGGGCCTAGAGGAAGGCATTGGGAAATAATAAGTAGATGATGGGTTGCTAGAGTGATGTAAGCTTAAACCCTAGTTTATGCGTTGCTTCGTAAGGGGCTGATTTGGATCCATATGTTTCATGCTATGGTTAGGTTTACCTTAATACTTTTGTTGTAGTTGCGGATGCTTGAAATAGAGGTTAATCATAAGTGGGATGTTTGTTCAAGTAAGAACAGCACCCAAGCACCGGTCCACCCACATATCAAATTATCAAAGTACCGAACGCGAATCATATGAGCGTGATGAAAGCTAGCTTGACGATATTCCCATGTGTCCTCGGGAGCGCTTTTCCTATTATAAGAGTTTGTTCAGGCTTGTCCTTTGCTACAAAAGGATTGGGCCACCTTGCTGCACCTTATTTACTTTTGTTACTTGTTGCTCGTTACAATTTACCTTATCAAAAACCTATCATTACCACTTATTTCAAAGATTACTTGCAGAGAATACCTTGCTGAAAACTGCTTATCATTTCCTTCTGCTCCTCGTTGGGTTCGACACTCTTACTTATTGAAAGTACTACGATAGATCCCCTATACTTGTGGGTCATCAATACGACGGAGACGTATCAACTCCCCCAAGCTTAAACCTTTGCTTGTCCTCAAGCAATTCAGTTGACAAACTGAAAGTGATAAAGAAAAACTTTTACAAACTCTGTTTGCTCTTGTTGTTGTAAATGTGTAAAGCCAGCATTCAGCAAAGATTATGAACTAACCACATTCACAATAACACTTAGGTCTCATGTTTACTCATATCAATGGCATAATCAACTAGCGAGCAATAATAATAAATCTCGGATGACAACACTTTCTCAAAAGAATCATGATATGATATAAAAAGATGGTATCTCGCTAGCCCTTTCTAAGACCGCAAAACATAAATGCAGAGCATCTTTAAAGATCAAGGACTGACTAAACATTGTAATTCATGGTAAAAGAGATCCAGTCATAGTCATACCCAATATAAATTAACAGTAATGGATGCAAATGACAGCGGTGCTCTCCGGTGGTGCTTTTTAATAAGAGGGTGATGACTCAACATAAAAGTAAATGGATAGGCCCTTCGTAGAGGGAAGCAGGGATTTGTAGAGGTGCCAGAGCTCGATTTTTGAAATAGAGATAAATAATATTTTGAGTGGTACTTTCATTGTCAACATAACAACCGAGAGATGGCGATATCTTCCATGCTACACACATTATAGGCGGTTCCCAAGCAAAATGGTAAAGTTTATACTCCCCCACCACCAACAAGCATCAATCCATGGCTTGCTCGAAACAACGAGTGCCTCCAACTAACAACAGCCCTGGGGGAGTTTTGTTTGCAATTATTTTGATTTGATTTTCTTAGAGCATGGGACTGGGCATCCCGTTGACTAGCCATTTTCTCGTGAGTGAGGAGCGAAGTCTGCTCCTCTTGAGAATAACCCGCCTAGCATGGAAGATACAGACAACCCTAGTTGATACATGAGCTATTCGAGCATACAAAACATAATTTCATTTGAAGGTTTCGAGTTTGGCACATACAAATTTACCTGGAATGGCAGGTAGATACCGCATATAGGAAGGTATAGTGGACTCATATGGAATAACTTTGGGGTTAAGGGATTGGATGCACAAGTAGTATTCCCGCTTAGTACAAGTGAAGGCTAGAAAAATACTGGGAAGCGACCAACTAGAGAGCGACAACAGTCATGAACATGCATTAAAATTAATAAACATTGAGTGCAAGCATGAGTAGGATATAATCCACCATGAACATAAATATCGTGAAGGCTATGTTGATTTTGTTTCAACTACATGCGTGAACATGTGCCAAGTCAAGTCACTTGAATCATTTGAAAGGAGGATACCACCCTATCATACTACATCACAACCATTTTAATAGCATGTTGGCACACAAGATAAACCATTATAAACTCCTAGCTAATGAAGCATGGCATAAGCAACTATAATCTCTAATTGTCATTGCAAACATGTTTATTCATAATAGGCCGAATCAGGAACGATGAACTAATCATATTTACAAAAGCAAGAGAGGTCGAGTTCATACCAGCTTCTCTCATCTCAATCATTTCATCATATATCGTCATAATTGCCTTTCACTTGCACGACCGAATGATGTGTATAATAATAATAGTGCACGTGCTTTGGACTAAGCTGGAATATGCAGGCATTCAATAAACAGGAGAAGACAAGGCAATATGGGCTCTTGGTTAAATCAACAATAATGCATATAAGAGCCACTTCAACATTTTCATTATGGTCTTCTCCTCTCGACCCCCCCAAAAAAGAAGGGAAATAAAACTATTTACACGGGAAAGCTCCCAACAAGCAAAAGAAGAATGAGAAATCTTTTTGAGTTTTCTTTAAATTATTACTACTACAGCAAGAAAGTAAACTAGCTAAAAGCTACAACTAATTTTTTTGTTTTTCTTAAGGTTTTTCAAACACACAAGAAGAAATCATAAAAAAGGAAAATAAACTAGCATGGATAGTACAATGAAAAAGTATGAGCACCGACAACTAGCATGAGTGTGTGAATATAAATGTAATGTCGGTGAGAAATACGTACTCCCCCAAGCTTAGGCTTTTGGCCTAAGTTGGTCTACTGCCACGGCTGGCCTAGCGGATATCCGAAGTTATAACTGGAGTCGTACTGAGATGAAGCCTCGGGTTGCCACTGGTTGGCCATCTCCTTCGGATCCCACTGGTAAACAGACTGGCGTGAAGGAACAAATTGTGGTTCCGGATCTGGCTCTGTAGCTGATGTGGGGTTCGGTGGCGTGAATGGCCTACGGTGAACAAGGTAATTGCCTGCAGATAAGTCAAACAAGGAAGGAGCAAGCAAAGTAATAGTCTCAGGGTGAATTTTATCAAATATCACTCTATAGTTAAGCTCCTTTTTCCCGTTCTTAACAATGAAATCATGTGCAACCATACTCTTGTAGTCTAGAAAAACAGGAGGCAACAACTTTTCTTCTTTCTCATAATGCCTAATAGGTATGTTAAAGTGTGCAGCGAGGCGCGAGGTGAAGATGCCTCCCAAGATGGGGACCTTAGTACGGTTAAGGTTTAACCGCTTTGCAACAATAGCGCCCATACTAAATGTGTCATCACGAAACAGGGCATGGCATAAAAGAACAATATCAGGGGCACTTAGGTTGCCACAGTTTCCGTGACCAATTAAGCATCTACTAGCAAATATTGCAAAGTAACGTAAAACAGGAAAATGTACGCTAGTAATTCTTGCATCAGAAACTTTCCTAGTTTCCCCTACAACAATTGTATAAATAAACCCCTCCACATCGTCACGATGTGGTTCCTCTATGCTGCCCGAAAAAGGCAACTTGCAAACCTCACAAAATTCAGAGAGGGGCATCTCCTTATACTCATCATATAAATAAAAATCCACCGAAGGTGGTGACCTCCTAGCATGGAAATGAAAATTTTGCACAAAGATATTAGTGAGTAAGAGATACTGTTCGCGTTGGTCGCGGAGGAAGTCGGTGAGGCCTGCATTCTCAGCCAACTCATGAAAATCATCATAAATCCCAGCTGCTCTCAAGAAATCATCACAAGGCCATCCACACGGCGAACCTCCGCGGTGCGAGGGAGGTTATATTTGGGCCTTCTTCTTCACTTTGCTTATCCTTCGAGCTTCGGCTCGAAGAGCCCCTCAAAAATCTCTTCATCATTTTCTGAAAATTTCTGAATTTTTTAGTAATTTCAAATAAAAGTGAACCAAGCTCAACAAAACTGATAGCAACTACTCCTACAAGTGCCTAGAGACTATATCATGCATTAGAACTACTTGGCACCAAATTAATTTGACATGCACACTCAAGAACAGGGTCACCTAAGCAGCAAAAAATTGCAATGAATAAAGCACTAGAACAAAAACTAATTGGACCATTGGAGGAGTCACATACCAAAGAACAATCCCCCAAAGCAGTTTTGTGAGTGGAGCTTTGAGCAAGGAGATCGAAAATGGTAGCAAAATGAGCTAGAACTCATGCTTGAGCTGGTTGGTGATTTTTTGGGGAGGAAGAAGGAGTGTGTGAGTGCAGGAATAAGTGGAGGGGAGCCACCATGGGCCCACGAGGCAGGGGGCGCGCCCAGGGGGTGGGCGCGGCCTGGACCCTCATGGCCATGTGCTTGCTCCCCCTGCTGTGTTCTTAGTGCCAGATATTCTCAAATATTCTACAAAAAATCATATTTCAATTTCGGGGCATTTGGAGAACTTTTTATTTTCGGGGTTTTTTTATTGCAAAGATAATTCAGAAAACTGACGGAAAATACTATTTTTACTTTATTTCTCAAATAAAACTTTGCACAACTTTTTATTGCAGTATGGAAGTAACGGTAACAGTGACAAAGGTAACAATAGATAAGCGAAGAACAATATGTGAAAAGCTCATAGGCATTGGATCGGTGATGGATAATTATGTCGGATGCGGTTCATCATGTAACAGTTATAACATAGGGTGACACGGAACTAGCTCCAATTCATCAATGTAATGTAGGCATGTATTCCGAATATAGTCATACGTGCTTATGGAAAAGAACTTGCATGACATCTTTTGTCCTACCCTCCCATGGCAGCAGGATCCTATTGGAAACTAAGGGATATTAAGACCTCCTTTTAATAGAGTACCGGACCAAAGCATTAACACATAGTGAATACATGAACTCCTCAAACTATGGTCATCACCGAAAGTAGTCCCGATTATTGTCACTTGAGGTTGCGGATCATAACACATAGTAGGTGACTGTAGACTTGCAAGATAGGATCAAGAACTCACATATATTCATGAAAACATAATAGGTTCAGATCTGAAATGATGGCACTCGGGCCCTAGTGACAAGCATTAAGCATAGCAAAGTCATAGCAACATCAATCTCAAAACATAGTGGATACTAGGGATCGAACCCTAACAAAACTAACTCAATTACATGATAAATCTCATCCAACCGATCACCGTCCAGCAAGCCTACGATGGAATTACTCACGCACGGCGGTGAGCATCATGAAATTGGTGATGGAGGTGGTTGATGATGACGACGACGACAGATTCCCCTCTCCAGAGCCCTGAACGGACTCCAGATCAGCCCTCCCGAGAGAGATTAGGGCTTGGCGGCGGCTCCGTATCGTAAAACGCGATGAATCCTTCTCTCTGATTTTTTTTCTCCCCGAACACGAATATATAGAGTTGGAGTTGAGGTCGGTGGAGCTCCAGGGGGCCCACGAGGCAGGGGCGGCCCAGAGGGGCAGGCGCGCCTCCCACCCTCGTGGATAGTATGTGGCCCCCCTGGCCTTGATTCTTTTGCCAGTACTTTTTATTATTTCCAAAAATAATCTCCGTGAAGTTTCAGGTTATTCCGAGAGCTTTTGTTTCTACACAAAAAATAACACCATGGAATTCTGCTGAAAACAGCGTCAGTCGGGGTTAGTTCCATTCAAATCATGAAAGTTAGAGTCCAAAACAAGGGCAAAAGTGTTTGGAAAAGTAGATACGACCGAGATGTATCAACGTTTGATACACCCAAAGCATTCCTACGATATCCAGGAGTTGCACAATCTCATGGTCTAAGGAAATGATACTTGACATTAGAAAAGCTCTAGCAAACGAATTACACGATCTTGTGCTATGCTTAGGATTGGGTCTTGTCCATCACATCATTCTCCTAATGATGTGATCCCGTTATCAATGACATCCAATGTCCATGGTCAGGAAACCACAACCATCTATTGATCAACGAGCTAGTAAACTAGAGGCTCACTAGGGACATGTTGTGGTCTATGTATTCACACATGTATTACGGTTTCCGGTTAATGCAATTATAGCATGAACAATAGACAATTATCATGAACAAGGAAATATAATAATATCCATTTTATTATTGCCTCTAGGGCATATTTCCAATAGTCTCCCACTTGCACTAGAGTCAATAATCTAGTTACATTGTGATGAATTGAACACCCATAGAGTTCTGGTGCTGATCATGTTTTGCTCATGGGAGAGGTTTAGTCAATGGATCTGCGACATTCAGATCCGTATGTACTTTACAACTGCACCAGCTGACTGCCCCACTATTTAAAATATACACGTATCCGGTTTGTGACTTGGAGTCATCCGGATCTGTGTCAAAGCTAGCATCGACGTAACCCTTTACGACTAGCTCTTCGGCACCTCCATAAACGAGAAACATATCCTTAGTCCTTCTCAGGTACTTCAGGATATTCTTGACCGTTGTCCAGTGTTCCATACCGGGATCACTTTGGTACCTCCCTACCAAACTTATGGCAAGGTTCACATCAGGTCTGGTACACAACATGGCATACATAATAGAGCCTATGGTTGAGGCATAGGGGATGACACCCATATTTTCTCTTTCTTCTGCCGAGGTCGGGCATTGAGCTGCGCTCAATCTCACACTTTGTCTGAGGCAAGAACCCCTTCTTGGACTGATCCATATTGAACTTCTTCAATATCTTGTCAAGTGATGTCTACTACACAACCTTCTTCTTGTAGACGTTGTTGGGCCTGCAAGTGCACAGGTTTGTAGGACAGTACCAAATTTCCCTCAAGTGGATGACCTAAGGTTTATCAATCCGTGGGAGGCGTAGGATGAAGATGGTCTCTTTCAAACAACCCTGCAACCAAATAACAAAGAGTCTCTTGTGTCCCCAACACACCCAATACAATGGTAAATTGTATAGGTGCACTAGTTCGGTGAAGATATGGCGATACAAGTGCAATAGGGATGGTAGATATAGGTATTTGTAATCTGAAAAATATAAAAACAGCAAGGTAACTAATGATTAAAGTGAGCGTAAACGGCATTGCAATGATAGGAAACAAGGCCTAGGGTTCATACTTTCACTAGTGCAAGTTCTCTCAACAATAATAACATAGATAGATCATATAACTGTTGGAAATATGCCCTAGAGGCAATAATAAAAGGATTATTATTATATTTCCTTGTTCGTGATAATTGTCTTTTACTCATGCTATAATTGTATTATCCGGAAATCGTAATACACGTGTGAATAGATAGACCACAACATGTCCCTAGTGAGCCTCTAGTTGACTAGCTCGGTGATCAATAGATAGTCATGGTTTCCCGACTATGGACATTGGATGTCATTGATAACGGGATCACATCATTAGGAGAATGATGTGATGGACAAGACCCAATCCTAAGCAAAGCACAAGATCGTGTAGTTCGTTTTGCTAGAGCTTTTCCAATGTCAAGTATCTCTTCCTTATACAATGAGATCGTGTAACTCCCGGATACCGTAGGAGTGCTTTGGGTGTACCAAAGCGTCCTGGCAATGGCGGGTGACTATAAAGGTGCACTACAGGTATCTCCGAAAGTGTACATTGGGTTGACACGGATCGAGGCTGGATTTGTCACTCCGTATTACGGAGAGGTATCACTTGGGCCCACTTTCGGTAGTGCATCATCATAATGAGCTCATAGTGACCAAGTGTGCGGTCACGGGATCATGCATTACTGATGCGAGTAAAGTGACTTGCCGGTATCGTGATTGATCGAGGTATTGGGATACCGACGATCGAATCTCGGGCAAGTAACATACCGTCTGACAAAGGGAATTGTATACGGGGTTGCTTGAATCCTCGACATCGTGGTTCATCCGATGAGATCATCGAGGAGCATGTGGGAGCCAACATGCGTATCCAGATCCCGCTGTTGGTTATTGACCGGAGAGCCGTCTCGGTCATGTCTACGTGTCTCCCGAACCCGTAGGGTCTACACATAAGGTTCGGTGGCGCTAGGGTTGTATGAATATGAGTATGCAGCAAACCGAATGTTGTTCGGAGTCCCGGATGAGATCCCGGACGTCACGAGGAGTTCCGGAATGGTCCGGAGGTAAAGAATTATATATAGGAAGTGCTATTTCGGCCATCGGGAGAATTTCGGGGGTTACCGGTATTGTACTGGGACCACCGGAAGGGTCCCGGGGGTCCACCGGGTGGGGCCACCTATCCCGGAGGGCCCCGTGGGCTGAAGTGGGAGGGAACCAGTCCCTGGTGGGCTGGTGCGCCCCCCACTTGCCCCCCCCCTGCGCCTAGGGTTGGAAACCCTAGGGTGAAGCGCCCACTGCCTTGGGGGCAAGTCTCCCCCTTGGCCGCCCCCTTGGAGATTGGATCTCGGGGCGGGCGCCCCACAGGGGCCTATATAAAGGGGGAGGGAGGGCAGCGGACCCTGCATCTTGGCGCGTCCCTCTCCCCTGCTACACCTCTCCCTCTCGCAAGCTCGGCGAAGCCTGCTGCAGTGATTCTTGCATCCACCACCACGCGTCGTTGTCTTGTTGGATCTTCATCAACCTCTCCTTCCCCTTGCTGGATCAAGAAGGAGGACACGTCACGCTGACCGTACGTGTGTTGAACGCGGAGGTGCCGTCCGTTTGGCGCTAGGATCTCCGGTGATTTGGATCACGACGAGAACGACTCCCTCAACCCCGTTCTCTTGAACGCTTCCGCACGCGATCTACAAAGGGTATGTAGATGCATCTCTCACACTCGTTGCTAGATGAACTCATAGATGGATCTTGGTGAACGTAGATTTTTTTTTACTTTAGGCAACGTTCCCCAACAATAACAATCCCTCAACATGCAACAAAGAGTCACTCCAAAGCCACTAATAGCGGAGAACAAACGTAGAGATTATGGTAGGGTACGAAACCACCTCAAAGTTATTCTTTCGGATCAATCTATTAAAGAGTTCGTACTAGAATAACACCTTAAGACACAAATCAACCAAAACCCTAATGTCACCTAGATACTCCATTGTCACCTCAAGTATCCGTGGGCATGATTATATGATATGCATCACACAATCTCAAATTCATCGAACCAACACAAAGTACTTCAAAGAGTGCCCAAAAGTTTCTACCGGAGAGTCAAGAAAACGTGTGCCAACCCCTATGCATAGGTTCATGGGCGGAACCCGCAAGTTGGTCACCAAAACATACATCAAGTGGCACGTGATATCCCATCGTCACCACAGATAAACACGGCAAGACATACATCAAGTGTTCTCAAATAAAGACTCAATCCGATAAGATAACTTCAAGAGGGAAACTCAATTCATCACAAGAGAGTAGAGGGGGAGAAACATCATAAGATCCAACTATAATAGCAAAGCCCGCCATACATCAAGATCGTGCCATAGAGAGAACACGAGAGAGAGAGAGAGAGAGAGAGAGAGAGATCAAACACATAGCTACTGGTACATACCCTCAGCCCCGAGGGTGAACTACTCCCTCCTCGTCATGGAGAGCGCCGGGATGATGAAGATGGGCACCGGTGATGGATTCCCCCTCCGGCAGGGTGCCAGAACGGGCTCACGAGAGGTTTTTGGTGGCTACAGAGGCTTGCGGCGGTGGAACTCCCGATCTATCTTCATATTCAATGTTTTTAGGGTACGTAGGCATATATAGGCAAAAGAAGTCGGTCGGGAGGTGCTCGAGGGGCCCACGAGACAGGGGGCATGCCCAGTAGGGGGCGCGCCCCCCTATATCCTGGCCTCCTCGAGGATCTTCTGACGTGAACTCCAAGTCTCCAGGATGATATTCTTCCCAAAAATAACGCTGTCGAAGGTTTCATTCCGTTTGGACTCCGTTTGATATTCCTTTTCCTCGAAATACTGAAACATGCAATAAAACAGCAATATGGGCTAGGCCTCCGGTTAATAGGTTAGTCCCAAAAGTAATATAAAAGTGAATAATAAAGCCCAATATTGCCCAAAACAGTAGATAATATAGCATGGAGCAATCAAAAATTATAGATACGTTGGAGACGTATCAAGCATCCCCAAGCTTAATTCCTGCTCGTCCTCGAGTAGGTAAATGATAAAAAGATAATTTTGATGTGGAATGCTAGTTGGCATAATTTCATTGTAATTCTTCTTAATTGTGGTATGAATATTCAGATCCGAAAGATTCAAGACAAAAGTTCATATTGACATAAAAATAATAATACTTCAAGCATACTAACTAAGCAATTATGTCTTCTCAAAATAACATGGCCAAAGAAAGTTATCCCTACAAAATCATATAGTCTGGCTATGCTCTATCTTCACCACACAAAGTATTTAAATCATGCACAACCCCGATGACAAGCCAAGCAATTTTTTCCTACTTTTGACATTCTCAAACTATCTTCACGCAATACATGAGCGTGAGCCATGGATATAGCACTATAGGTGGAATAGAATGGTGGTTGTGGAGAAGACAAAAAAGAGAAGATAGTCTCACATCAACTAGGCGTATCAATGGGCTATGGAGATGCCCATCAATAGATATCAATGTGAGTGAGTAGGGATTGACATGCAACAGATGCACTAGAGCTATAAGTATATGAAAGCTCAACAAAAAAACTAAGTGGGTGTGCATCCAACTCGCTTGCTCACGAAGACCTAGGGCATTTTGAGGAAGCCCATCATTGGAATATACAAGCCAAGTTCTATAATGAAATATTCCTACTAGTATATGAAAGTGACAACATAGGAGACTCTCTATCATGAAGATCACGGTGCTACTTTGAAGCACAAGTGTGGAAAAAGAGATAGTAGCATTGTCCCTTCTCTCTTTTTCTCTTTTTTTTCTTTGGCCTTTTTTGGCCTTTCTCTTTTTTTTCTTTTTTTTTCTTTTTTGTAAAGTCCGAAGTCTCATCCCGACTTGTGGGGGAATCATAGTCTCCATCATTCTTTCCACACTGGGACAATGCTCTAATAATGAAGATCATCACACTTTTATTTACTTACAACTCGATACTTAGAACAAAATATGACTCTATGTGTATGCCTCCGGCGGTGTACCGGGATATGCAATGATTCATGAGTGACATGTATGAAAGGATTATGAACGGTGGCTTTGCCACAAATACGATGTCAACTACATGATCATGCTAAGCAATATGACAATGATGGAGTGTGTCATAATAAACGGAACGGTGGAAAGTTTCATGTCAATATATCTCGGAATGGCTATGGAAATGCCATGATAGGTAGGTATGGTGGCTGTTTTGAGAAAGATATATGGTGGGTGTATGATACCGGCGAAAAGTGCGCGGTATTAGAGAGGCTAGCAATGGTGGAAGGAAGAAGAGTGTGTATAATCCATGGACACAAATTAGTCATAAAGAACTCATATACTTATTGCAAAAATCTACAAGTTATCAAAGCAAAGTATTACGTGCATGCTCCTAGGGGGATAGATTGGTAGGAAAAGACCATCGCTCGTCCCCGACCGCCACTCATAAGTGAAGCACTAGAGCAAACAACAAACTACTCCGAAAGATATAAGTGAAGATCAATGAGTAGTCGGATAATTATGCAACTATGTGAAGAATATCCCATTTAATAATTTCAGATCTTGGTATTTTATTCACACAGCAAGCAAAACTAAAGAAAATAAAATGACGCTCCAAGCAAAACACATATCATGTGGTGAATAAAAAATATAGCTCCGAGTAAAGTTACCGATGAACGAAGACGAAAGAGGGGATGCCTTCCGGGGCATCCCCAAGCTTAGGCTATTGGTTGTCCTTGAATATTACCTTGGGGTGCCTTGGGCATCCCCAATCTTAGGCTCTTGCCACTCCTTATTCCGTAGTCCATCGAATCTTTACCCAAAACTTGAAAACTTCACAACACAAAACTTAACAGAAAACTCATGAGCTCCGTTAGCGAAAGAAAACAAAACACCACTTCAAGGCACTGTAATGAACTCATTATTTATTTATATTGATGTTAAACCTACTGTATTGCAACTTCTCTATGGTTTATAAACTATTTTACTAGCCATAGATTCATCAAAATAAGGAAGCAACACAATGAAAACAGAATCTGTCAAAAACAGAACAGTCTGTAGTAATCTGTAACTAACGCAAACTTATGGAACTCCAAAAATTCTAAAATAAATTGGTGGACCTGAGGAATTTGTCTAGTAATCATCTTCAAAAAGAATAAACTAAATAGCACTCTCCAGTAAAACGTTGAAGCTAATCTCGTGAGCGCTAAAGTTTCTATTTTTTACAGCATGATCATAAAGACTTCACCCAAGTCTTCCCAAAGGTTCTACTTGGCACAAACACTAACTAAAACATAAAACCACATCTAAACACAAGATAGATGGATTATTTATTCCTAAACAGAACCAAAAAGCAAGAAACTAAAATAAAATTGGGTTGCCTCCCAACAAGCGCTAACGTTTAACGCCCTAGCTAGGCATGATGATTTCAATGATGCTCACATAAGAGATAAGAATTGAAACATAAAGAGAGCATCATGAAGAATATGACTAGCACATTTAAGTCTAACTCACTTCCTATGCATAGGGATTTTGTGAGCAAACAACTTATGGAAACAATAATCAACTTGCATAGGAAGTTAAAACAAGCATAACTTCAAAACTTTAAGCACATAGAGAGGAAACTTGATATTATTGCAATTCCTAAAAGCATATATTCCTCAATCATAATAATTTTCAGTAGCATCATGAATGAATTCAACAATATAACCAGCACCTAAAGCATTCTTTTCATGATCTACTTGCATAGAATTTTTATTACTCTCCACATAAGCAAATTTCTTCTCATGAATAATAATGGGAGCAAACTCAACAAAATAACTATCATGTGATTGAAAATTAAGATCAAGATGACAAGTTTCATGGTTATCATTATTATTTAAAGAATACATGTCATCACAATAATCATCATAGATAGGAGGCATGCTTTCATCATAGTAAATTTGCTCATCGAAGCTTGGCGGACAAAAAATATCATATTCATGAAACATAGCTTCCCCAAGCTTGTGGCTTTGCATATCATTAGCATCATGGATATTCAAGGAATTAATACTAACAACATTGCAATCATGCTCATCATACAAAGATTTAGTACCAAGCATTTTAATGCATTCTTCTTCTAGCAATTGAGCACAATTTTCCTTTCCATCATTCTCACGAAAGATATTAAAAAGATGAAGCGTAAGAGACAAACTCAAATCCATTTTTTTGTAATTTTCTTTTATATACTAAACTAGTGATAAAAGAAGAAATAAAAAGATTCGATTGCAAGATCTAAAGATATACCTTCAAGCATTCACCTCCCCAGCAACGGCGCCAGAAAAGAGCTTGATGTCTACTACACAACCTTCTTCTTGTAGACGTTGTTGGGCCTGCAAGTGCACAGGTTTGTAGGACAGTAGAAAATTTCCCTCAAGTGGATGACCTAAGGTTTATCAATCCGTGGGAGGCCCTGCAACCAAATAACAAAGAGTCTCTTGTGTCCCCAACACACCCAATACAATGGTAAATTGTATAGGTGCACTAGTTCGGCGAAGAGATGGTGATACAAGTGCAATAGGGATGGTAGATATAGGTATTTGTAATCTGAAAATATAAAAACAGCAAGGTAACTAATGATAAAAGTGAGCGTAAACGGTATTGCAATGATAGGAAACAAGGCCTAGGGTTCATACTTTCACTAGTGCAAGTTCTCTCAACAATAATAACATAGATAGATCATATAACAATCCCTCAACATGCAACAAAGAGTCACTCCAAAGCCACTAATAGCGGAGAACAAACATAGAGATTATGGTAGGGTACGAAACCACCTCAAAGTTATTCTTTCGAATCCATCTATTAAAGAGTTCGTACTAGAATAATACCTTAAGACACAAATCAACCAAAACCCTAATGTCACCTAGATACTCCATTGTCACCTCAAGTATCCGTGGGCATGATTATACGATATGCATCACACAATCTCAAATTCATCCAACCAACACAAAGTACTTCAAAGAATGCCCAAAATTTTCTACCGGAGAGTCAATAAAACGTGTGCCAACCCCTATGCATAGGTTCATGGGCGGAACCCGCAAGTTGGTCACCAAAACATACATCAAGTGGCACGTGATATCCCATTGTCACCACAGATAAACACGGCAAGACACACATCAAGTGTTCTCAAATAAAGACTCAATCCGATAAGATAACTTCAACAGGGTAGAGGGGGAGAAACATAAGATCCTACTATAATAGCAAAGCTCGCCATACATCAAGATCGTGCCATAGAGAGAACACGAGAGAGAGAGAGAGAGGGAGAGAGAGAGAGGGATCAAACACATAGCTACTGGTACATACCCTCAGCCCCGAGGGTGAACTACTCCCTCCTCGTCATGGAGAGCGCCGGGATGATGAAGATGGCCACCGGTGATGGATTCCCCCTCCGGTAGGGTGCTGAGACAGGCTCCCGAGAGGTTTTTGGTGGCTACAGAGGCTTGCGGCGGCGGAACTCCCAATCTATCTTCATATTCGATGTTTTTAAGGTATGTAGGCATATATAGGCGAAAGAAGTCGGTCGGGAGGTGCTCGAGGGGCCCACGAGACAGGGGGGTGCACCCAGTAGGGGGGTGCCCCCCTATCTCCTGGCCTCCTCGAGGATCTTCTGACGTGAACTCCAAGTCTCCAGGATGATATTCTTCCCAAAAATAACGCTGCCGAAGGTTTCATTCCGTTTGGACTCCGTTTGATATTCCTTTTCCTCAAAATACTGAAACAGGCAATAAAACAGCAATATGGGCTGGGCCTCCGGTTAATAGGTTAGTCCCAAAAGTAATATAAAAGTGAATAATAAAGCCCAATATTGCCCAAAACAGTAGATAAAATAGCACGGGGGAATAAAAAATTATAGATACGTTGGAGACGTATCATCAAGGTATGTGCTTTGTGAAAGACCAATGAGGCGTCTCGATCTATCTCTATAGATCTTGATGCCTAATATGTAACCAGCTTCTCCAAGGTCCTTCATTGAAAAACACTTATTCAAGTAGGCCTTTATGCTTTCCAAAATCTGTATATCATTTCCCATCAACAGTATGTCATCCGCATATAATATGAGAAATGCTACAGAGGTCTCACTCACTTTCTTGTAAATACAGGCTTCTCCATAAGTCTGTATAAATCCAAATGCTTTGATCATTTCATCAAAGCGAATGTTCCAACTCCGAGATGCTTACACCAGCCCATAGATGAGCATTGGAGCTTGCA